>JAUNZM010000133.1:1200000-1685000 GCA_033459285.1 Clamator glandarius
TTTTAATCCCATTGTGATTAAGCCTGCTGAGTTATTCTGAATTTAAAGTGTATGTCTTGCTGATAGGTTATGGGAATGGCTGCTCAAAAGAAACATAATGACATTGTATAGATTATTGATTTCTCTAAATTACATGTTTTGTTTACAAACTCTCAGAAGGAAGGTACTATGGTTTTTCTGTTGCAAACTGATATCCAAAGCCCATTGTAATGTTCCTGTTGTGATGTGAGATATCATTTGGTTATGATTTTGGATCAATTAGGATTTTTGATGACAAGCGAAAATGAAATATCATGAACATTCAAACAATGTCGTACGTCTAGTGTTTTGCAATACTTGTTTAATTAGCTAAAAGGCAGAAGGATTTTGCTTCTGAAAACCCCAGAAGATTTTAGCTTTACCAAAATGATATCTAAATAATGGTTATGGGAATAGTGCTGGAAATGAGGAGAATAATTTATTCCCTTTCTGTGTGTCATCTCTTATGAATTTGCAAAAAGTTATCTTTATTCCATTGCTTCTTCATCAGACTTCAAAATATGCCCATGTTTTATTCTTTAATAACCAACATATTGCACTTCAAGGATAACAGTGCAATCAAAAAAGGAATACTCTCTTTTATAAGAAATCATATTTTCAGTAGGTTCTTTCCCCAAATTCTTTCCCCCCTAAACCATGTTTTTTTCCATTAGGAACAAAATGTTTATTTTCAGTAGATCACAGTAAGTCCAGAATTGCATGGACAACAGATATTGAAAATCTGCAGTTCTTCAAGGATAGTTCATTGTCACTTTTACATTCTTTGCACTTAATTTCAGGAAAAATAATGGCTTTTCAACAACTCCTCCAGAAAGTTGTTCCATTGGCTATTACATGCATATACTTGTATTGGTAGAAGAACCAAAGATTTGCGCCTAAAAAGACTCTTTGTTCCTTTTAAGAGGTGCACTAGGAAAGTAGGTTAAAATTGTGTTGCTAGGAAACAGAAGTGGATCCTAGCAACTGCTGCTGAAGATGAAAATTGTATGCTTGTGTTAAAGATGGAGCTTCAACCACAGCAATTCATCTGGCTAATATTATTTTCTTAAAGAGGATAAATTTTGTTGTTGTGATCTTTGCTATTTTATTAGAAAACCAGTATTTCTTATTTACTTAGAAAAGGAAAATATTTTTTTATCTGTTAGAGTATCTCACAGTGTGCTAGTAACATGCTCAGTATTCAGCTAGACCAGATTTGTAACCCTTTGAGATCCACATTACTAATCTACATGCAGAGCTCACCGGTGAGAAAGATACTCATTAACCTATGGCTATAGGCAATCAGTACTCTAACAGAGTATTTGTTTTGAATGAATTTTTGTGACTGTATTCAAGGACTGAACATCTGAGAGATGAAGTGTGCAGTTGTGATTCCAAAGTATTTTTAGAAAAATAAAAACTGAAAAGAGATGTTTTTAAATATGGGAGACCCAGTTTTCTTTTGACACTTGTTTAATTTCCTTCTTGGACTTTTATACTACTTCTTCTCCATTGTTGTAATTTTTCACAAAACTTCATCTTGTACCCTTAGTAGCTTTGCTTTTCTGTCGACTCTTGTCTCTTTTTCTCCCACTTCTTACACCACAACCCTTTCTTCTCTTTTCCCAGACTTTGCTTACTTGCAACTTTGCAACTTTTTTTTTTTTTTTTCCTGTCTGTCTTACCCTGTTTCCCTGATCCACATAGTTATATGTGTATCCCTAACAAACCTTCGTACTGGAAAACATAGGGTATTAGGTATAGGACACCGTAAATTTATGATTCATTTTAGTGTTACTTACTACCTTCAAAGGCCCACAGGCTTGCATTAATGCAAGCTGCAGAATAGTAGAGATAAGTCATATTTATTTTCTGTGTGTACGCTAATACTGTGCAAGCTCAGGACTACTTGGTCTACATCCATATGGCTCCTCTATCTACATATGTACACATGTATAGACACATAAATATATTGATTTACTGGTAGTATATGGTACTAAATTTGCCTGTATATTCTTGCATATATACATGTAAGGGTGGCTTAGTCTTTCAATTAATACCAAGATAAATACTGGTCTAGGAATAATATAAAAGAGAACAACATGCACAGCTGATACAGGTTCCAGCATGTGTTATCGTTCCGTATTATATGTGAATTGATCTTGTTTTATAGGAGCAATAGAAAAGAATAAATCATATGAAACAGGCCAGACAGTTCTCGTGACATGAAGTGCTGTCTTCTGCATCTAAAGGCCTACTAAGGGGTAGGAATTCTGAAGGAGATTTAAATATCAGAAATGAAAGAAATAAGGGATAACATGTGAAGAAAAGAAAATCAAATGTGTTAGAATTTACGCTCTGTAATGATCTTAGGTAAACTACCTATGCATGTAGGCAAATGTTGCTAAGGAGTAGCATTGGTGAGATTATGATTTATGAAGTGGGGGTGTTTTTGGATAAAGAACATGTGTGAATCAAGAAAACATGAAGAATCAGTCTTACAGGTGTATGATCAGGGAGACTGTAGAAATTGAAAATAAAGAAAAACCTTTCTGCAATGTGGTTCAAAGATTTGAGTACAACAAAAAAATAACTGATTAGAGATGCAGAAGCATATGTTATCTTTGGTATACATTTGTGGTGGTCTGGTTTGGGCATGAATATATGAATTGTAGAAATGGTTGTGATGCAGTTGGGAAGCTCTCCTCTCTCACTCATGTCAGAAAGTAGTCAGTCAAGACCTGAAGCAAAATAGTAAATTTCTCCTTATTTCGCTACTGGCTGGTTTTATGCCCTTCTTCCTAAAAAACTTAGGATGATAACTTTTAGGCTTTATTTTTTGCACACTGAGTAAAAACATTGGACTATCAGTGTCTATGGGGGCAAGAGCTGAGTGTGAGGTTTCACACTTTTTTTATTGCCAGAGTTCCATATCCTGGATGCCTTTGCTAAAATTCATATATCTCAAGTACAGAGGCTTTTGCGATTTAAGACTATAGATCAGAACTAACAGTTCTAATTTAATCTATACAAAGTTCCATGACTACTTCCATTCTTACCTATCGAATCTCATATTAACCAAAAGAGCTGCTGTATCCTATAAAGTAGCCTTCTGTGAATACACGTGAAGTATAGTCCTGGGAAAAATACATGTCTTGATTCTTGCCTGCTCTTGGAAAGTCCATATTTGTAAGATAGTCTCATAGAGTACTTAGGCTAAGAGAAAATTAGTCAATCAATATTAGAAACTAATATTTCAGTCCTGAGAGGACACAAGCTAGAGTCAATAAATACACACTTGTTTGTGTGTACATACACTTATAAATCAGCTCACAGGCAAAAAAAAATGTTGTTGTTACAAGTTTACTTTCATTGTAAGTAACTGTTGCAAAGACTATTATAATCTATTTGCCTAAACATTCAATTCAATAGAATCAGGAAGACACCTTGCTGTAATATTGACTTCTCAGTCCCGCTAATATTAAGGAGTATTTTTAATGGTATTTCTGTTTAACCAAATAATTGAGTAAAAGGTTATTTATTTTCAGCATGCATTTTTTCTTCTCTGTCTTTAACTTGGAAGCACTTTCTGGATCAGAGATTTTGTGTATTGTTTCACATTCTTGTAGAAATTTCTGCCTCATTGAGATCACACTCAGACTTGTTTGTCCCCTTTGTAATCAGAGTGCAATAGTGTCACCATGGCTGCAGGTTAAGTATGAGAAAAAGTTTATATGGGAGGAAGTTTAAATGATGCAGTTGTATGAAAACAGGAGAGAAAATTATGCATAATACAAAATAAACAAAATTTTTCCTGGCAGTGGAAACATTTTAGGATTTTCTTCTGTGTGAAAGTTATCTTGAATTGCATCATCTCCTAAACCTTTCTTCAAAATGTCATAATATAAACCAACAGATTTTGTTCTGATGTACAACTGTATTTTAATAATATAGCATATATGAATCTAGAAAGATAATGTAACCATCTTGTGTCCATCACACCTGTTCTTGTGATGAAATACAATACAAAGATTGGATTCCCAGAGAGTAGAGGACTGAAGAATATGAGATACAGGAGGGTTTTTTTGAGTAGTGAAACTTTTCTTTCTGTAGAATACTGAACCTTCTACTAATCTTTAATAATATCATTAATCAAGTAAGGATTTAAATGATCTCTACTGTCTCCAGATTGGCAAACAGCCCAAAATTTTGGAGTAAAACTAATATTAACCACACGTATATGCTTGTGTAGCCAAAGGATTGAGATTAAAGAATTATGTCCATGCTTACAATAATAAACATGGGGAAAAAATTTCAGATTCGGTAAATCTTAAGACATAAATGTGAATAAATAGCTCAAAATTTTTTCTTTATGCAGGTTCTGTAGCATTGTAGTCTAAATAGTTCTAAATACAACTGTAATTAAAAAAAATGTAATACACAATTGTGTGCAAATAAAACCACAAAATACATGCTAAAGATGTAAGAAAGCACCTACCAGTTTTTTGAAAATTAAAGTTCCTTCACTTTTTGGGGTTTTTTTATCTTCTAAGAAACTTAAAAATACCGGTAGGGTTATAGACATCCAAATATCACAGTAGTCTACAATTTGATAACCACTTAGATTACATTATTTATGTAAAATCTACATTCTCAGTCATATTCAAAGCTAGTGAGTTGCATGCACATTTGTACTGGAGCTTATGGGATGGCATTTCTTCAATAAGGTCTTACATAAATGATAACATGTGGAAGACATCAATGTGTGTGATAAAGCTTATTAAAGCAACTTAATGAAAAGACAGGGGCTTTGTTTGAGGTTGTAGAAATCACTGAATAGAAGATCCCTGAACCTGGAGTCATGTCCCAGGCTCCCTTAACATCCTAAGTGAGTATGTCCCTTTTAGAGTAATGTGATGCTGTTTCATCCTGGTTTCATGGGTTATTGAAACAATACACCCATTTTATACCTGACTTTTTTGCCCTTTTTTTGTTTTCTTTGAAGCCTTTTCCTCAGTTTCTGCTATGGCCAGAACTAAAGCTGGTATACACGTACTAACCACAAGAAATATACCTTGTTTGAGTGTCTGCCAGCTCAATCAACGCTCAGTTTTGTGCAGTCTTGCATTATGACTGTTTTGCATGAGCTCCCTTAATAAAGGTAAACTCTGCCTAGGAATAATCATATACAATAGTTGCTTAGTTAATAAAGGGGTATTGTCCCTTTAAGGGAACAAAGTAATTTAAAGTGAGTAACAGTGTAATCCTTGTAAACTCAGCTAAAACCTCAATAAATAAAGAAATAGTAAAAGTAATCAGCACCATATCAGGGTTCTTGATTAATAAGTAACTAAATCTTACAACCTGCTGAATATGGATGTTGAATTTGACCAAGTTAGATCTCAGTGGTGTGAGCTGGTCTCCCATTTTAAGTCAAATAGAATCCCCGTTACTGGACTTCGTTTCATAATCTTACTCAGGTCTTCAAAAGGATTTACAATATATCAGGACGATCTGTTGGTTAGGAGCAAGGTGAAACAGCTCTGTTAAAAAGAGGTGCTAGTACAGAGTAAGCTCCAAGTACAATATTCTGGTTATCATCTGCTTCATTAACCACAGACTGATCACATATTAGATTTCTCCTTGCATATATTTTCATGTGTTTGAGAGCACTGGGAATGCAGTGGGGGAGATAGGTAAATTGGGGATGCAGGATCAATTAGAGTTGATTTGTCCATTTTCAACTACATTTACTTCTACATTTTCTAATTTCCTACAGTATTGTCACCTAGGTTTTTTTGTTAGGTTTTTTTTTTATTATTTAAGAGAAATGCCTTACTTTTCATATATTCAAAGGTATTGTTTGAGGACATGATGGAAAATTGACAGTCTTAAATAACTGCTTTGTGAATTTTAGGTAGTGTCACATAAGTCTCAAAGCCTGGCTGAACACACTTTAATGAAACTTCAACAGATCCAAAAAAGATGTTGACATGAACGAACTTTTATGATTAAATTAAGAATTGTCTCCAGTCCAAAACTGCAAATTAACTACAGCAAAAACTATCCTAATATCTCCAGCACACTAAGCAGGATTAAAGAAAATGTATGCTATAGCTCACAGTGTTCATTGATCATAACTGCAGTTTTTTTAGCCCTAAGGTAACTGAGTCAGATTTCATCATTATAAACCTTAAGATATAAAATAGAAATTGGACTTGCATAGTGATGGAAGCTGGCTATGAAATTAGGAGGCCTTGGCTCACAAAACATGAAAAGCTGGCATGCTCAATGGAAATGATGCTCAAAGCAACTCACAGTAAGAATGAGAAAAGCAGCTTGTGCCACTCTGGAAGAATAAACAGCAATTCTCTTTTTACAGCACCCATATTTCACACATTAATAAGTATTGGGAAAAATATTAAAATATATGTTAAAGTAGGAATAAAAATAGTGATCCTTTAATAAGCATATAGGAAGTAAAATCTTATGCCATATTTTGCATCATTTTTCCAAGAAAATATCTCACTAGCTGCATGAAATATTATATTTTCCACAAAAAAGAAAAACTAATAAGAAAACTAGCACTTGAAAGGGATCTGAGTAGATGATGGATAAATGCAATTTCCTTTTCATAAGGATTTTTATGGTTGCATTTCTTACTATGTAAAGGAAAGGTCTTCATTTGAGAAGAAGGGGGAACATTTTGATCTGTCGCAAAAGTACCTTAATTATTTCTTTATATTAATTGTAAATCCTGTATCTTTTACGCAGCAAAAGGATCAGAATTTGAAATAGTAATCAGTAGGAAGGATTACTAGGTAAGGAAGTCTGAGCCATGAGCATCCTGTGTCATTTCTGAGTCTACTTTGTTTTTCAAAATGGAAACGACACATTGTGTCAGTAGGATTCCTCCTGAGAATATGGGCTAGGATCTCTAAATTAAATATTGGATAAGAAAGAAGTCCTAAATGCCTGAAATAACGCAGAGGTAATACAAGGGGCTTGTTCCTAACCTCTCTCATCTCAGCTGAAAAATTATAGAAGGAAAAAGAGGAATTTGTGTGGCCAATGAAAGGCCATAACATAGTCAAAGCATAATTGTTTGGTTTGATTTCCCATATTGATATGTACCTAACACTTGATGACAGGTTTCAGAAGTCTAGCTTTTCCCTATTATATTCCCTATAAGCTTTTCCCTTATTCCCTTTTTATTCCCATTGGAATGAAAAACCATCTAAGACATCTTGAAAATGGACTGGATAGCTGTGGGAGGGAATGGCAGAATATACTGCACTTCTGGTTGCTGCAGGAGCTAGAGATTGGTTTTGGACTGCTGTTATGTGTCTTACAGCACCCTTTCATAGTTAGTTCTTTTTCTATATACCCTGTGCTCTCCCACCACTCCACAGTTGGCATTTGCAGCAGGCATGTATATTTAGCAGTATGAGTACTCCTGCTTTGTGGCCAGGCGTATCTATTTAGCTGCTACAGATTGCAAGTAAGAAGAAGGTGTCAAAAGGGAAATATCAGGAAGGGCTGTGTAAGAACATCCCTTTACAGGGGTCTATGAGATTATCAGGTAATCTATGAAATTATACATGAGATTATATTGCAAGATACGTAAAGCTAGAAGACATTAACCAGCAGGTCCAGGGAGGTTATTCTCCCTGTGTACTCAGCACTGGTGAGACTGCACCTTGAATACTGTGTTCAGTTCTGGGCCCCTCACCACAAGAAGGATGTTGTGGCTCTGGAGCGAGTCCAGAGAAAAGCAACGACGGTGGTGAAGGGTCTGGACAACAGGCCTTATGAGGAGTAGCTGAGAGAGCTGGGGTTGTTGAGCCTGGGCAAGAGGAGGCTTAGAGGAGGCTTCATTGCTCTCAATAACTACCTGAAAGGAGGTTGTAGAGAGGAGGGAGCTGGCCTCTTCTTCCAAGTGACAGGGGACAGGATGAGAGGGAATGGCCTCAAGCTCCGCCAGGGGAGATTTAGGCTGGACATTAGGAAAAAATTTTTCACAGAAAGGGTCATTGGGCACTGGATTGGGCTACCTAGGGAGATGGATGAGGGAAAGGCTGTGGATGTGGTCGTTCTGGACCTCAGTCAAGCCTTTTACACAGTTTCTCACAGCATTCTGCTACAGAAACATTCTGCCTCTGGCCTGGACAGGCGCACACTCTCCTGGGTGGAAAACTGGTTGGATGGCTGGGCCTAGAGAGTGGTGGGAAATGGAGTTAAATCCAGCTGGAGGCCGGTTACAAGTGGGGTTCCCCAGGGCTCAGTGCTGGGTCCAGCCCTGTTCAGTGTCTTTATCAATGACCTGGATGAAGGCATCGAGTGCACCCTTAGCAAGTTTGCAGATGACACTAATCTGGGTGGAAGTGTGGATCTGCTGGAGGGTAGGGAGGTTCTGCAAAGGGCTCTGAACAGGCTGGACTGCTGGGCAGAGTCCAATGGCATGAGGTTTAACAAGGCCAAATGCCAGGTCCTGCACTTGCGGCACAACAACCCTACGCAGTCCTGCAGACTAGGAGAAGCCTGTCTAGAAAGCTGCCAGGAGGAGAGGGACCTGAGGGTGTTGGTTGACAGCCAACTGAACATGAGCCAACAGTGGCCCAGGTGGCCAAGAAGACCAATGGCATCCTGGCTTGTATCCGAAACAGCGTGACCAGCAGGTCCAGGGAGGTTATTCTCCCTCTGTACTTGGCATTGGTGAGACCGCACCTCGAGTACTGTGTTCAGTTCTGGGCCCCTCACCACAAGAAGGATGTTGAGGCTCTTGAGCAAGTCCAGAGAAGAGCAACAAAGCTGGTGAAGGGGCTTTATAATAGGCCTTATGAGGAGCAGCTGAGAGAGCTGGGGTTGTTTAGGCTGGAGAAGAGGAGGCTGAGAGGAGACCTCATTGCTCTCTATAACTACCTGAAGGGAGGTTGTAGAGAGGAGGGAGCTGGCCTCTTCTCCCAAGTGACAGAGGACAGGACAAGAGGGAATGGCCCCAAGCTCTGCCAGGGGAGATTTAGGCTGGACATTAGGAAAAAAATTTTCACAGAAAGGGTCATTGGGCACTGGAACAGGCTGCCCAGGGAGGTGGTTGATTCACCTTCCGTGGAGGTGTTTAAGGCACGGGTTGGACGAGGTGCTAAGGGGCATGGTTTAGTGTTTGATAGGAATGGTTGGACTCGATGATCCGGTGGGTCTTTTCCAACCTGGTTATTCTACGATTTTGTGATTCTATTTTGTGATCACTAACTTCTTACTTGTCTGGAGTAAAGTTAATTCAATAGCAAGAGAGTGATGCTTCTAGCTAGGATTTAGCAAGAAGTTATTTGAGGAATAGAGGTGGGTCTGAAAAGAGGCACTGCAAGTCCTGTTGTATGCTGGTCCAGATTACAAGTGGACATTAGTTGATAAAAGTGTTATTATTATCATGAAACATACCTGTGGGATATTCTCAGTTTGGTCCAGGAATAGAGCTCCAAGGCCAGAGCTCTCAGGAGGTGTTAACACGACTTTTACTATTTAGTTGCCTCTGTGTTTCTATATGTGTATTTTCATATCCTGAAAAAAAATCCTAAACATAACTGTATTCATGATTTTTGCATGTGAAAGCCGTATAAGGAAGTTGCATTTAGATTTCTCACATTTTAGGTTGGACTTAGCTAGGTTTACTTATTTGTTGTGAGGGGTCCTTGATATAATATGACAGCCTGATTTTTTGCTGCTGTTAATCACCTGGCAAAGGGCTTGCAAAGGGTTCAGCTGAAGCTGAAGTAGTAAAACCAGTATACACAGTAGTTAATTAAATTGGCCAAAGTTACTTTGGCTCCAGCTTCAGGACTTTAGGGAAAGGCCTTATTAATGTTTTTTTCCAATTTACTTTCAGTGTTCTGAAAACAATGAGCAGCATACTATTACACTGAATAATAAAATACCAGAGCATTTCAATTAACATTTGCAAGTTACTACCAGATTACCTGTCTATGAAAAGAAAATAAGGATGTTTATTTTCAACGCCTCTGATAGAAAAATTACCGGTAAAATGTTAAAATTGCATTTTACTAGACATTTATAAAATTACAAGAGTGCACTTTCAAAAAGAATTATAAGGCTGGATATCAGTTGCACTAGGTTTTAGTGGAATAATAAAGTGCAGCAGAAATTATGAGTATAAAATATGACAATATTATGTAAATATATATGAAAAATATTCAATGCTTAACAAAAAGAATCCTCCTCTAGAGAAAAGTCACCAAATCTTTGATCTTTTTTTCACATATTTGTACTGCTTACCAGTTTGCTTTCATACTGTTGGTGTGATTATACCCTCTTAAATAGCATACCTTTGTTAATATCTTGGGTTCCAAATCAAGGAATTATTGGAGAGAGAACTTATATTGTAAGAAAATTATTTTGATGAGAAATTAAAGGAAATATTTAAATGTTATGGATAACTAGTATAAATTTTGAAATGGAGAAGGAACCCAGTCTTCAATACACAGGCATACAGAAGTATAATGTCTTTCTTCTCCAAGTATACTTTAGTGCATTGTTCAGGGTTGTTCAGGTGGAAAATTCATCTTGCCTGTAAATTTGTATGTGAAAATAAACCCCAAAGACTGCTTTTTTCTCTCTTGAGAATCCAGCAAAAGTACTTAGACTAGACTAGATCTGTAAAACACTGCTTTTCTACCTTTGCATTTTGGCTGGTAAACCTGGTGGCACTAAGCATAGCCTTCAGTATGATTCTGGATAGAAACTTTCTGCATTAGGTCTTTCCTCTTTACAGAATGACTGGAAGAGTAGTCTTACAGTAGAGTCTATAAGCTCGCAGTTAAATCTCTGCAAAAATGTGGGGTTTTTTCTGATAAATCTAATACCTATTGACATTGTTAAGCCCATCCCCAGACAGTTCTTGTGACCTGAAGTGCTGTCTCCTGAATTTGAATATAAATTATTTCCCTTCCTAAATTTCCTTAAAGTTTTTGATATTGTACGACAAGTAGGGCTCAGAAATGTTGAAGCTTGACAATGTACATGACTGGTGATGGTGTTTTGGACAAGGTAGTATGACCTGTTGTTGTAAGAACTTTTGCCCTCTTGAACATGACCCTCTATCTCTACTCTATTTGTTAATATAACATTAACCACTGTAGATGGTTTTAAAATAGTAATAAAATTGAGGAGATAAACAAAAGACAATCTAAAAATACTTTAGGATGAAAATACTAAGTGCAAGTGGATATTAATACATCAGGGCTGATATGAAGAAAAAGGGTGTAATGAATACTGTTCCTATTTACATCACTTAGGAAACTTAGAAATCCTGTTTCTTAATGTTACATTTAATTCTTGTTTCTTATCTGTTGTTTAAATATTGCACAGTCATCTCGTCTTTCCAAACTGTTATGGGATCCTAGGAATACCACAGTGCTTCAAAAGATGAAAATGAATACATCATGCTAGAAAGCTGGGCTTTATCTAGTGCCATATAAAGCTGACCTAGGGAACAAATATTTTATATGAGTTATTTGGATGTATAGGTGTGACATCTGTTTTCAATTGATCTGTTCATTGATATCAGTTAGCTATTGATAGCTTTGCTGAAATATCAATAGCATAATTAAGAGGGGGATTTTGCAAATAGATAGGAAAGTACTAAAAGTTCTAGCTAAGAATTGGAAAATAAGGTAAAATTTAGATCAATTTTTTTCCTTACACTTCACAAGTAACTTCTTTAATTTCTGTTTTTATTTATTCCTTTTTTTGTAAGTTCTGTGACAAAAAAAATTCTGATGATAATAGGATATTCTGTATATATATATTTTCTGTGGCCATGTCCATAGACAAAAATTCTTGCTGCCCAACATTTCACGCCAAATCAGAGAGATTTGAATACGTGATCTGAGATAAGGAGAACTCTGTTCTTGAATAGCTTCTGAATGTAAAGATTAGAGCGGCAGCAGCATCTTTAAAAACTGCTAAGGCCTTATGCATCTTTGTGTAGCAAAGCACAATATTTTGATGTCCTACTAGTGTGTTGCAAAAGTCCATATTTACTACATTTACTGCTTTCCTCATCTCAGCTGGACATAAGACTGTCATTTGGAACATGGGAGTCTTGACCTTACATTTTTGCTGTATCTGATTCAAAACCAAAGATTTCTGATGCTGGCTACCTAAATTTCAGATGAAAAGTATCATTAATTGGTTCTGTGATTATCTAGGGGTTTAAGTCTTTGCTTTCAGCCATGCACTTCACTCTCAATCTGAACTATCCTTTTAAGAATTTTCCTTTTCAAAATCAACGTGCTTTCACAAAAAGGCTGTGTTTTGAAGAATCTGAATTTTTTGATGCATCACCAAAAATTCCAGACAAGTTCTAACCTTTTTCCAGCTCCACCCGTTTTCTACTGAGTATGACTTGCCTAAAATCACATTGTAAATGTTTGAAGGAGAGCATGCTTGCACTGCAGGTACAGGCAGGTCTGAGCTCACTTTGGTTGTGCTAGGCCAAGAAGGACAGGGAAATATTGGGTAGAGACACTCATTCTGGCTCAAGGAAATTCCAGCTACCTTAGTATCATCCTTTGCACAGCCTACTTTGACCAGCTGAGAGCTCACAGTTAGTGACCATCAGCATAGTTTACTATTAGGGAGAATTAATCTGAGCATTAATTGTTGAAGGAGACAAAAAGAGTTTTTCAAATGGAGTCTTGGAAGTTCTGCCTTTGGTTTCCAAGATAGAAAGATCTTATTTTATCTGGAGTTGCAGGAGCAGCTGCAGCTAACCATAAGGATCATAGTGGTCATAACACTGCATGTGAAACAATTGTTTCAGTGCCTTAGAATCAGCTGTATAAATGACAGAAAATTGATATGCTTTATAAGATTACTAGAAAATTTGCTTTTTCTCAGCTATCATTCTGGTATATGATCTCCTTATTCACTATAGATTAATTTATTCTACCTAAGTCACAACCCTATGTAGAATACATTAATTGTACATGAATGCTCCACTACCCTCTGTTTGCAAAATGCACAATACCTTCTTCTCCCAATTAACATACCTTTATGCAGCCCTTTTTGTGTTCATTCCAAATAGTCACTAAACTGAGGGATAATTACGTTCTCTCTAATCTGCTTAATCTCTATGTGGAACATTGGAAATGAGCAATTATTTTCATCACTTAAAATTTTGCTTAAACTAATCCCACCCCCGATCTTAACTGGTAGATAAAGACAGTGTGCTGCTGTACAGTGTAATTGTACATAATTTCTGCTGTAAACCCATAGCATGAGACTTCATGCAGATGGACCCTGAGACTTCCAGACATCAGGCAGTTGGCTGGAGTTCAGATATCAGAAATCCCAGACAAATGCACAGCACTTTACTGTGTTAATAAGAGAGGCTAAGATTTCTTACAAACAATCTCCACCCCCTACTCAACTATAAATCCATGCCTGACTAATGAAAAAGTAATATAACTAATAAGTGGCATGTAGAGCTGCAGCATGAATGAAGCCCCATTTCATACGGTCTAGTGCCTTGTGGTTGGTAGCCTTGATGGTTGAGGTACAAAAATCTGAAATCTTTTCCTACAGATGAGTATTTATAAGTGCTGGCATGCAGATTCTCAGTTATCATAAAAAATGTGAACTCCTGCAGCCTTTCCATCAGCCAGAAACTTATATGATCTCAATCCTCAGTCTGACCATCTATTTCTGCAGAACATATGGAAACATAATAATCTTTAAGATCAGTGTCCTTTTGTTTCATTTCATTTGAAATGAGACTGTGGCTTCCAAAACTATTTAAGAAACCAATGCATATGCATTAAGTGTAATCAGACAACTCATTTCAGTAGAGGAATATGTAGTTGTAGAAACTACACTGCATTTTTCCTAACTGTCGTTAGTGAAAAGTTAGAGTATATTTCTCATAACACTGGATGTTTGCATGGAAAAATTGTCTTTTCCTTTTGACAAGTCTGGACTAAATATTTGTGCTTTAGGAAATAATGCCAAGTGAACTGGCTGTCTTAGAACTTCCAAGAGACAGAAATAGAGTGATGGAGAGTAAAGCAAGAGATTACAAGACTATAGGTTTGTGAAATTTAGATTAGTTTAAAAGTTGCTCTGAAGCTGCCATCTGACATTACATACCTAACAATTACTTGAGCTTCATAAGAAATGCTTTGCATTTCTTGTACAGGAACTTTATCTTTTCTTCCAAAAAAATTTGGAAGTTAGTTCTTAATATTTTATAACTTCTGTGACTTTCAACCGTACAAAGCAAATCCAGATAACTTGGCTAACTTTCAAAAGAGCAAAGAAGCAATTTTTGCTGAAAAGCTATAAATAATTCTCATTGTATTTAAAACACTGATTTTGTACTGATTAAAGCAGAAAAACTGGTTTTCCACTGAGATAATATGCTTCAGTGATGCATATAGATTATGGTTTTAAAACATAGTTTATCAGAGGCTTTAGCACCACTAAAATATTATTCTTGGGAAACATCAGTTTCAATGAAATTTGAACCACAGTTTATACAAGTTCTTTTAACAAATTCATGTAGTTGTCCATGAAGAGTCAGAAATCAGACCAGCAATGACCCTTTCAAAAATACTAAAAGTTTGGAGAATAATCCTATGGAAGTGGCACTGAGTACCTGCAGTTTATTCTCCATTTACTGAAGCTTATGCCTATCACTGCTTGCTTTGTCCTTGACTTTAAAATGTGACGTTGTACAAGACCTTACTCCCTGCTGATACTGCCTCATTGGAATGCTTTTCTGTGGATTATGTAGGGATCTACTGAGATGGAGCTGAATTATGTGATATTGTATTTATTTCTCTGGGGAGTTACCTCATTTAAAATCCTCTTTGCATTTGCCAGTTCAAAATACATTGAATTACTAACAGGCGCACGTGCTCTTAGATATATACTTAGGTATGCATATACACAGAGGAACAGTAGCCTTTAACTGTATCCTAGAAAGGAAAAGATCATATTTTAAACTGACAGATAAAATTTCTAGATTTTATCTGTCAATAGATTTTGCATTTGTGAATGAAATAACTGTTTTGATACCTGAAATTAATGCTGAGACGCTTTTAATACATTTGCCTTACTTCTGAGGCATAGAGCAGAGCAGTGGGAGTTTCTGGAGGGACCAAGTGAATATGTACTCTAGTTGCCAGCAGCAATAGAAGAGAAGGGATATTTAGGAGGTGAAAGAAGCTTTATGTATGATTGGGTTTTTTTTTCATTTTGCATTATATATTATGTCCAATCTAATTTGTGACATACTTGCTCTTCATTTGAAATCGTTGTTCAGCTATGCGATATTCCAAAGCTTACAATCTAATTATTATTAAAATTCAGGAGTAAAAGAGATATGAACAGCATAATCTTGTGAGCTTTATGCACAGTAAAGAATACTGAGGAACATGTGGAAATGAATCTGCTATGACCTAGGGTAGTTCTAAGAATCTGCACAAACCTATGGAGTCTCCGATGCATTCACAAACTCTATCCATTTTGAAAGACAGCTCTTGAAATTTTGGGATCTTAGTGGAATATGTGAAATAAATGTGGCTAGACTTTGATAATCAAAGATGCTATGCTTTGTGAGTCTATATCATAGTATAAAAGAACCCTTTGAAATTCTTTAAGCCTGTCCAGATAAAAAACCACAAAACCTGTAAAATGTGTCTGCAAACTGCAGTCAGGTAGTGGTGACTTCCCACTCAACATGAAAATCATTCTTTATTCTGAATAACAACATTTTCAAAAGCACCTTAATGACTTAGATAGTTAAGCCACTTAAATAGTTTTCAAAAATATTATTTTATTATCTAAATACATTCAGTTTCCTAAGGATGCACATAAGAAAAGCTTATGTAAACAAAATGAAAAAAGAGAGATAGATAAGCCCAGAACTTTCAAAGATATTAAAAATGCATTTAGTCTCATGTGCAACACCATTTAATTTGCAAAAAGTAATTTTTCCAGTTTCTAGTAATGAGCTATTAAAATATTCCTGCCCAGGAAAAGTGCTAGAGAGGAATTAGTGTTATTAGGCATTTTCACAAAGTTTCAAAATTAGTATATTGCAGATGCACATCATTTAATAGTCATTTGGCCTGACTAATTTCATTAATCAACACCTGAACTTCAGTCTGAATAAGAACATCTGATGCAGTATTCCTGTTTCAGCAATGACTCTGCAATGTGATCTGTTTGGATAACCCTGAATTGTTAAGTTTAATTAGAATTTTCCAAATAAATTAATAGAATATGTGAACATTCTTTTGAGAATCAATATAAATATTCATAAGACTAAATTTTACCTTGGCAATTTGAAAATTTTGGGGCTTTGACTTTCTTTGGTCTCATTGTCCAGTAATCAGAATGTGCAGAAACTCAGGAACTGTGAAGCCCAGGATTTGGGGCTGAAGAATTAAGATTTGGCAATTGGAAGAATGCTAAGTTGTAAGTGTCATGTTGTTCTTGTGCTTTGTTCATGTGCTTTGTTCATGTGCTTTGTTCTTGTGCTGTTGCTGGACCTGCACTTTGGTCTCTGGCAGAAGCAGAATAGGTACTAGGCAGAACTTTGCTGTGAGTCTTGTGTTTTTATAAGTATTTTCTGTCTTTTTTCTGTCACTGGAGTTGTATTCCATTACAGTAGTGAAGACTAAGCTGAGGGATTTTGCATTGTTGTCACAATGCCTAGCATAATGAGGCACTAACCTTTGCTGTTCTGTAAAAATAACTATAGTAAGGTTAATAACAGATACTACACGTTTTTCCACTTCTCAAGTAAAACTGTGGAGATTTTATTGATCAATTTAAGGAAATAAAAATTAAGTTCTATGAAACCATGGGAGTGGATTTAAAGAGAAGGCTCAGACACTAATTCAACATTCAGGTAAGTATATATGTTTGAGGGAGGTTTAGATTGGATATTAGAAAAAAATTATTTACCAAAGGAGTGGTGAAGCATTGGAATAGACTGCCCAGAGAAGTAGTGGAGTCTCTATGCCTGGAGGTGTTCAAAAAGTGCATAGGGATGGCACTTCTGGACATGATTTAGCAGGTATGGTGTTTTGGGGCTGGGTTGGACTTGATGATGCCAGAGGTCTTTTCCAAACTTAATGATTCTGTGATTCTCTGTGATCTTTCACCAGTTTACTGAACATAATAAACTAGGACATTTGTGCTCCACTGTATATACACCCATAATACCTCCATCTGTATTCATGTTTTAATACTGTTATTTTAGTAAGACCAGATCCTTCCATCAGATCATGTGCTGGTGTCCTCAGTCTAATCAGATCTTTAATTAGCTGATCCAGGCTTGTTTTAGTACAAATATTAGCAGCTGGCACAAGCCAGGGTTGCACCCACCAACCCTAAGACTAGAGAGGCATGAACATGTATAATAACATAATTTTACTACCTCTCCTAGCCCTGGTTTTCAGAAAATAGATTTTAGCTTATCCAGAGGGTCTGGACAATTTCTTCTAAAAATCACTTAAGCATTGAGAGATTAGTTTGCCAATATGCTATGTGCTAAATGGAGAAATCATGCAAGTGTGAGGTGATATAAAGGTTTTATTAGCACTCATTTAGGATGACCTTACATTACTCACAACTGGCAAACCACAAGTGAGTCAGATGTTCATCCTAAATGTATAACAATGTTTTCATGCTACAATGCACCAGTAAGGCCAGTAAGTCATAAGTGAGGCAAATACTAAGTTGTTGACAAGAATGACTCGCCTCTGGAAGGCAACTCTGACTCGTTTATACCTATTAATTTCCATACACTACAAGGGCTGCCATGTTTCTGAAGCAAACTGACGTAACAAATTAAAAAATGACACTTGCTTTTGTTTCCGTGATGTGAAGATGAAAATTTGATTTGTATCTATTTGAGTCCTGTCAGCAAACATATGACAGGCAGGCTTAACAAAGTTTTGAGCATAGGAATAATGAAAACAGAATACACATTTCTGTACCTTAATGGTATATGTATCAGTAAAAAGCCTCAACAAAGCTTTAAGTCATAAAAAAAAATAATAAAACTGATTAGACTGTGGAATTTACTATGACATAATAGACATATATAATATGTGAAGTTATATGGCTTGTAATATGACTGCTTTATATTCAAAAGAACAAATTGGTAAATTTAGATCCCTGTACAATTATGGAGGAGAATGCTGTAAAAAACCTTACCACTTCTACAGACCTTCTGAATTCCATAGACAGCTCTTCTGCTGACATCCTGAGTGTGACAGTGACCAGTGTGAGATGGTGCTTTTGAAAATGAGTATCAGAATAGTAGTTTCAGTATGTTTGTCTCCTTTCCTTAATGATTCTCTCTGTTGCTGCATACTTACCTTTCTTGCTACATTTGATGTACTATTATGAGTCATGGTGTAAGTTTTTCTGCATAATCTCCTGCACAATTGCTTAGATTCTCTATGAGTCTTCCAGTTTTGTCCCAAACAGCATTATTGCTGAGGAGTGAAAAAATGGCTGAAAGAGGTAGATCTGCAACATGCATGAAGCTGAAAGGGAAAGAAAAGTTAAATTTATTGTATTAGCTTCTTGTTTTACCATAGCCTTGCAATTATAATGTGATAAAAGGGAATAAATTGAATGTCATAAATGCAACTGTGACTAGTCCTTGGATAATGAGAACAAAAAGTGACGAAAAGCTAATCTCTTCACTTCCATGTGTAATATTATTTGTGATTTCTTCTTTCTTCCCCGCATGCACAGGATTCCTTTCTTGCTTTTTAATTTTCAATTATTTATGATTTTCTCGTGTTTACATAATAATGATTTGGCTTAGAAATAATCACAACAGTGTATTATTATATTTATTTTAATAATTTCATATGAAAGTCTTGTTCCGAGTGCAAAGTTTTGTTACAATAATGATATTATACTTTCATGGAGAATACTTAATATCATAGAAATAAGACACATTTGAAAAGCATATGGTTCTGGGAATGAGAACAGAAGCCAATGTGATGATAAAATTGCTAGACAGAGGCAAAGAGCAAAATATTATTGTTAATAAAGATGCCATTGTGTCATTAATGTTCATGCAAAATTGAGAAAACAGAATTTCTTCTTTGTTACCTTTTTTTTTCTTTATAATGCTCTCATTCTGTGATATTTAAGCACAATTACATTCACAGCATTCAGTTTCCTTTGACTGATGAATATTTGGTGTGGCCAAATCTATGAAAAGATTTGAACCTATAGTTCCAGGTGGTCTAAGCTTGAAGATATCCCTTTCCTTATTTCTTTTTCTTTTTTAATGCAATGTCTTTTTAAGGTTTACTTAGAATTTCCTGTCTTTTGAGCCAGGATGTTTGGCAGTTACTGGTAGGATTTTTATTGGTAGAGTTGTTGTATATTTACCTATTATGAATTTGCCACATTTCTTTTAATTCCTGTTGAATGATCCACTAGCCGGATGTTTATTTAACCTTTGTTTTCTCCAGTAAATCTCAGAATTACGATTGATATACTGGTTTGTATTTTGTGCAGAAAACTTCTTCCTTAAGTCTGCTAATAATGAGTAGTACTTTTACAGTTGCCATAAAATTATTTTGTTCCAAAAATATGCCAAACTAGTCATGCTCTATCACCTCTCTTACGTCTTAGAATGTAAAATATACATAAACAGACTGACCGAAGGCCTCCATATAGGCTGTCCAAAGGGAAATGCATATTCTGTGATTGCAGGATGAAAAGAAAACAAACAAAAGCAAGTGTATGATGCAATCTTATATGTTTACAATAATTTTGGTTTTCAAAATTTACCAGCTCAGCAGAAAGCTGTCTATTTTGCTCTTTGCCTCTGTCTAGCAATTTTATCATCACATTGGCTTCTGTTCTCATTCCCAGAACCATATGCTTTTCAAATGTGTCTTATTTCTATGATATTAAGTGTTCAGAATGTCAGGGAAAACAGTGAGTATCTAGTTGCTCAAGGGACAAAGCAGAAGACTTCAGAATGGGATGCCCCCTCCCTTAAGAATCTTGTCACTGTTTTAACATGTCCTGCATAGCGTTTATCTTGGGGTACAAAATAGTTATAAAAATATTCCTTTGAGTATGTTTTTGTTCTTCTCATAGAAATTAACATCCTGGATTAAGTGAAATTAAGTGCTTCAGAATGAGATCTGTAGAAACCAGTAAGGTGAATGGATGTAGCCTAGTAGTTAAACTGGAAGTGAAATGAGATTTCAGCAAATGGTTAGTGTCCTGCATCTCAGGTAATCTGGCATGTAGATGTGGACTTTGAAGGAAATGCTAATCTATTACATTGCTTTGGAGTTATAAACTTAAGTGGATAGAATTGTCTTTCCAAAAGTTCAACTGTGGGATTATTTACTAGGATGGAAGACATCCAGGTTCAATTTACCTTGTGTGACTTAAAATAAGTGCTTGAAGTTATGTCTTTCATGTCCTAAGAAATGGCAGGGAAAGTGAGCAGTCTGAGAGGATTATTTCTCTGTCTCTGAGGTTGGAACTGCTGAGTTTTATAGAAATAAACACCATTTTGAGGAGTGCTTTAAACTTTTCCTTTCTATGGCTTTGTTAAGTGTCATGAATCTGAAGAATCTAATTCTTACAATTGTTGGTGTGAGCATTTGTGTCTGTGCATATTTATCTCCTGCCCTCACCATTCAATGACTGTTTTAGCTTGGGCAGAGTACAGACAGTAAGGAATGGGTGAGTACCTGCTGAATTGTTGCATCAAACAGGAAATCAAGTCTCTCCTAAATCTGGTTTCATACCAAGCTTTTTTTGATGGAGGTCTCACCAGTGAGTGTGTTCACAACGGAATGGATGAGTATAGAAATATTTTGAGATGATTCACCTCAGCAACATCAGAATTTGAGAAGAATTACAAATATCTGATGGCATATGAAACAAACACAATGTTAGACAAGCACCCTCATTTTCAGTCACAAGGAAGCCAAGTCTTTACTCTCCAGTGTACCTGTTCTCGAAACCTTCTATAAATTTGAATGCGATGTTCACAAAGTCAGAGGTAGTTATTTTTTCACTGCCTTCTTCACAGATGCATTAGTATTAGGTTGCTGATAGCTGTTTCAATTACAGGAGGTGACTAACCATGGGTTATCTTACATTGAAATAAACTGTTTTGTGTTATTTTCTCCTACTATAACTGCATAAAGCAATAAAATATACTAATTTATAAGGGAAAATAATGTAGTAAATTTATTACAGTAAGGGACACAAAATTTTAGTCTACTTAGTCAATGACAAAGTTATATTGATTTTACTTGGAAAAGAAACAAGCTGAAGTGATAAATAACCTTTTGACTAAATGAATTGCTGAAAAACACAGCTGGAAGTTTGATACATGACATTATAAAATAGTAATAAAATGGTGCAACTTTCTAGGAAGAGGAAAAAATAATTTCATTTTGGAGATTCTAGTTGTGTTGCTAAGTGCTTAACCCAACAAATGCTTGCACATTGGAAACTATCATAGCAGGTAACGGACTGGAAAAGGTGAGTCTTCACAAACTTTGTTGTTATTGAGAACTGAGAAAGTTCTGTGATATTTCACTTCTATATGCATAAGGTTTAGGCAGTGTGACTTATAGGAGCTAAGATGACATTTTCAAGATAGGAAAAAAGTAACATTTTCACATTTTTTGTTAACATCAAGGAGATTTTTAAGAGAGACATTAGCCTATGGAAATTCAGTATACATTCTAGTCAGATGATGACAGTGACATCTCTATCTACAATCCAGATTTTCATGATTTTATCTTTTAATCTTTGTTTCTTTTAGTCATCTGTAGTTATGGCAAAGTTGCAACAAACTTTGTCTTCAAAGAAACCTCTGGTTTTTTGGCGTTCAGTCTACTTAGAAATGGATGACACGTTACTCATATAAAAAGAGATTTTCAAAGTTTTTAGCATTAGAAGCTTTATTTTCAAAATATAAGCCCTTTTGGTGTGTTCAGAGACCCTAAAATCTCTAAGAGAACTACCACTTTTCTTTATCCCCTTTTCTGTTCTGGTGGTTTTAGAGACTAAATTACCTCGGTTCTTTTTGGAGGACTTTACAGTAAAAAATGATCCTGGCTGAGGACAGTGTAATGCTGGCATAACTGCAAGCCGTATTTTTTCACTTTCCACCACAAGAGAAGGAATAAAATTTATAAGATTTAGCAGGCACTGGGTAGAGTGCCAAACTGAGACAAGGTTTTTCTGAAGTCTGCATGTGCCAGGAAGGGAATGGATAATGGAGTGGTAGTAAACTGCCACACCAGGGGAAAATAGTGGCCTACCCTGAAAGTCCCTTAAGGAATAAGAAAAGCTGTAGCATAAGCAGCCTATTGCCAAAAAGCAATGAGATCAAAGCAAATGAGCACAGTTGCAAAGCAACAATATGAGTGACATTTTTATAGTTGTGAGCTTATTTTTCTGATTTTGACTTTCCCAATTGAATAATAATAAGGCACTAATGCTAATTCCTCAGGTCAGGAATACTGAGGTATTCTCTCTCACTGTTTCTGTGATCACTGAAAACAAGGCATAGGCAGGGCATAGACAGTGACATAAAGATGAGGCTTCCCTCGGGAGTCACCCATAGGTGACTCTCTTCAGTTAAGAACAGAATTTTACACATTATACACTACTGTATCATAGTCAACCAAATTAGAATGAAGAGTCAGTACATAATACAGAACAATTTTAAGCAGGACTAGGATCCAAATCTATAGGAAATGAAAGATTTTTATTTAATAGTAGCTTTTTCTAGGTTTATTTTTGTACATTTCTTTAAATAATATAGAATCATAGAATCACCTGGTTGGAAAAGACCTCTTGGATCACCAAGTCCAAACATTCCTATCTGCCACTAAACCATGTCCCTGAGCACCCCGTCTACCCATTTTTTAAATACCTCCAGGGATGATGACTCAACCACCTCTCTGGGCAGACTGTTCCAGTGCCCAGACTGTTCCAGTGAAAATTTTTTTCTGATATCCAGTCTGAGCCTCCCCTGGCACAGCCTGAGGCCATTCCCTCTCGTCCTGTCCCCTGTCACTTGGGAGAAGAGGTCAGCTCCCTCTTCTCTACAACCTCATTTCAGGTAGTTGTAGAGAGAAATAAGGTCTCCCCTCGGCCTTCTCTTCTCCAGGCTAAACAACCCAAGGTCTCTCAGCTGCTCCTCATAAGACCTGTTCTCCAGCCCCTTCACCACCATAGAAAATATGTTAGTTAATATTTAATCAGATAATGCAATTATTCTTTGCTTGTAAGTGACAGAAACTTGTAACATAATACTGAAGAAGTTGACTTGAACTTTTAGTGGTGAAATGTGAAGGGGCCACTTCACATGTATTTATAACAGCTGAAGTAGGGGTTGTTCAGCCTAGAGAAGAGAAGGTTCCAGTGATACTTCATAGCAGCCTTCCAGTACGTAAAGGGGGTCTACAGGAAAGGTGAGTGGCAGGGCTTTTTATCAGGGAGTGCAGTGACAGGAAGAGAGGTAACGTTTTTAAGCTGAAAGAGGGTAGAATTATATTAGTAGTAGGAAGGAACATTTACTAAGAGCATGGTGAGGCACTGGCTCAGGTTGTCTGGAGAACTAGTGGATGCCTCATCCTTGGAGGTGTTCAGGGCCAGGCTGGATGAGGCATTGAGCAACCTAATCTAGCAGAAGGTGTCCCTGCCCATGGCGGGGGTATTGGAACTTTAAGGTCTCTTTTGACCAGACTATTCTTTAATTATGTAATAATGTTCTATACTGACTCTCCTTTGCATGCCTATGCAGTTGACAATCTGAAAGCTATGATCTAGTTTACCAGGTTAAACTACTTTTTAAAATTCTCCTGGAAAATGTGCTTCCATGCTTTGTTCTGAGATTTCCGAATAATAAATGTTCTAACTTGGTTAGATTTCTGTTGAAGGGCATATTTTGCAGTCACTGCTGTGACCTGCCTATATTAATTCCTTTTTGATCAATGGTAGTAAAGTTTTTCAATGAATACTCTCACCTTATATTATGATAATAATTTTTGCTGCATATTACTTTATTCGTTGTTGTTGCTTTTAATTATACTCTTACTTCTTTTGCACTCTTAGTGGATGTAAGTATTTTCTTTTCTCTTGTTGTTTTACTTTAAAATAAAAATGGGAAAGCCTTTGTGAATATATGATGATAATGCAATTTATAATGTAATGCAATCTATTGATAAAATATGAGTGATGTGACTTGCTCTTACGTAAGCAACAGTTAATCAAATTTGCTTTTAGAATGTGTGATACCAAATTCACATGAAAAAAATCCTAAACGTTAGTGAAATATTTTTCCAATAAATGAGTTATCACCACAGTCTGCGCCCAGCTTTCACCTAACCTTAACAGGTTGCATTTCCTCAGAAGTTGCCTTAACTTGAACATCTCTTGCTTCAGATGCCATACTTACTTTTTAAATAACTGAATAATCACTGCAATATTGTTGGTTTTGTTAGAAAACCAAACAAGAAGAATACCTGGTGTTTAATAAGTGAGACATATCCTCCTAAAACCCAGCAAACTTGAAGTATTGTTTTGTGTTACTTCCAATGGAAATGTGAGAGCCATTTTTAAAGTTTATCTGCCTAAAGCTGTTTAAATTCTTTTTTTTCATTACAGTAAGGAACCAGAAATGGTGTAGAAAAAATACCACAATTTAAAAAGATATGAAGAGTTAAAGAATTTTTATTTACCATTTGTCTAAGCTCAAGTGCCAGAGTTTAATGGTGATTACCGCTGTTTTAGGCTGAAAGGTTAGGATTAGTTTGTCCAGCCTAGTCCTGGGAAAGGCTTTTCATAGGCTCAAAGAATGGTTTGGGTTGGAAGGGACCTTAAAGATCATTGTGATCCACCCCCATCCCATGAAAGCCCCTCTGTCTCCTTTCTTATACCTCTTGTTGGATTAACAGAAGTGAAGAGTTGCAGTATCAAAACATTTGTATCTGAAAAGTTGTAAGGTTGATTTCTTTCCCTATATCTGGTGGTGGTGGCAGCTTGTGTTTTTCCTAGGAAGCAAGGGGAAACAGTAAGTCAGTGTTGGAGAGACATCTCAAGACTTGTAATCAGTATGCCATAGGTAAGAAGAAAGGTAGATTTAGATTATACATAGCAGGTATGTTCTGGAGGAGAGTGATTTTCTGTTTTGATTTGTGTAGTGTTCAACCATGGCGATACTGTAAACAGTTGGAGTAGGGCAAGCTTAGCTAGGAGATGGAAATCCTAGCTTTTGCACATATTGTTCAGGCCTCCAAAAACTTTCTGAAGGGCTCTACTGAGCTTATCCTCCTTTGCTTTATTGAACTCCTAGATGAAGTCTCATGGTGTTAATAGAACTGTGATCAGTATTACACCTGGGGTTTTTTGGGTATTTTTGGCACCTGGAGAATTTAGAAACAATGAAGTAATTGGGACAGTTGTGGCAAAAGAAAATCTATTTAGACTGAAAAGTCTCCAGCAGAAAATCATCATTCCTTTATTCTTATTTTCCTCTCTTCTATCATGTATATCATGTGTTTCACTGTGAGTTTGGCTACTTTTAAACCTCTTCTCTCACTCCATAAATCCTTACCAATAGTAAATTAAGAATACACTGCCTAATCTCTGAATCTTTGAAATCAATGAGGAGCCTGCTTATTAGATTAGACTTTTATTCATCTGCAAAATACATGATTTGTATGTCTTGCCAAAACCATGGCAACACTTCTCAAGACATCATCACAGTTTTCTTATGCCTTCTCAAATAAATAGATATTCTTTAATGCCTTTTTAAAGGCATTATAAAAAGAACAGGATGATCATATTCATGAGAAAGCTATGTGAACTTAAAAAGCACAGGGAATTGTGTCTTCTAGTTTCTTTGTTTCTCTGAGCCATGATGATCTGACAGAATTTGAGTAGCTGATAAGTGGAGACACCTGCTAAAAATTCTCCCCCTAATATTTTTTTCCCCCCAAAGCTACTCCTTGGTTGTCTGCCAGGGAGCTTTCTTAGTCAGTCTGGTTTTATTCAGTTGAAATCAGACATGTTTATTTCATGCATTTTCCACGTAGAGGTGATGTAGCTTACAGGCTGCTCACTGAAAACAAAGAATGAGGCCCCAGTCATTAATACTGGCTGAGGGGAGAGCATGCTGTAGCCTAGGAATTTGGAATGGAATTTGAAAGTAGTTTCAAATGTCTTTCATGATTTTGTGATCTTAATTCAGTTGTGTGAAGTAATCTAAGTGTTCTGTGGTGAGTATATACTGTTCTTGGAGATGGCATTTGCCAAGTCATTGTGAGAGTAAGGATGGTGATAGTCTGGGGTTTTGGTTTATTGGGGGGTTAGGTTTTTTTTGGGTTTTGGTTATGGTGGTGGTGGGTAGTGTGTTTTTTTTTTTTTCTTGGTCCTCCAGAAGATGTCTTAGACTGCCCAGGATTTCTAGACTGCCTGCTTGATCTGGGCATGTGATAAAAGCCTGGAGGACTAGGGTTTTTCATCACTTTATGAGACATTATATGTAAAATAGTGTTGCTGCTTTATGTTGTGGCAGGAAAACAATAACCAGTGTCTGGTTACTAAGAATAATAATGAAGTTTTGGACAGGGCATATTTTTAGGGATTGTGTTGGACCAAGATATAATAACCATATCCTTTTTAATACCGTTGTAGAAAGCATATTATACTTAAAATAGCTCATCAAGAATGCTTTGAGTTGTTTTGATTTAAAGAACAAAAAAACCCTTTCAAATACAAAGTAGTCTGACAACAGTGAGAAAAAGATTGAATAGAAGATAATTCTTTCTGTGGCTTTCTGGCCTTGTTAAAGTCTACAAAACTGCTGGAAAAGTATAGTACTGTGTACGTATATATCTACATATCTAAATCTACACACATACATGTATATGTACATACAGTAATAATGAATTTTCTTCAGATTGGCAGGGGTTGATGATACTTTGGCCATTTGTTGTAAGAACGAATAAAAGAGCAAGGTTATCTGTAACAACCGAATATAAATACATCAAAGGGTTTATAAAGAAGCACGTAAAAGCCTTTTCAAATGACCATTTTTGTTCAAGTGCTGCATATGTAAGCTTTAGTGTGCAACAGTCTTAAAAATTTTCATGCTATTTAAATCGTTGCATCAGCATGTAAGAACCAACTGGTCACACATTTTCTTCTTAAGCTTTTAAAACAATTTCAACAGTATGAATTGAACCATGACAGCAGTGGTAGATGTTTGTGTCGGATTGCACTCAGCAATTATTTTTCCTTTGTACTAGTAGAGGTTGGGCATTGTAAATCTCAGTGGGTTCAGTGAGTAAAAATGGAACACCATGAAAACTAAATTCCAGAGCTGTCAAATCAAGACACAGAAATAATATTACCTCTTGCATGATTCTACATTATAAAACTCTTGCGTAACACCAAAAATAGCAACAAGTTTTGTGATTGCTAAATGAAACCATGTCAGGGCTCATGCTCCCAAAAGCAGTTATGACAAACAACCTAAGCAGAAAGAGAGATGACAGTTTATAGAGATCTGGTGCACATAATTTCAGAATTGCTAGTTAATATATTATCGATGGCTGAGATTTTAATCAAAATAATGCAGAGAGCTTGGAAACTGAACTAAACTTGACTAGCAAAAATGCCAAGTACATGGGTTCATGAAAGGCAGGTCTTACCAAACTAACCTGATTGCCTTCTATGACAAAGTGACTCGGCTACTGGATGAGGGAAAGGCTGTGGATCTGGCCGTCTTGAACTCCAGTAAAGCCTTTGACACAGTTTCTCACAGCATTCTGCTACAGAAACATTCTGCCTCTGGCCTGGACAGGCGCACACTCTCCTGGGTGGAAAACTGGTTGGATGGCCGGGCCCAGAGAGTGGTGGGAAATGGTGTTAAATCCAGCTGGAGGCAAGTTACAAGTGGGGTTCCCCAGGGCTCAGTGCTGGGTCCAGTCCTGTTCAATGTTTTTATCAACGACCTGGATGAAGGCATCGAGTGCACCCTTAGCAAGTTTGCAGATGACACTAATCTGGGTGGAAGTGTGGATCTGCTGGAGGGTAGGGAGGTTCTGCAAAGGGCTCTGAACAGGCTGGACCGCTGGGCAGAGTCCAATGGCATGAGGTTTAACACGGCCAAATGCCGAGTCCTGCACTTGGGACACAACAACCCTGTGCAGCTACAGACTAGGAGAAGTCTGGCTGGAAAACTGCCAGGAGGAGAAGGACCTGGGGGTGTTGGTTGACAGCTGACTGAACATGAGCCAGCAGTGTGCCCAGGTGGCCAAGAAGGCCAATGGTATCCTGGCTTGTATCAGAAACGGCATGACCAGTAGGTCCAGGGAGGATATTCTCCCTCTGTGAGACCCCACCTCGAATCCTGTGTTCAGTTCTGGGCTCCCCACCACAAGAAGGATGTTGAGGCTCTGGAGCAAGTCCAGAGAAGAGCAACAAAGCTGGTGAAGGGGAGAACAGGCCTTATGAGGAGCGGCTGAGAGAGCTGGGGTTGTTTGGGCTGGAGAAGAGGAGGCTGAGGGGAGATCTTATTGCTGGTTGTAGAGAGGAGGGAGCTGGCCTCTTCTCCCAAGTGATACGGGGCAGAACAAGGGGGAATGGCCTCAGGCTGTGCCAATGGACTCTCAGTCTTGATATTAGGAAAAAAGTTTTCACAGAAAGAGTCACTGGTCACTGGAACAGTCTGTCCAGGGAGGTGGTTGAGTCACCTTCCCCGAAGGTGTTTAAAAGATGGGTGGATCACTTGCTGAGGGGCATTGTTTAGAGATTGGTGGGAATGGATGGACTTGATGATCATAAAATCATAGAATCATAGAATAACCAGGTTGGAAGAGATCCACGGGATCGTCGAGTCCAACCATTCCCACCAATCCTTAAACCATGCCCCTAAGCACCTCATCCACCCTCACCTTAAACTCCTCCAGGGAAGGCGAGTCAACCACCTCCCTGGGCAGACTGTTCCAATGCCTAACGACCCTTTCCATGAAGATTTTTTTCCTTATCTCAAGCCTGAACCTCCCCTGGCGGAGCTTGAGGGCATTCCCTCTTGTCCTGTCACTTGGGAGAAGAGGCCAGCTCCCCCCTCTCCACAACCTCCTTTCGGGTAGTTGGATCTTCTCCAACCTAGTGATTCTGTGATTGTAACCTTCTGTTTTGTAAGAAATTGCAGTCTGATTAATTAAAAAATATTAAATTATGAGAAAAACTGAAGTACATTGCTGAATACAAGCTTCATTGGTCTGAACCCTAGTAACTTCTGTGCAGAATTGAGAACAGATTTAATGCTGCAAGGCCTTCAGAGCTGAATTTTAGGACTAGGCTAGACTCCCAAGTGAATATGCTGATGGCCAACTCCAACAGCAAGAAAAAATCCTGTTGCCCCTGGAGATATTGTAAGAGGCCTCTAGAATTTGAGCAAAATACAAAGGTAAACAGGGTAGAAGTGACTGACTGTAAGGTTAAATAATAGCCTTCAACTGAATATTCAGAGAAGCTTAAGTACCTTGCCCAGTAAGGCTCTTGACAGTCTTGTTACTCTGTCAAGTTTAAATCTGGGTCATCCAAGTGAATTTTGCAAATTGGTTGCAAATGGGTATCTCAAGCAGAATTCTTTGAAGGCAAGTGACTTTAGATTTCAGTCTGGCAAACCAAATGCCAAACAAGATTACAGTTGCCATAAAATTCCTCTGAAGTGTTAATATGGTAGAAAAAAATGGAAAAAAACTTTGAGTTAAAGGAATATTTGAGAACTGCTTGTCTCATGCATTTTTAAAGGGAAGAATAATCATAAAAGCATACATTTTCCTGTGGACTGTCTAGAGTCTATACATGATATAAAGAAGCCAATAAAGGCAAAATTCCATTTGGTAGACATTAAAAAACAAAGGCCTTTCACTGACAGGTGAGGTATGCCCACATTCCGGGGAGGATATAATAGGACGATAAGCAATAATTACTTACAGGAGACCAAGAAATGTGTTACAAAGCCTTAGTCATTTGTTTGTCTTACTTGAACTGCGTTAGTTTCCACAAAGCCAATAAATTCTTTCTTGAAGGTTCAATAAGATTATGTAGCCCTATAAACTTCTGAGCAGCGGATCAGACTGTGGTCAGAAGTTTGGGTCTGTGACAGGAAGAAAATAATTAAAATGACTCCTTGAGAAAGAAGGGCAGACTGAATATTTTGGCAGAACCTTAGACACTTGTGTTACTGGTATTAAAGGCTGAAGGTCCTCTTGTTGTAATTACACCTTTCACTCTCCAGTGAAAGTGACTGACAATGAAAATTCCAGGGGAATGAGACTGACACCCAACTCCTCCCTCCACACACACAAACACACAGAGACATGCATAAAACAAGTAAAAAAACCAACAAACCAAAACAGAAGGAAGGAAGTAGAGAATACTTGAAATTCAACTGAATTATTCTGTGGATATTAAATGACAGTAGTGAGAGTAGAATTCTTGGTATATCTCAATCTCTTTGCTTGGGAAGGTATGGTGAAAAGCCATTTGGTGCCCTCCTCCCAGAACTCTTTACTGACGTCACCCTTTTGTCCCCACTGTGTCTGATGGTGTATTTCATATAATTAGATTTGGGATCTATACAGTTTTTTTGAGAAATATGTTAAAATTATTTCAGCTGTGCTGTATGTGGGTTTAATAGTTTATTCTAAATTTTGGAAAGTAAGGTTGCAGCTCTGTGTAGAGGTTTTTTACAAGGGACCTTGTAGAATAGAAGGATGGAACTGTTATTATATTACTGTTAGTAGCTAAAAGAGAGGGAAGTGCAAAGTGGCATAATTAGCCATTGAGATGCTTTCTAGATGAGTAGGCTAATAAACCTAACATGACTTAAAGATAAAAATCCTTGCTATGGGGAGTATTCTGCTTACTGTTGTACTGAAGAAAAACCCCTTTCATTTGTTCTTAGCTCTTCAGTAAAGAACATAAGCTCCATCAGCCAGTACCCTTAGATCAACATTTATGAAGTAAACAGAGCCAAAATACTCTGAAAGGAAAATAGAAATTACTGGCAGATCCCTTAGTAGAGCTACCAGTAATGAAGCCAGGAGTTGTATTTGCTTTTACTCTCTTATGTCAAGTTGTAACCCTCACTCTTCTTCTCTCCGATCTTTGGAAAGCCAGGACTAAGTGCTAGAAAGAAACTGTGTTTCAGAGAGCCATGGGGTGATGAGGAAGAAGTGTTCTATAATTTAATAAAATTGATGCCTAATGTATGGTTAATGCAGACACCTCAAAATGCATAGACTAACAAAAAAACCATCTACAGGCTTTAAAAGATATCGCAATCTGAAAGCTGCTTTTTGTGAGTCTTGAATGTTCCATATAAGACAATGTTTCTCGAGTATAGTGCATTCAGGCTCATGACATCTGGACTAAGTATCAGTTGGAAGATGCATATCTGTAAGATCAGTGACTCTTCCACATCCGAAAATCCCATTACATTGATACTTTTTCCAGATGCACTGCTTTTTGAATTGTATCACATTCAGGAGCCTGGAGGAGCTGAAGAGAGATACATTTATTGTATATTGCAACCTACTTTGTATTTTCCATTGTTAAGAAAAATTAGCCTAGTGCTCTTTCTGTAAAAAGATTTGTGTGTTTCTACAATCTTCTATGTGTCTGCGTTTTAGGGTGTGACACAGAGGTGCCTGGTGTTGATTACAAGTATACCAGATAGTAAGAGTATCTCATTGCTGTGCATCATAACTATGATAACAAACATTCATTTCAGTCTATGAGCAGAACTCACATACTAGCTAAGTTTTTTTCACTTTTTAAAAATCACTGGAAAGCACTACGTTTTTCCTCGTATTTTCAATCAGGATGTGAAAGTGGGAAATGTGAAAGAAATGTACTTTGCACATGAAGGACAAAATATTTTAATAACTATGTTGTCATTAGGATAAAAATTGGAGTTGTTCTGTGTCCCAGCGAGTCTTCTTTCCCCTCACTTCCTCTTCCTCATTGCTTTCTCCATCTGCTTGTCTTGAGCTGATCTGAAATATAACAATATTCCATACAGGAATGCTCAGGCAGGGCTTATTTCACAGGCTGAGCTCCTTCAGTAAAAGAATGTCTGCCGTATTTTGTTCTCTGTGGTAGTCAGCTCGACACAGCAACACTAAGTAGGACTTCATATTTTTTTTTCCTAAGTCATAATAAATCATATCTCCTATCTGTATTTTTATTTTCCATTGATTGCTTTGTCTCTGAGTAGATGTGACCTAGTGTCCCGAAATGCTCCACCACCCAGCAACTGAAACTATTTTAAAAGAACAAATGAGGTTATGTTGGCAGTCTAAGTATCACTTGATGTGACTTCAGAAAATTTTCCATGGGAACAAAATGAAGAAGTCTTTTTTCTAACTGGAAAGGTCAATCTTTGCATGTATGACATGGGAGAGGAAGTAACATTGAATTATTTTTGTTCACTGTTTCCCCGAAATCATTCATACGTAGCAACTTCAGAGTCCATTTTGCTCAGAGGAGCAAGTATTCAATGACTTTCTAAAGTGAAAATATGCCAATGCTTCTCCTTAGAGAAGTTATACTGGAGTACGTATGCCTTCCTCCTGTGCTCTCAGACTACCTCCTCAAACAGTAATTTATACTTTTATAAAAAAAATTTATATATTTTATGTTACCCTAACATTTTTATACTGCTACTCAGTAGATGCTATTGCTGCCCAAGACATAAAACGCCAAAGGATATTATTAACCAATAGAATCTATACATCTAAGACCAAAGAAAGTTTGGTTTTCCTCTGTGTTCGTTTTTTTCCTCACTTCAATCGTGAGTTTGTGGTTCATCTGGGACAAAGCTGTCTCCCCCTTGAGGCCATTTGCGTTATTTACCACAAAGCCTTATTTATTCAAACTTTTTGTTTGGTATGTCATGATTTTGCATACAGAAACAGAAATTTGGTTTTGGGGCAAATGCATCTATAAATTCACATTCAGATATGTCATCAGCTTCACCTGGTTCATGCATGTCAACCAAAGCATCTAGAGTCTTAGGGACATACAGTGAAGAAGAAACATGAACCATCAGTTGCAGGCACTAGACCCAATGAGTTTGTGATGTTTATTGAGAAACAGTTTTTTGAGAGAATACTTCTAACCTCTTTATTTTTTAAATTGTTTTTTGATTTATGGCATTTCATTCTATAAGATGTGGAATTCTGTTGCGTGCAAAGCAATGCTGATGAATTTCCAACTGCAACACTTAACAGTGATGTAAACTGTTTAAGTTAGTGAAAGGTATGGTGTAACACTAAACTTCTTGGAGGAATCAGTCTTCTGCTGCAGCTCTGTGCTAAGTTCAATTTTCTCTGAAGTGGGCAGTTGCTACAAATAAGGTCTGGGTTGCTAGTAAGGCTGTTCCCGCAGCTGACAGGGTTGTGTATGTGATGGGTCTGTTACTGCAGTAACTAATGAAGTTCTAAAGTCAGCAGTAAGATTTCCTTCTGCTTTGATTCACTGGGGAGGATAAGCAAGTCCTTTTCAAATGCAAATTTTCAATGTGTGGCCTCCTAGAGGGAATAAAGATGTGAAGAAGAATAAATCTGTTTAAAGCTTCAGGCATTTTCAAGCTGGTTGTGCTACTGATGCCCTTTTTTAACCTTTCTGGGTTTTCATTTCTGCAAAGCATTTTTAGCTATGCTAAAAACAGTCTAGTAATTGGAAGTGATTTTTCTTTTCTGTGTCTGGGAAGCTGGTGGTTTTGATGGGAGTCTACATTTTTATTTCCCCAAAGAAGGGGAAGTAAAAAGCTTCCTGCTCCCCTAGAATGATCATGTGCAGTTTTTGACCTTTTCCAGTAATACACAGTGTGGAGTTTTAGGTTTGGTTGTTTTGTTCTTTGTTTTTGTTGGTTTATTTCCATCACAAGCAGGAAGGAGCAGAGGATGTGGCATGGACGGAGGAATTCTGGCAGTGCCGATACAGAGTTCTCTTCAACTGAGCTCAGGGAATTATGCTTATCCATGTTCTCTTCTCTTCCATTGCTTGAGAGAGCCCCCACCTTATGATTACATCATCATTCAATGCTGGATTTTAGAGAATTAATTTGGGTTGTTGTTTTTTTTTTTAATTTGCAGAAATACCTAGTTCTGCAACTTGTCATCTGTACTAAGCTACTTATTGCAAAGTACACTCTTCAAAATTTCTAAGTAGTTATTTCTGTGCAAAAGCCTGTAAAGCACTAAGTACCTTTCCTGCAAAGAAGTACAGCAACCTAGAATTTGGGAACCAAACTATATTTAGTGGGTATATAATCTCAAGTTCAAAGTAAAAGCTGACTTACTGCTTGCAAGAAGATATTGGCTGCCTGATGATTTTAAAGCTGGCTTCTACCTGAAAGGCTTGCGACTTACACATTTTGGGAAAAAATCTTAAGAGCTAGATCTAGATTGTTATGGATGAAGAGAGAGCACTTCAAATGTTTCTTCTGTGTTCCCCTAGTCTAGGACTAGCTGTCCAGTATGTCCCCCAGAGTAAATTAGGCTTTAATTCTCTCTATTACAGCTGCCAGTGCCTGCTACTAGTCCTTGAACTGGAATTCTGGGAATGGGCAGTAACAGGTAAATGTGGGAGAGGGCAGCATTGCTGGAGGTGTGATACCATTGGATTCTGGAAAATGAAGTCTTAATGCAGATATAGCTTTACAATGTCTCTCTGAACCACAAAAAACGTCTGTGGCTTGGATGTGTTAAGGGAGTGACAGGTATTGTCAGGCTTTCAGGTGAGCAGTTGTGATGGGTCTATTCACACGAATGCTCACTGGATCAAAATATGTTTTCCTTATTCAGCTGTCACTATCAAAGCTGTGCAGCAGTCTTAATTTTGTAATTAAAAACAGGATTTCAGGGCTGTAGTTCCACTGACTTCAATGGCATGACTACCATTTCTCAGGGGAACTGAAAAAGGAGCTGGACCCACTGTTTTCAGAGATTCTTTTCATTCTAGTTACTAGGTAGGTCATGACTTTCGCTTACCATGTGTTTCCCATAAAAGCCCTGGCTGCCTTGAGTGCTATGTGATAGGTTGTCTGGAAGCTGCAGACAAAGTGCATGCACTCAGCTAGAGAGACTTTCCGAAATATCTTGTATACAGTAGCTGAAGTTGCCACATGCTACTAATACTCCAGTGTCTGCATGTGGTCATATTTACAGTGTTCACACTAAAGCATTCATAAGGAAACCACTTAAAGATGAAAGGGCTTCAGCGTATGCAGTGTGATATAAAAACAAGTTAAAAATAAACCTACGAAATACCTAAGGAATGTAAAAATCTGAAAGGCTGTGCAGGACAATGCAAGCCTGTGTTTTTGTGGACAGTGGCAGGGAAGAGACAGCTAAACACATGTCAAAACAAATACCCTAAGGGATATGAAAAGTATTCTCTCCTTTCAGATTTATTTTCTGCAACAGAAAATAAAAAAAGAAATTAAAAGAAAATTTAAAAGAAATCTAGTCTGTGTGTTGTGTCAATGTAGATGGCATGATCTTTAGCTTGCAGAAAACAAGGGAAAGAGTGATTGACCAAAGTCAGTACTTTACTAACCCACTTTATTAAATTTACTGTTTATTTTACATGTGGCAATACTAACAGGATTTTAATGCTAATGGGGGGTCCGTTTGGTTTTGGTTTTGTTTTTATTTTTATCTCTCTCTGTTGTCATTTTGCTAGGGGTTATAAACTTTCAGTTCTGGAAGCTGACTTCTTGCACATGAAAATTACCTTCATGGAAGAAAAAAATAAGTTTACTAGGTTTTTTACCTTATTTCCTTTTTTCTTTTTGCAAGCTACATTTTTTTCAATTCTGCTGAATTCAATGCAAAAATTAATAGTTTCAGTTAGCTTAGGGCACTTTCTAATACTCAGATGATCTCCCAGTCTTCCAGTGTAGAAGGTCTTGTAACAAATATAGTGTTTTCCCTTCATGGGACAGGGAGAGTTGTGCTGCATGCAAAGGGTGCATCACTGGGTCAATGCGGGTGTCTTCAGTGGTTTTCCAGTAGGGACACAGATAGACAGCTTGGTAACATCTCTGGGAAAGGAGGGAAAAACTTTTGCAGAAACTGGTGCCACAGTGTAGTTGAGCTGTAGACCAGACATGAGCTGTTTGGTATCTGACGTGTTCTCCCTGAGAAAAGGCTGAGTGTCAAGGTATGTTAACAGCATATACTTTATTCACTACCTGAGGCTTAACAGACCAGGCTGGTGATCATGGACCAGGACTACCACTTCTGTGTCAAGAAACAGTTTCCTACAAAGTTCAGAGTTGAACTTGGATGAATGGCGTGGTCGAGGTACCAGGACTTTGGGCTAAAACCTGCAATCCATTACTTTTGCAAAGAGAGAACTAAATAGTCAAGAATTCTGGGCTTGACCCAATACTATTTAAAATCCATGGACTTTCTGCTGAATAAAAATCATTAGTCCTGAAGGAACTCTTAAATCTCTGTATTTCAAAGCCATTAGAAGTTGACATTCTCATTATAAAAAAAATATTTGAAACATCAGAGAGAATTTCTTGCACAGGGGTGATATCTTTTTACTCAATCGGTATGAGGTTTTATAAATTGCTCTATGTCTTTGGAGGGAAGAGGAAGGCAATCATCCCTGTCAAGGAACAGAGAATCTCTGAATAAAGAAGATAAGCATAAAATCTTCCCATGTGTGCTGTAGAAAGGCTTCCACTGGCTCACTTGTAGCTGAGGAAATTATGTGATGTTTTTAAGTGTATTTTGGAATAAGATTCCTTTTCTGAACAGACTGAGCCTTGGATGGATAGATCACAGAAAGGCAAATGTCTTGCTGAAAAATCTGTCCTCTCTACATCTAAATGAAGTTGGGACTCTAAGGCTTTTATAAGGAAAAGCTGATGAACAAGGCTTTTGAGTGCACATAAGCACATAAGAAATATAAATCTCAACTCTGCTGTGTGGTCAACTGTATAGCAGGGTGGATCTGAAAGGCTATAATCTTGAAATCTGGGGAAGCACTTTGCAGTCTGTTCTCCAGTTCTGCACATTGAGTTAATCATTTCCAATTTATACTTAAATTTTGATTAAGGAGCCCTTGAGTAACTTATCATAGAATCATAGAATAACCAGGTTGGAAGAGACCCACCGGATCATCGAGTTCAACCATTCCTATCAAACACTAAACCATGCCCCTCAGCACCTCGTCCATGCATGCCTTAAACACCTCCAGGGAAGGTGACTCAACCACCTCCCTGGGTAGCCTCTTCCAGTGCCCAATGACCCTTTCTGTGAAAAAATTTTTCCTAATGTTCAGCCTAAATTTCCCCTGGCAGAGCTTGAGGCCATTCCTTCTCATCCTGTCCCCTGTCACTTGGGAGAAGAAGCCATCACCCTCCTCTCTACAACCTCCTTTCAGTAGTTGTAGAGAGCAATGAGGTCTCCCCTCAGCCTCCTCTTCTCCAGGTGAAACAACCCCAGCTCTCTCAGCTGCTCCTCATAAGGCCTGTTCTCCCCTTCACCAGCTTTGTTGCTCTTCTCTGGACTCGCTCCAGAGCCTCAGCATCCTTCTTGTGGTGAGGGGCCCAGAACTGAACACAGGATTCGAGGTGCGGTCTCACCAGTGCCTAGTAGAGAGGGAGAATAACCTCCCTGGAATCACAGAATCACAGAATAACCAGGTTGGAAGAGACCCACCGGATCGTCGAGTCCAACCATTCCCACCAATCCCTAAACCATGCCCCTAAGTACCTCATCCACCCTCACCTTAAACACCTCCAGGGACGGTGAGTCAACCACCTCCCTGGGCAGACTGTTCCAATGCCTAACGACCCTTTCCATGAAGAATTTTTTCCTAATCTCAAGCCTAAATCTCCCCTGGCGGAGCTTGAGGCCATTCCCTCTCGTCTTGTCCCCTGTCACTTGAGAGAAGAGGCCAGCACCCTCCTCTCCACGTCGTTTCTGATACAAGCCTACATGCAATTGGCCTTCTTGGCCACCTGGGCACACTGCTGGCTCATGTTCAGTCGACTGTCAACAAACACCCCCAGGTCCCACTCCTCTAGGTAGTTTTCTAGACAGGCTTCTCCTATTCTGTAGCACTGCACAGGGTTGTTGTGCCCCAAGTGCAGGACCTGGCACTTGGTCTTGTTAAACCTCATGCCATTGGACTCTGCCCAGCGGTCCAGCCTGTTCAGATCCCTTTGCAGAGCCTCCCTACCCTCCAGCAGATGAACATTTATATTGCAGTACAGGAGTTAGATTTATATTAGAGATATATTAATCATTGCGAGATAAATATATACAATCCTATTTGTAGCCTAAATAGAAGGAAAATATGTGGGAAGGTGAGAGAGGACTGGATGTATATTTAGTTTTTAGTAGCTCTGCAGCAGAGTCATTCATAGATGAATATAAACAATCTGGGTAATGAGAAAAATTCTGACTGTGATATATAAATTTATCTGTTCCACAGGTTTACCCTGTGGAATTATTCTGACTTCTTCATTAACAGATTTACCCTGAACTAAATGAGGTCCAGATCTTGTTTACTGTACAAATCTTAATAATAATGTTAATAAATAATTGTGGTTTTTTCTCTATCCAGGTACATTTGATCTGAACTCATTTTGTTAACTAAATTCACTTAGCAACTATTCTAAAAATAAGGAATCTATTTGATAGCATAAGTTTAATTTTATTTTTTAAGTGTATATCTGAATTTTGCTTAAATATAATAGAAAACATAGAAGTAAATCTGAAGAAAATTCTCTGGACACAGAGGGAAAAAAGGCACGCAACTATGAGGATCTTGTGCTGCCCAGATGAAATGTATGAGGTTCTGTGCACCAATCACAACAAGAGAGGAGGGCAAAAAATAAAAAAAAAACAAACTCAAGTTTACTACATCCTGTATTTTTTCATTGTATGCACAGGATCAAGTTCTAGCCATGCAGGGGGAGCATTCAGTATTTGACACAAGTGATGTTATTGTTGGCTACTGGAGAATAAATGTGCTTGTAGGTAGAAGGGTGTGGTGGTGGTGGTTTAATTTGGGGAGAATATACTGTACCTTTTGGTAGGGTCAACTCACGAAGCTCAAAGTGTGCTGTTTATTTGATCTACAAATCATGATTCCTTCCTCTGGACGAGAAAGAATAACTACTGAAGAAATGGGAGATCTGGAGTATATTGTAAGGAATATGAGACTCTTCAAACCTTACTTAGAGAAAGGGAGAAATGATAGAGCAATGACAGAGCAGATAAACTCAGCTGCACAATCAAAAATTCATTACATTTTATTTATTGTAGAAGTTAACCAAGTAAAGCTTTGTAAAAATGGTGATGCATTTTTGTGCTAATAATATGGTCAGAAAAACTTGCCTTCGCAAGGTGCTTGTGACTGTTCAGAAAGATGGGAGGGGGTGGGTGGCAGGCTAAGAAGACAGAATTTTCACTCTATACCAGAATGGTAAAGCTTGTGATTGCCTTTTTATTTTCTCTGTTTGTTTTGTTGATTGGATTTGGTTTTTTGTTTTGTTGTGGGTTTTTTTTGTTTTGTTTTGTTTTAATACTGTGGCACAAGACTTTAAGAGTAAAGGATAGTTCGAAATTTAAGACCCAAATAATGGAAGAAAAGGCCAGATGATAGAAGGAATGCAGGATGCACTACTCTAGACATTTTTGTTGTTGTTACTTTGTAACTAGAATAATACTACCCATTTTTCTTCTACTAGATTTTGTTTAACTCTAGTTACTTTCTTAAACTAATTCCTGTGCCAACAGTATTATTTGTTTTGTTTGGAGTGGCTGGCAAACTGTGACTGTAATATAGTGGTATAAAGCACACAGTAAACCTACAAATGCTTTTCTAGGAATTATTGCTATGTGTAGTGCAACTGTTGCTGGAAGAGCTGAGTTGGACTTGAGAGCTCTCTCACTAGTGTAAGGCTCAGCCCATATTTTCTCCCAAACAAGGATGAGTTTGCCTTGATTTTCGTCTTCAAAGGGTTAGCCGCCTGCCATTGTCAAAAAGTGAAAAGAAACAATTGGGGTCTTACTTTGCAAAACTAGCCTACGTTCTTTTTCTCTCCTGAGTGGTCAAATATTGATAATCGCTCCTTTCTATAGCATATCATACTGTGAACATTGCATGTTTTTCTCCCTCAGAGGCTGGGCTTTGAGGCTGCAGTCTCTTTTGCAGCTGTTTAGCTACAGGCAGCCGGTAGTCTTCCAGCAAAACAAATTTGGTTTTAACAAATGATTGCTTTCTGACTAAGCCTCGATTAAAGTGTAAATATTAATTTCTCAAAAGTTCAGGTTTCTGTTTCTGGTGACTTAGCACAGATATGCCTTCTTTAACAGCTACTCTTCTTTTCCCACCTCTTGGTCCAATCCAAATACAGTGTTACATACACTGATAGCATCTCCTTTTTGTTGTTGTTATGCACTTTGTATTGTAGCACCGCCTCTGTCCTTCAAGAAGCTATGAGTTATCTGTGGTAATGTTTTCTGACAAATATGTCATGATATGGGGAATGATTTGATTATACCTTTCCCTATACAAAATTACTTTTGTGCCTAAAACTGACATTTTACTATTTCTGTGTGGAAATTGAGGCTTGTTCATAGTCATTGGAACACTTCAGGCTGTGCCCAAGGTATTCTCCTGTGTCACTGGTATATATGACAGATTTGTTGTCTAGAAAGGAGTGAATGGAAGGAGACAGGAAGGGGCTAGTATGTCACTTCCCACCTTAATTACATCAAAATCTACTAATAAAATTTTTTAGCTTTATGGGCCCCATTTATGCAAAATAAGTACTCACATTGCATACCCACCTTGCTGTTCCTTTTCTCTATAAATACAAAGCATCCCCCTCCCTGCCAGTTACTATATGGAATAGACGGACCACATGAGATGCACCAGCATGAGATAGTTTGCAGCAAAATCATTAACCACCAATAAATGTTACTCCTAATGTTTCATAAGATGTTATACTCGTCTGAAGATACCTGTGTAGAAAAGCTGAAAATAGATTTTGTGACTAAGCTGTACTGGTCTGTCAGTCTTGATTCTACGCACTGGATTTGTGTGGACACGCACATATAGGGTTGATTATGCAGTTAGGATAAATGTGCTGTGTCTTATTTATCTGTTTGCCAGAATCAATTCTTTATAATCATGTTTATCTTTTAAATTATAACTGGTTTTCAAGACCAGATATCTATCATGAATAGATCTGTTGGCATTCTTGGTTTTGAAGGTTGTAATTTAATTTGCTTTACTATGAAAGTTTACACTTAGGACAGAAATATTCATGCATCTCATGCTCTAATTCATTTTCAGTTTAGGGGCAGGCTACTACCATTTTTATCCTGTTCATTCTTAGTAACAGTAAGGGCCATTGTAAAGCTGTGAATACCACTATTTCAGGAAAAAATTAGCCTGAACTTAGGTTTTGTTTAAGTAGGCCTCCCCTCCTCTTTTTTTTTTTTTTTTTTTTTGAGGCCACTCAGAAATGGAGTACTCTATTTTTCTCTTTGATAGTGATTTTCAGAAAAAGCAGGTTGGATACTGGGAAAACACTGACCTCTTCACCCTCACTGCAAAAGTTCTAATTTTTTTTTTTTTCTTCCCATTAGTGTCTAGCTATATAAACATATGACCTACCTGTTTACCACAGACTCATTCTCTGGATGTGAAAGAAATTTCAGTGACTTAGTGCTTTCTGTTACATAATATTACCAATGTTAGAGGAAGGTGGTGGAATTTTTCCCTGCTCTCCATTGCAGATTGTTTATTTCCAGCATGTCTGGTAGATTTACTGCAGATATCTTTCTGATATCAATTCCTTTAATAAATTGAAGGGATAGTTTTGATATCTTGGGACCAGGTAATATATGAGTATTTATGAATTAATGATGTTTACAACAATAACCATATCCCCAGCTGTAAAGTTAATGGAACAGCTACTAGCAGATTGTTCTAACAACATAGTCGGTTAAACATACAAAAACCCTATTCAGAGGTCTTATATTATGAGCTTGATATATTCTCCCTTCTTTTCAGTAAAAAGCATTCCTCTTATGCACAGTTTATTCTTTTCCTGGTTGTTGATTGCAGTCTGTGTTAGTCTGTAGTAGTACTTTGTAGTCCCTATTTTCTGCCCTATGCCATGTCCTGTATACATTTTAAGCCTTTACTTAGGCTCATAGAATTAGTAAAAAAATGAAACCAGCACTATTTCAAGCATTTCTCTTCTTCTGTGGCACTGTTCAGATCATTAGTTCTACCAAAAACTGATACTCAAGTAATTTATATTATTTGGTTGATTAAAAAAATCTATTTTGGCTACTGTATGAATTGCATTGAAGGAAGTCCTTCATTCCTGAGGATTTATCTAAAGGACATAACAGGTCCATGTGTTTCAAACAAAGTTGGTTAAGTTCACATATCCAAGTGTGTTTTTAACTATGACTGGCTCGTGCAGGTGGCTGAGCCTCTGATACTTATGCAGACCAGTATGCTCTATTCCTAGTTTTAGTTCTCCCTCTTCCCCTGACCTGTTTGCCCACATAGTGATATTTTATTTTTTTACTATAAATTCTTGTGGAGCAGTCCTTTTGTAGTCTACTGATCCAGATTAAAAAAATAATGAATTTGATCTCTCTTATGTCTTAAAGTACTCGTGTCTCATCCATAGATGTACTTGTGTAAAGTCTGCATTGTTAAGAGTGTCTTACAAAGTATCCACTAAATTGATATTGCAAGATCAATCATAATCATTCAAGCAGTGACTGGAAGATAATGCTCATGTCTACTCCCAGTTCTTGGCATAACTCTTCTAACTGAAACGCTCTGTAGTACAGACAGGAGCTGGAACAACTGTGGGAAGTTAGAGGAACGGATGAAGTTCCAGTTGTTGATATCTCTTTCCTAAAGTAAAATTCACTTTCTGTCACAATGTACTTAATATGTATTCTTAAGCTCTGAAGTTGAGAATGAAAACAACAGGGTTAGATTGATATTATTGTCTCTCTCTTGCTTTTGTCGTGTCATATACATCAATAACTATGCTTCATATGCAGGCACAAGCATTAATATCAACCACGATATACAATCACAAAAACGTAATAGTTTTTATTGTCAGGTATGCAATGTGAACATAATGTGGACAATTTTGCACCTGGGACAGGCAACCCTGGATATGTATACAAAATGGGGAGCAAGAGGCTGGAGAGCAGCCCTGTGGAAAGGGATACAGGGGTTCTGGTTGACAGCAAGTTGAAAATGAGCCAACAGTTTGCCCTGGCAGCTAAGAGGGTCAACTGTGTCCCAGGGTGCATCAAACATGTCATTGCTAGCCAGTCAAGGGACGAGGCTGTCCCACTCTACTCCACACTGGTGTGGCACCTTCGAGTACTGTGTGCAGTTCTGGGTGCTGCAGCATAAAAATGATATCAAGGTACTGGAGAGCGTCCAGAGGAGGGCCAAGATGTTTGTGAAGGGTCTAGAGGGGAAGTCATGTGAGGAGTGGTGGAATTCATTTGGTCTGTTCAGCCTGGAGAAGAGGAGACTGAGGGGGGACCTCATAGCAGTTTACTGCTTCCTCACAGGGGAAAGAGGATCAGCAAGTGCTGATCTCTTCTTTCTGGTGACCAATGATAGGACCTGAGGTAATGGCAGGAAGATGTGCCAGGAGAGGTTTAGGTTTGATGTTAGGGAAAGGTTCTTCACTCAGAGGGTGATGGAGCAGTGGAAAATGCTCCCCAGGGAAGTAGTCTTGGTGCCTAGCCTAACAACATTCAAGAAGCATTTAGGCAGTGCACTCAGACATGTGGTGTATATTTGGGGGTTGCTGTACTCAGGGACAGGAGTCAGACTCAATGATCCTTGTGGGTCGCTTCCAACTCAAATCATTCTGTGATTCAGTGATAATGCGAACAATTTTCCCCAGTCTCAATGAGGAAAACTACTGCTACCTAATATTATTCCATATTCCACGGTCCGCTGTGGTTTCATTTCATCATAACCTTTGATCTTCTACAACACCATTCAGAAATTTTAGATATGATCTTGCTGTTATTTTTAAGTGAAGACCTTGTTGATGTTTAGATCCTCATGCAATTGTTGTCAAGGGTTTTTCTTTATGTGTCTATTTACATGACAGAAAACTCGGGTAGATAAAGAATATGAGTGCATTTGTCAGTCATGAGTGTATTTTTGTTTCAAAAACTCGGGAATGCTTCCTCAAGCAGGATGCTTTGCTGCAATTGCATGTCTGCCCGGTTGCTGCAGTATATTTTTTCAACTTGAAAAAGAGCTCAATATCCAAGAAGACTGAATTCTAAGATTTGTTTTCCAGGAGAAGTGATAAAGGGAAGCAGGAACATAACATTTTTATGATCTCTATTGATCAAATTCTTCTAGGAGTCTTTACTAAGAGGTGCACTAAACAGTTAGAGGGGAAGAGTTTATGTGTGTTTGTATGTGTGCATGTGTGTATATATATACACGTGTATGGGTATCATTTGATATTGGAAGGTTCTACTAATCTAGTTTCCTCTTATGATGAAGATTGTACAGAAATTAGTACTGGCTGGTTACTTACCAAGGGATCCTTGAATGTAGTCTGCTTGTACCAAAGCTTCATACTTAGCTGACAGCAATGTTAGGGTAGAAAAAGAAATGCCAGATAACCTCTTTAGCTAAAAGAGCTCATATGATAAACAAATCTCTTTATATCAACCCAAATTGCCTTTCCTACAGTTTCTTTTGTGCAAGTTTGTACTTATCAACCTCTGAGCTGGAATCCAATTAAGTTGTATGAATTTACCCTAATTAAAATATCAGAACATCACATGACACAAGGAATGAGTATCATCTCATGGTAGAGCCAGTATTATGCAATTGTTTCAGTGGAAGTCATAAGAGTCTTAATGTAGCTGTCCTTCTCTCATTCAAAGACTTTTCAAAGCTCAAAGCTCATGAAAGACAGACCTCTTACGTGATCCATAGTGTAACGTAGATTGATTTACATAGTTAAGTCATTGATTTGACTTCTAGTTCCTCGAGTCTTGATGTATAACAATTAATGGAAAATAATTGAACTCAAGATAACAGAACTGGTATAAAAATGGATATGGAAGACTAACGAAGTCCAGGAAACCAGAATACATCAATAACTTGAAAAACATAACTATAAGGCTGAACAAATTATTTTGAAAATCAATTTGCCTAAACTGTTCCTCTATGACTCTTGAGTGGCCAAAGCCATAGAAATGGTAGTTTTTGTCTTGACCACAAGTTTATAGTGAAGTACTTTTAATGCTAATTATATACATACATAGCATATATATATTTGGCTTGTATATGAAAGTACCTTTGTATAATGAATTGTGCTATTATAATAGAATTTTAACCCTGACCAGGACTAGCAAACTCAAAGATGAATTCACAATGGATTATCTTTTTTCCCCCTCTAAAGATTTTGATCAAATATCAAATCTTTATTTTTTATTAGCAAAACGCTTCTTTGATTATAAAATTTTGGAAAATAGAAACCTATTTTAGTGAGAGGGTGCAGTATTCTTAACAAATGTCTGAGATGTTATGTTTTTAACTTGTGTGTTCCTTTTGTATAAATATATTTACCTGATCTTCATCATATTTTTAATCTGTAATTTTATAGGCATCATCTGTGTTTCAGTTAAGGGATTGGAGGAATATGGAAGACTGTCCTATGGAATATTCCCAGATTTTATTCTATCACAAGGTGATAAAGCGTAATGCTTCCATATGCTTTGTAGTATTTTGCATCTTAAATAACCTGAATGATTGTCAGCCTTTCCCATGATATCCTTGCTTCATGACTTATTTCCAACAGGTGAAACTGTGACCAAATGGTAACTTGTTTAAAGAGAAATACCTCTCTGTTGAGTCATGTGCTAAGAATGTATGAAATATATTCTTATTACATATACCACATATCTACTTAATAAAATGTGTTCTTAATTCATGCCTGATTTTTCTTGTACTTTATATTAAAAATTCACCAAACCTAAAGGCTTTTAAAGCCTATATTCTCTTCTTAGTTAATGAGTTATGTGCATTACTATTTACTGGAGAATGTATTTTTTTTTCATTTGAAAGGCCACAAGACCTAATATTAGAAATAAAAATTTGAAGGGTGCAATTTCTTGTGAGCCATTGCAATCTTTTGCTTAATTTCCAGGAAGATAACTTCAATAAATATTGAATGTAGCATGCCATGACATATAATGACATTGCTGCAGCAAAGCTTATAGGTTTGTCACACTTGCCTTAGACCATTGCCATCAAAACTACCTGGGGAAAAAAAAAAATCCAGTGTGTTTTACATTCCCCTTTGCTTTCTGTCCTCCCCAAAGTGGTATCTTCTGGACACCAGAAGATATACCTTTAACATTGTTGCCTTTGATGAAGGAGGGAGGCTTTTGCCTGAGAATTGTTATACCTCAGCATTAAGTACGACACCTAATAGTGGGTTCCATGTGCACTTAGAATGTAACATTTTTCCAGATGGATATTTTAGGGTATAAATTGTGGTGCAATTTTTTATAGAATGTTTGATTCAGGGCACTTCAACATTGCTAGTTGCACTTCCATCAAGCATTAGTCATCCTCAGCATGTTAAAACCTTTTACAAACACGATGGCAGTACCTCAAGTTGATATTTAGTGAAATGCCTGATAAATTTAAATGAGTCCTGAAAACTAAATGTCAATAAAATTCATGACTTTTAAAAGCCTCATTTTGAGAAACTCATTTTTAAAGAGTGTTATTAAAAAGAATTAAAGCAGCAGAATTCTTGTCTGATAAGTGCAATTTATTGCCAAGTCACAAGACTTTCTTACCATCAAGAAATACTTCTTTCCACTTAAAAAGTGAAGGAAGGCAGTCCTGTGGGTATTCTCATCTCCTCTTTCATACGCATGGGGAATAAATCCCTGTTACCCACTGTAACACAGAACTACTGGGATCTGTAAAGATCTGCCAGTTTTTTCTATTCTTTTTCCTTTATAAGGTCCTAACCTTGGCTTTAATAGGTCAAAGCTCCATGCTAAAGTTAATAATGCCCTAAAGAATCAGGAATTTTATTCTATCTAGAAACGTTATGGCATCTTCTTGCTCTGTTGTAGGGGTTTTTTTTCTTTCAAAATGCTAATAATTTAATGACTAAAATATCACAACCCTTAATCATAAATCCATGATATATAGGCCATTTCTGACTTTTGAAGGGAAACACTGATATTTGTGGGAAAAAAAGGATGAATAAGTAAGAATATTGCTTCCATTTCATGTCCTGACAGTGAAGACCTCCATTTATATGGAAACTTCTTATTATATGACTATCACTTCTTGTCAGGGTTTACCAAAACATTTCTAAACATGTTCTAAATATACTTGGAAATTTCTAGTGAGAATTTGTAACAAGACTGAACCAAGCATTTTTTTTTTTTAGTTCAGTCAGTCTTGACATAAAAGTTGGCATATCTTGGAGAAAATAGATCAAAATCCCGGTTTAGCTATTTTCTACAGAGAAAAGGTGGTTTTAAGTTTTCACAGATCCACCTTTGTGCAGGCCCAAATATGCGTTTTCATATTAACCCAACCTGATTAAGATGACTGGTATGCACAAGTTTACTTAAGATGAGAGCATGGCCTTATTTCATCAGGGAAAGTATTTGTGGAAGCAGCCTGTTTTATTTAATAAGAACCATGTCAACAACCATAAGTTCCTTCTGTCTCTCTGTATTCAACATGTTATTCACTCTTGGGAATAGGAACATTGTGTCCTCTTGAAAATATGTTAAGTCCAGTATCAGTCACTTGGAACAATTCTCAGTGATTTCTGTCTAGCACAAGCAGCACAAACATGAATCACATTTACTCTGATTGTTGTATATTCTGAATTTATACATGAATTACATAGGGATCATTTTGATCATTCCCAATGTCATCAAAGGAATTTGAATGACTACATCTGCCACTTAGATAACAGCAACTGCCTCAAAACAGTTGCAGAAGCATCCACCTTGCACTGCTATGTGTGAATCTCTGTGTCTTCATTATGACCTGCTAATAACCAGCTGATAAACCACTGTTTAATGCCCTTGACTCCTAGCTTGAAAGGGGAGCTTTCACAATGCTCTTGTGCCTCAGACTTCAGGAAAGGTGAAGGTGACAATGAACAGGACAAGCAATCCTTAATCCTTTTGATCAATGAAGAGGAAAAGGCAGAGTTTGTCCTGCTGTTCACAGCCTGGTTAGAATATTTGCCAGTCTTCTGGGATCTCAGCATCCTGCCTCTAGTGCTGTCCTAAAAATAAAGATATTAGCTACTACTGGAGCAGGCTATAAAAAAGCATAAATGTAAGCGTGCATCTGGTTTAATGATTTTTTTTTGGTCTACTTATATGTACATTTTTCAAAAGAAAGCCTTTTACATTATTTTGGCAGGGCAATTGTAGCATTTCTCTGCTTGCTGAGAAGTCTGTTATGTACCAAAGACACCAAAGGACTGCATGTTGCAGTACGGGATATTGTACTGCTCAGGGCTATAGATTTTAAAAGGCATCTAATGCCCAGCTCAAGGAAAGAACACTTTGGTTTCAAAACAGTTTTCAATAAAGCTGAGCTGGGAGTTTGTTATCCGTTTTTTAAAGTGCTTGGAACAAGGCAAGATGCATTTTTTTTCCCTATGCTCCCCCATACCCCAGTGCCAAAGCCACTGAATTTTTTTTCTGCTCACTAGGACTCTGTACCTGTTGCAGACCTGGTAAGCTAGTTAAGCCCAGGTGCCAACCAGGAGCTAAAGTGATGTTCTGTATCCATACTGAAAACTGAATTTTCAGGATTCACAAAGGAATATGGGTGTTGTTATGCATTGACATAGCTGGAGTATGACAGCAAAATTCACTCACAGACCAACCTAGATCACAGATGGCTTTTTGAACAGCCCACATCCTAGAATCCTATGCTTAATTTCTAGTAACTTTTGCTTTTCTCACTGGTCCTCAGCATTTATGCCAGCAATGACAGCAAAAGATTTTACTTCTACTAGCTAGTTTAGATTATGCATGTATTTGCTGGCTGAGCATTTGAATATTACAGTTTCCCTCTCCCTGCTTGTGTTTCTAGCCTATCTGCAAATGTCACAGTCCCTTCCTTCTACTGTGGAAAACAAGCATAATGTAAGGCTGGCTTTCCCAACCTCCTTAATCACGACTTCACATGATTTTTCCCTGCAGAGCTGCCATGGCAACACTGTTCTTTTAAAAAGCGATAGTTGCATTTACCAATAGTTGCTATTTGTGTAGTCATTTGAGATGCTAGTAGAGGGGAAACAAGTACATTCACTAATGAAAATCTATTTTTTGCACAGTCCACATGCTTGATAGAACATTATTTCCTGTATAACTAACATTTCTTGACTCTTAGAATTTTCTATTTGACCTATTCTGCTGTTGTGTTAAAAGTCAATTTCTTCAACTTTTACATGCTTGTTTCCAGACCAATAGCAGTTCAAATGGCAGTATGGAGAGTTCCTATTCCATTTTTGCCATGCAAGGCACACAATCCATTTCACCCTTTTTTTTATAATTGGATTTGTAAATGAAAATAACTTTAGAGGACTTGCTTACAGGGTAGTAACATTTTAATAAAGCTTATGATTAAAATAATAGCTTAAAAATGTAATACCTTGAGTTCTGTCCAAAACCCAAAAGGTATGGTATTCATTTCTAGTTTACTTGTAGGAAAGGATGACACTGGAAAATTATCTAGAACAGGAATGTAGAATGAATAATTAGTATTCTTGTTATGCACACAAATGAAAGGGAAGTTTTCAAGTTGTATAATGTACCTTGGTAAAGGGAATTTACTGCTTGATATCTATTTACTTGAGGGTCAGCCTTACACAACTTGTATCTCTTTTGTCCTTGGACTTCACAGAAACATGTATAAATAGCTGCCTGTGATATTTGTGGTAACTGTGTGTGGCAGCTGCATTCATGTGGAGTAAGGCAAAGCTTTCTGCTGCAGATTTACTGCAACTGTTTCTTGGGCTTTGAGACCTTCCCCTTTGTTATACCTATTTGACTAATTTGTTCTTTTTGTCCCCTGTAAAAGAGGTTGTTTTGTTTGTTTTAATCAAGTGTTACAAGTGCAATATAATCAGCTCAGTATGAAATGAAAAGAAAGTCATATCCTGGTGGGCAAAATAGAGGCAGATCTCCATTGCGTACTGTCAATGATGGGAGTGGGTGGGTGTTAAATGCATTTTTGGAATTGCAAATGAGTATATGGACCTGTTAGCAAAAGTATTTTAAAGGGCAGGAGAGTGTACAGAATAGAAAAGTTGTCCCAGACAAAGGTGATTGCATAACAAAGATGTGGAAGTAAATGTGAGAGAGGTGGACAGGAAAGTGAAGGGAAGAAAATGTTTTTCAGAATTCACAAATCTAAAGAATGGATACTTAATTATCTTTTTGAACCTCTGTAACAAAGTATTTTGCATTTTGACATGAAACAACACTTAAAAGAAAAATTCTATTGAAATGCAGTAATGGCCAGAGGCAATTATTTAAAACAAAGTAAGTGAATGAACATACAAGCCAGCGTCATGCAGCAGTGAATGTCAAGACCAGCTATTACTTTGTCTGGCAAGTTCAGGAATGTAAATTTCATGCTAAAAGTGGAAGAACATTTGTGAAGAAGTAGGAAATTTCGCTGTTGTCAGAACTACACAGAAGATTGTTTAAATACTTTGTGAAGTTGCACCAGGATAATTCATAGTGAGAACTTACGAAATGCGAGAGTGTGACTGTTCAAACCATTTGAGGAAAATAAATTATCACCTGAAAAGAAGATTTCTGTTAAAGTCAATCTAATGAACAAGCGACTGCATATCAGTAGAGATTTTACCTGGGCTCTTCGCTATGAAGCGACCTGTTATGTTTCATTTTCTGGTTATGTGGGAGTTAAGGAGGAGTTCAGAATGCGGCAGGGATGCTGCTGGTTTGAGTTTTGTATTTGCCTACATTTGGTAGGTTTGGGGATGGTGCTTACTTCTGCTTTCTTCTTTCCCAACTTCACTTTTCAAACCTGAAATTCTGTCTTAGGATTTCAGGAGGAGGGCAGGAGGTTTGTGCGTGTTTGTATTTAATTTTCGCATCTAAAATATAGACCTGACTTTTGTAATTCACAATGGAGATCAGTGGGGGAGATGGAAAGTTGGAACCTAAATAACATTCAGGTGGCATTTCTGTCACACAGAACAGATTTTACCATGCAGAAAGCTCAGTGTTAATAAAGAAAAGAAACTACCATTCAGAAATACTGTTATTAAGATTGGTTTTGATACCTTGTGGGATTGCTCAGCCTCTTCAGACCAGGTTGTCAGTTCACGATCAGACCTTATTTAACCTTAGTACAGTATATAATCATATATATGGAGTTGTATAAAGAGGGTGGAACATGTGTAATGGTAACATATGTGGGTGCAAATACAATAATGCTGAATACCATCCTGTGTGATTAGTCCTTCGGTACCTTCTATCTTGTTTATACTGATATTGTAAACTGTAGTTTTCCCACACCTGAGCCTAGCATATTTAAACCATAATTTGGTTTTACGCCAAAATCTAGCATGAGGGAGCAGGTGGAAGAGGGAATACCAAAATGTACAAGCAGATTGGCAAGTAGTATTTATACTTCCCAGCTAAAAATAAGTTTTTATTCTTCAGTGAACAGAACGCAAATGAATTTATAAACAAATGAAAAGCATTTAAAACTTTTCAACTGTTGACAGCATCCACTGAGGGCTACTCAGCCCCAGCCTTGCTTGCTGAATCTCAACTCAGCTGTGGCAGCAGTTTATGCAGTTGTGATTTAACCCTCCATCTGCCTTCCCAGTGCTATCTTTGGTCCGGCTCCATGGTATCTCAAGGATTAGCTGTGTGCATACTCCACCAGCTTTGCATGTCTCTTGGCAATATGTAGCTTTAAACTTAGTACAGTGGGAGATCATTCCTCCCATCGCTATGATTCTTATTTGTTTAGAGTTCACTCAGTTGCTGGATCTGCCACAAACTCTAGATTCTTGCATACTTGGTTGGCACGTGTATAAGTTACTGATAAGTGACACATTTTTGTCATTGTTTCCAGACTGGGGTAGTTTGTAATACTTGCCTTGTGTGTGCCGTTTTGTGTTCGGTGGTAATCTCTTTCAGATGATGTATGCTAACTTATCTGAAGGTATAAGTTCAGATAAAGTACCTTAGTAATTTCATTATGCTTATGTAAACAATTATCTTTCTTATTTTAACCTTTATCTCTCTAAGCAGAGATATTAAGGCACAGTTAAGACAAGAAAGCAGTAAACTAGTTTTCAGGCCTTGGAGTCCTGCTGACTAGGTACATACCTGCCACCTCTGTTACACTGGTGACCAGCAAGGGTAATGGTACAAGAGCTGCTAAATGAAACACAGAGTTGACATTGCCTTAAGAATTTCCATTGTGCAAGGATGCCGAGAAACTTTATTTACTTGGCTTTGTACTTACTGGAGGAAAAAAAAATAGATGCTTTCCAACAGGAAAAAGGGGCACTTGTCCTCTGTGATATCCCTAGCTACTACAAAGCAGCTTACAGCATCACTAGGAATTTTGACCCTGATCTGAGAAATGAGACAAATGAAAACTGTCAAGCAATAAATATTCCCTTTCCATTTCACTTGCCAAAGTGTAAGAATTTAATGCCAAAAATCTGTATTGAAGTGCTCAAGCCTGGTTCCCTTAAAACAGTGCCTTTCTTATTTCTCTTTAGAAAACATTATCAAATACTTTTTGGCTAGCTTGTTATTTAAGAAAAGCTCTACTATGACTTATATGATGCTTAAGTGGAATAAAATATGTGGCAAGAAGCTCTTAACTCTCACTGATGTTCAGTTGCCAATTAATTTCCCAGAGCATGGATGCCTGTCTTGATACTGAATTATTGAAAATCTGTTAGTGTTTTACTTTGTTCAAAGCTAGTTAAAACTGAATGCATTTTAGTTCTGTAACTTTTAAGAATAGATAAATTAGTCTTCCCTGGTATGGAAAAATATCTTATGGCTTAATCCTGAGCTTGCACAATCATTTTTTGGAAATGCCGCTCACCTACTACTACCTGTTTCCAGAATGGAATGCTATGGAAGAAACCAAGAAATTTCATTTTGCAAATTCTAAAACCATTAGTTATTACTTTTAAACAATTGTTTTTAAAAATTAGAAAAAAAATCAAATAGATATAATTATCCCAAACACTATGTATTGCTTAATCAAACATGTAATGTACATTAATTTGTATTTCATGCAGTTTTTCCCTGGATTTAGCAAGCTGCTCTGAAGAATTTTCAGTTAGTGCCTGGTGGTAACACAGTGACGGCTCCTACCATCCCTTATATGAGGGAGCAAGACTGGAGGGCAAGGAGAATGCCTTGCTGTTCGTTTTTGTGGCCACCGGGTGTCATTCTAGGAGCAGACTTTGTCCAGGCGGGGGGCAGCAGCACTTGGAGACCACACAGTAAGTTGCTTTGCACCAAATCAGCCTCTACAGCAATAATTACTTATATTTTGTATTTTTTAAGTAATTATTCCAATTCTAGACATAATCAAGTAATCTCTTCACAGTTCTCTTTTACCAACTCATGTCCAACAAAGAAGGAAATTCGAGAAAGAGGTCTACAGCACCATGGAAGACACCAACATGGGTTGATGTTACACTCAAGAGAACTTGCTGAATTCAGAGTTTGGCTAGTGCCTTAATGGTCTCTTTCACCACAAGAAGGATGTTGAAGCTCTGGAGCGAGTCCAAAGAAGAGTGACAAAGCTGGTGAGGGGGCTGGAGAACAGGCCTTATGAGGAACAGCTGAGAGCTGGGGTTGTTTAGCCTGGAGAAGAGCCCATACTGAAATTGTGCCCATACTGAAAAAGGGTAGAAAAGGTGACCCTGGGAACTACCAACCTGTCAGTCTCACCTCTGTGCCTGGAAAGATCATGGAGTAGATCCTCCTAAGAGACATGCTAAAGCACATGGAGGATGGGAAGGTGATTAATGTCAGCCAGCATGGCCTCACCAGGGACAAATCCTGTATGACCAATTTAGTGGCTTTCTATGATGGGGTAACTGCAACAGGGGACATAGTTAAACCGATGGATGTGATCTATCTAGACTTCTGTAAAGCCTTTGACATGGTCCCCCACAACATCCTTCACTCTAAATTGGAGAGATATGGATTTGATGGGTGGATGGTATGGTGGATAAGATACTGATTGGATAGTCATGTTCAAAGAGTAGTGGTCAATGGCTCAAAGTCCAGATGGAGATCCATGACAAGTGGTGTCCCTCAGAGGTCTGTACTGGGACCAGTGCTGTTTAATATCTTCATCAATTATATTGACAGCAAGATCGAGTGCACCCTCAGCAAGTTTGCAGATGACACCAGACTGAGTGGTGCAGTTGTCACACCAGAGGGACAGGATGTCATCCAGAGGGACCTAGACAGGCTGAAGAAGTGGGCCTTTGAGAACCTCATGAGGTTCAGCAAAGCCAAGTGCAAGGCTCTTAACCTGGGTCAGGGCAATCCCCATATTCAGTACACGATGGAGGATGACATGCCCTGTGGAGGAGGACTTGGGGATGCTGGTTGATGAGAAGCTCGACATGAGCCAGCAATGTGTGCTCTCAGCCTAGAAGGCCAACCATACCCTGGGCTGCATGAAAAGAAGTGTGGCCAGCAGGTCAAGGGAAATGGTTCTGCCTCATTACTCCTCTCTTGTGAGACCCCATCTGGAGTACTGTGTCCAGTTCTGGAATCCTCAGTCTAAGAAGGATATGGAGCTGTTGGAACAGGTCCAGAAGAGGGCTGCAAAGATGATCCGAGGGCTGGAGCACCTTCCCTATGATGATAGGCTGAGAGATTTGGGGTTGTTCAGCCTGAAGAAGAGAAGGCTCCAAGGAGATCTTACAGCTACCTTCCAGTACCTGAAAGGGGCCTACAAGAAAGCTAGAGAGGGACTATTCATAAGGGCTTCTGGTGACAGGATGAGGGGCAATGTGTATAAACTGGAGAGGGGCAGATTTAGACTGTACATTAGGAAGAATTTCTTCACCATGAGAGTGGCGAGACACTGGCACAGGTTGACCAGGGAAGTTGTGGATGCCTCATCCCTGGGGGTGTTCAAGGCCAGGTTGGATGGGGCCTTGGGTAACCTGATCTACTGCAATGTCCTTGCCCATGGCAGGGGGTTGGAACTAGATGATCTTTAAGGTCCCTTCCAACCCTAACTATTCTATGAAACTTCAAACAGGCTGATAGTGAAGCTTCACAAATAACATATATGAGAACTTAAGTTATTCCTGGATTTCTTGGTCCATGTTGTATGTGATGTTTAAATAATAATAATAATAAGTTTAGGCTGGACATTAGGAAGAAAATTTTCACAGAAAGGGTCATTTAGCACTGGAACAGGCTGCCCAGGGAGGTGGTTGAGTCACCTTCCCTGGAGGTATTTAAAGCACGGGTGGATGAGGTGCTAAGGGGCATGGATTAGTGTTTGATAGGAATGGTTGGACTCAATGATCCTGTGGGTCTCTTCCAACCTGGTTATTCTATGATTCTATGATTCTAATTACATATGCCTTATGTAATGACAGTTCCCATTCATTCCAATTGCCATCCAACCCTCAACAAAGATAAGTATTTTTTAACTTTTAAATGTATTTGAATATGTTGTATGTATATATAATAGTATATATTTTGTATAATATTTTATCTATCTATAGATAAATAAATACATAAATACACATTTTAAATGGTATTTTTCTTAGATGATGCAGAGACCAGTAAGATACAGCTTGACCTACAGAATGCACAGAGTCTATCAGGAAGTAGTTGTATTTGGATTTCCCGCTAAGTTGAGAGCAAGTTTTATGGTGTGTTTATATGATGCAGGGGTTTGGTGAATTGTCCTTTCTGTGAAGGTGGATGCTCCTCCTGCCATCTCAGAGATGAAATATTTCTCATATTTAGAATTCCTAAATGAAGGATGTAAATTATCAAGACAGGTTGCAAAAGCTGGCAGCATAAATGAAAAAGAAAACCTTTAGAGTTTTTTACATATTTGATCAGTCTCAGCGTGGCTTACTCATAATTTGGGAATTTTTTTTTTCTTCACTGTGTGGGAATTCTGTTATGAATGTCATGATTACGACTGGATTGATTGAAAGATTTTGTAAAGAAATTGGAGACCGTGAGATCATCAGATAAGTGAAATGCAAACTCAGACACACGAAGCCTGAAATTTTTGTTATTCCACTATGATTGCATTTCTAGTAGTGCAAGAACTTGAAAACTTGCCTCTTTTCAAACCAATAGCTGTTTTAAAGGCTATCACATAATTTGCTAGTAAGCTTTCTTGTGAAGGTACTTCCATGAGTCAGGCATCTCAAAGAATTGGGTTTCATCTGAGCCATTTTTACCTTAGAAAATCAGTCTTTTTTAAAACCCACATTTCAGACAGAATATTGGGCCCCTATTCTGTGTACTTTGCACCATTGTCTGTAGCAGATGACATGATAGTATTAGGTTAATCAAGGTGATTACTCTCTTGTATGGTGCTTTCCTTTCTCTTCCCTCTTGCCCCCACAAATTTCTGTCCAGTAAGAGAATGATGTATACTATTTGACAAATCATGCTTGGCAAATTTGGTGGCCTTCTATGATGGGGATACAGCAGTGGTGGATAAGCAACGAATGACTAACATCATCTGCCTGGACCTACGCAGCGCATTTGACACTGTCCTTCACAACCTTCTGGGCAATAAATTGGAGAGATGTATTTGATAGATGGACCGCTTGGTGGACAAGGAGTTGGCTGGGTGGTCACACCCAAAGAGTTGTGGTCAATGGCTCAATGTCCAGGTGGAGACCGGTAACAAGTGGCCTTCTACAGGGGTTAGTATTGGGACTGGTGTTGTTTATCATTTTTGTGGACAGTGGAATTAAGTGCACCCTCAGCAGGTTTCCCAACAACACCAAAGTGCATGGTGTGGTTGACACACTGGAGGGAAAGGATGCCATTCAGAGGGGGCTTGAGAGGTGGGCCTGTGCTAACCTCATGAAGTTCAACAAGGCCAAGTGCAAGGTTCTGCACCTGGACTGGGGAATTCCCAAGCATAATTACAGGCTGGGCCGAGAATGGATTAAGAGTAGCCCTGAAGAAAAGGATTTGGGGTGCTCGTGGATGAGAAACTCAACATGAGCTGTCAAGGTTCTCTTGCAGCCCAGAAAGCCAACTGTATCCTGGGCTGCATCAGGAAAAGTGTAACTGCCATGTCAAGGGAGGCAATTCTGCCCCTCTGCTCTGAGATCTCACTTCGAGTACTGTGTTCAGTTCTGGAGTCCTCAACAGAGGAAAGACATAGATCTGTTGGATGAAGTCCAGAGGAGGGGCATGAAGAAGATCAGAGGGCTTGAACACCTCTTGTGTATGGATGGACTGAGGGAGCTGGGGAGCCTAGAGAAGAGAAGTTTCCAAGGAGAACTTAGCAGCCTTCCAGTACTTAAAGGAGGGGCCTATGAGAAAGCCAGGGAAGGAGTCTTTATCAGGGAGTACAATGATAGGGTGAACTGAAAAAGGGGAGTCTTAGGTTAGGTATTAGCAAAAAAATTTACTGTTCAGGTGATGAGGCATTGGAAAAGTAGTGGATGCCTCATCCCTGCAGGTGTTCAAGGGCAGGTTGGATGAGGCATTGAGCAACCTGATCTAGTGGAAGGTGCCCCTGTCCATGGCAGAAGTGTTGGAAATAGATGATCTTTAAAGTCCCTTCCAAATCTTTCAACGATTCTATGATTGTGTTCTGTAGTGTGGTTGAAGGGACTTAGATGCACATGCTATTGGACAGGTGTTAGAGGTAGCAAAGACAAAGTAGTGCAGAAGTTCAGTTCAGATGAGATGTTCCTTGCAGTAGTTCCTGATGTGAAGAAAGGCTTTTCAGGCTTAGAATCTGCATTCTGAGGACTTTGGCCATCTTCTGTGTCAAATTTTGAGGACTTGGAAGAAAAATTGAGGGTATTTGAATCCGGTACCTGATAGGGTATCTGACAACTGAAAATAGCAACACTGTTAAACATACAAGTAGGAGCAGGAGTAGAATGTCAGTGAAAGCCTGAGTGACAGGATAAATCAGCTAAATGTGTCTGAATGGCTTAAAAGTCAATGATACAATGCTGTAACTCCAAATCTTTTCTCGTGCATGATAGCATATTCCTCTGGTTCAACTAAGTGATTTTAATTAATAGTGGAAGTTACTCAACTATTGCTTTGGCAAAAGTAATATGATCAGAGGTTGTAAATGCTCTTACTCTTTCTAATTTTCAAGTTTTAGTGCGCTATTAAAAATTACTTTGTGTCATTTCTAACCACTGCTTTAAACACCCTCATTTCTATTGCCCATAAACTTTCTTACTGAAATAAGACCATGAAGAGAACACAAGACATGTCCAGTGGGTGGAATTGGAGGTGTCTTTCAGAATTGAAAATAAATGGTGTCGTTCTCATTCCTTTTAGAGTCCTTAACATTTAAGTGTGTTCTCCTAGATGTGTACTGCCTCTTTGGGAGTGAAAGTGATATTATTTGTCAGCTTCATTTTGCCTGAAGTTATAATAATACACATTTCATCCAGAACTGTTGCCATGTCTCTCAACCACTTTTCCTTTGCAGCAGAGTATTTATTGATTTATAACTGCCTGAGGGAGTTTCTTCCCAGAAGCTGTCACTGACAGTACAGGTCCCACCCAGGTTCTTTGCAGGCTGATCCTTGACAGGAGACACTCCTTAGCCCCTGGATGCTGTTAAGAGTCTCAATTTTCTTCCGATTCATCTCCCACCTTCCTCCTCCTCCCCACCCTGCCTCTACAAAGGCTTAACATTCAAACAAAAGTAGCTTTTTAGCAAGTGTTCACAATCAGGATTTTTGATAAAGGATTGAAATTAAAAATACATGTAAAAAACTTTAAGCTAGAATTGTATTTTGTAGCTCAAATCTGTAGCTGCCTAGGCTGCTTAACCTACTTTGTGCCTCAGCATCAATGCTGGGAATTCAGCTTACAGTGACACATTATTTCCCCTTCAAGTGTCTCTTCTTGCTTTGGTGGTAAATTTTAGGAAATATGTTAATTGCCATGAAGAAAAATGACAGCTAGAAGTAGAAAACCTGGGTACTTTACAGTGCTTTCTGCTACCTCAACAGACACCCAGTTTATTGCTAGTTAAGTAAAGCACTACTTTTGACTGGATAGTTTAGTTCCTTAAGAGAGACCTCATTGCTCTCTATAACTACCTGAGAGGAGGTTGTAGAGAGGAGGGTGCTGGCCTCTTCTCCCAAGTGACAGGGGACAGGAGAAGAGGGAATGGCCTCAAGCTCTGCCAGGGGAGATTTAGGCTGGACATTAGGAACAAATTTTTCACAGAAAGGGTCATTGGGCACTGGAACAGGCTACCCAGGGAGGTGGTTGATTCACCTTCCCTGGAGGTGTTTAAGGCACGGGTGGATGAGGTGCTGAGGGGCATGGTTTAGTGTTTGATAGGAATGGTTGGACTCGATGATCCGGTGGGTCTCTTCCAACCTGGTTATTCTATGATTCTGTGATTCTATTTTAGTCATTTGAAGGGGTTGCACAGCAGCTGTTCACTGACATTTTATGCTTAGTAGTTTCATTTGTATTAAATGCTGCCATATGCATATTCTGTGAAACTTGTGATTTCTAAACAATCACTAAATTTGTTTTGTGAGTGCACATGATCCTATTGACACAGATACCTGATCTAGCCACGTACAGTTTGGCTGAGGTGCATCTATGAGTTTAGGTCTTGATCTGTGCAAGTGAGTTCCCAATATGTCTTCTTAATCCTGAATTGAGGACAAAGGGGTTTAGTTGTTTTTTTTTATTATTTTTATATCTTTTATAGCAAGTTATGATAAATAGTTTTGGGGTTTGTGTGAGATCTAATTATACTATTGGGCTCTTAATGACACAGGAAAATGGTATGCTGTATACAGCTAGTAATTACTTGGAGTCTCAGAAGATACATTTGAAAAAGATCTAGTGGTAACTGCTTAAAATATTGCAACTGCTGCAGAGTTTACTTTTAATCTTAGGTTGGGTACATACTCATACAGAGTACATCTATTTACCAATTCTGACTTAACTAGTAGTTGTCTTGTTTATGATGTTGAGCAATCAAAATGGGAAAAAAATACCATGACACTTTTTAGTTTGGATCTTGGGCTCTTTTTCTTTTTTAAAGGAATAATATTGTTAAACAGCTAAGAATTGCAGAGGTTGACTGTATTGTCTTGAGCTGAGTACTACCAATGTGCATTTCATTGCCTCTCTATCTTACCTTTTCAATGTGAAACATGTTTAGAAAAGGGAAGAAAGAAAAATCATAGTTTTGCCAGAGGAGAATACTCTCCATAAATATCTACCTAGGCACAGTGAGAGAAACATCTGCTGCTTCCACAGTGATATCATCCTCTTCTTGGATGCTTAGCTCCCACACAGACCACAGAATAAGAGAAGAAGTCTGGGCAAGTCCCCTTATGGCTGAATTGTCAGGTTTGAACACTGTTTTTTTCAGCAGCACTGGAAAGGGAGTGTTACCTACTGGCTCAAAAAAACTTTCTTGTTTTCATACTGGTAATGTGATTCTAAGTTGGGATCCTTCATCTGTGCTTATATGACTTGATTTCTTCTTAAAAAACAGAATTTTGTGTGGTTTCCACAACCAGAGAAAACTATTTGCTGTTGCTTACTGTTGCATGGGATGGGATGCCCTTGGTAATCCAGTGTGGTGCAATGTTCTGAGTATTAGTCATCTTTAACTCTGGTCAAATATGTCTGAAAAAGAGTGTGTGACCTGAAGCATGAAAATGCTTGAATCCAGTAGTGACCACTTGTGCTTATTTGGAAAATGAGAATAATAAATACCAAAAGAAGATTTGCTCTGTCCTTCTGCCCTTGTTTGGGGTGTCAACCACAAATGAGAATCTCTATTACTTCTTAAAGTAAGAGCTGGAACCTAAGAGAAGTTAAAACTGAATTATTCTTCCTTCCATTGGCTCAGAAGACAATACTCAGGTCATGTAACTGAGTACTAAAGCAAGGAGCTTTGTAGGTTTGGTGAAAGCCTTTGTCTCCCTTCAGGTATAAATTAACTAAGAGTTAACTAATGAAACTATGCAGCAAAGTTCTGTTCAAATAGTATATAAAAATGCATTTAGTAATAATTAATACTGCGTAAATACCCTCAACAGTTAACCAAGATATGAAAAACTCCCTACTTTAGTTTAAATATTACTTTTTATGATCTTTAGTTCACTGCATCTCTCCCCAAGGCTTTCACTTCTATCTCTAGCAAACAGTCAGAATCAATATGCACTGTAATATCATCAGATCTGCACTTCCAACACAGAAACTTAATCATGACCTGATATGATTATAGCAATAAGAAGAGATCAGCATGTTTCACAGTTGTGCAATTCATGTCTTTTATGATTTATTTTGCCCTAATCCCTGTATAATATTTGTAGAAAGTTACTGAATGACTGGAGGGCAACAAGTTCAGTTACTCATAACTACCATTTTGGAATTTATTTAGTTCTCTAGAGATGTTAAATTAAGCTTTATTAAGAATAGGTACAAATCTCCTTTGGCTTTAGGAGACTAGCAACATAGAAATTACAAGTGATGCTTGTTTTACTTTTTCTTTGAGAGATTTACAGATTCTTATCAACAGCACCTTTTCCATTGCAGGCAATGTTTTCTCCTTACTTTGTTTGCTTTATTAACCCCAGACAACTCTTGCAATCTCTCAAGAATCTAATTCCTAACTCTCTTTGGATCATACCAGACCCCAGTGCCACCCCACATACTTTTGAGATATGACACAATGCCTCCTAGCAAAAATGTCGAGGAATTAACTTCTCTTTGCACTGTTGAGCAAAGGGTGTGCTTAATTATTCATCTGACATACCTGCCAAAATGATTTTTTTTAAACAGCTTTGTTTCCTGTTCTCTCTTACCACCTGATGCTATTAGGAGTAAAGCAGAACCAATTTTATTTCAAATATTTGGGAAATTAGGATGGCGCGCAGGACTAGGTTTGGAGAAAGCAATAAACATACAGCTGTGAAGGATGTTAGACTTCCAGCTGCACGTAAAAGCTCTTTGGGATGAGAGGAATATACAGGTTAAACTGATACAATATAGCAGAATACCAACTGACCTTTTTCTTTTTTATTCTTTGTCTTTGTATATTGATGGAAATAGTCCTTTTACAAGGACGAGATTAACAGGAGGTGATCCCACATCAGTGTGAAGATAAATATTTTATTTTTTTTCCTGGAGAGTGCAGTAATCTGGGCACGGTATGTAAAGATTAGCTAAATCTGATATGTCTCAATTTATAAAAGGTCCTTCAAAGGAGAATCCTGATGTATTTTGACACAAAAATGCTGTCAGGAAGAAGAGTGTTAAGCATTTTACTTTCCAATGAGAATATATTTACTAGTTATATGGGCCAAAATATTTTCAGAAACATGTTGAAACTCGCTTTTCTAACTTGCCTTAAAATCATATCTCAGTATAATCTTATTCACAGCTTCCTTCCTTTAAGAGCATTTTTTTTCAGTTCACTTAAACCAGAAGCTATTATGTCTTTTCATAAAGAAGAGAAGTCTGTGGCAGAGTGCAGCTAAAACCAGAAATTGAAATACTTGAATGTAGAACAAATCATTGGTATCTTTTTACTTTGTAATTAGAATGTAAATATTTAAACTTGTGAGAAATGAGAGAATAAGCAAATGAAAAAACAGATTTATCTCATTCTACTTGTTTCTGACCATCCATCATAAAATGCCATGAACAATATATTGATTGTCTAGCAGAACAGAAGGACTAAAAACAGTGAATGAAACTGAACAATTATTGATGTTGTCTGAAACATTGTATAGTTATCGCAGACCAATCATGACATGGTTCCAGAAGAGGGCAAGCAGCTTTCTTATTCAGCACTGCCAAACAGGGCTAAACCCAGTAAACTCCACCCCTTGAAAGCGGATTTTTTACAGTTTTTGCCATAACAGAAAGAGTAGTTTGGGACTCTTGTAACACTTTATATTGTCCCCAAAACAAAATTTAATACTGTATAGAAATTATAGAGGGGAGGGAATTTTTACAAGGGAATGTAGTAATAGGATGAGTGGGAATGACATTAAATTGAAAGGGGGAAGATACAGATTATACATTAGGAAGAAATTCTTAATGATGAGGGTGGCGAAGCACAGGTTGCTAGGGAAATTGTGAGTGCTGCTTCCCTTGAAGTGTTCAAGTCCAGGCTGGATGGGGCCTTGAGCAGCCTGATCTAGTGAGAGGCGTCCCTACCCATGGTAGTGGAATTGGAACTGGATGATCTTTAAGGTCAACCCACACCATTCTGTGAATCTATGAATTAAAACAAACTCTCCATGCTTTCTCCATAAGCTGACATACTCATGTCCCTGGACCTTCAAGAATGAGCAGCAAAAGATTCTGTCTGCACTGTTCAGGTTATGAATAAATATTAAGAACCACGCCTATCTCATACTTAACTGCTTTCTTAATGAGAAAGATAAAATTCTGTGAGCATAAATGTGTGTTAAAAAGGAAAGTACTATGGATACTAAGTTCCTACTGTATAGTAAACTTCCAGTATTTCTTAATTTCCCTGTCATTAGATATACGCATCATAAGCCTCATCTTGCTCAGCTATTTCCTGATTGTTAAAATATGCCCTTAATGTGGGGTATCATATCTGGGCCATTATTCTAAAAATGTCACTGGTAAATTTTCCTTGAAAGACAGATCTACCTCCCAGTGACTGAAAGCAAACAAAAGGCAGTGAGGATCTGAGGATCCTGCAGTAAGAAGTTGTGTGCATTAATCCTGTTCATAAACTTGTATATGGTGTATAAACATATATACGGCAGTATGCATGCTCCCATGAAATATGTGATTAATTGTGTGCAAAGCCTTCACCCTGAAATCTGAACACTGCTGTCCAGTGCAGGAAAAAGGGTTTTATCTCACTATGGACTAATGATTTATAGAGCTTGGTGAAACATCTGTTTGAAGACAGCAGATGACCACAGCCTGTAGTGTCATGGGATATTAACATTTCTAAGGAGGTGGAAGCACTTTATAATCCAAACAAGAATAAATACTGTTTTCTGAATGAACAACTGGTACAATTTTTAGGGAGGTAACCCTCTTACCTAATGGAGCCTTATGAGAGAACTTGGGATTTTGAAAAGGAGGAAAAACCCAAAAGAAATGCAGAAGTTGGAAGGGAGAAGTATTTGTGCCCAAAGTGGGATTCTGCTTGCTGATAGAAAGTTTGAAGACAAATATCTTGCAATACAGAGGAGTGAGTTACATAACTGAAAAAAATCATATCAGCTTTACAGCTCAGCACCACAATGCGACTGAAGTCACAGAGAGGTTATCCATAAATCTTAGCATTATTTTCTCATTTTAATACCATTGGTTTACCTGTCTTTGTAATACACTGTGTGTCTTTCTGATTAATAATGGGTAGTTGATTCCAGTCTTTTATATAAGGTCTCTTCAGAGTAAGTGTAGCACGTACAGTTCTATTCTACTAGATGAGACAATTAAAAAAAACAACCAAGGATAGCTGGGTAACTTTTATTGAAATCTGAGAAAATTCTCGTTATCTGGAAGAAACTCCTTTGTGCAGCTGCACGAATAGGTATGGATGTTTATTAATGCATCCATTATGAGACATATGAGGTGACCAGAAATCCACTTGGCATAAAACAAGCCAGTAGGGAGAACAACAAAATATCTGATTTGCAAAAACTAGGAAAGATTTTGTTTGTGGGGAGTGGCGTTCATGGAGTTTTGTTTGTTTTAAACTTCAATTTGATACCACAAATGAGAAATACTTTAGCCAAACTGTTATTTTTCTAGACTCACCCTTATAGCTAATCCATAAATGTGAGTTCCAGAAGGAACAATTATAATTTATTTCTTCTTGGTACTGTCATGCAAGCCTCCTAGTGATTGCAGCTGATCACTTCTCTAAGTTTTGTACTGTTGCTAGGCTACAGTTATTAAGGTCCAAATGGAGTAAGGCACTGTCTGAAAGTTCAGTAACATGTACCTCCTCTAGACCACTTTGACAACCTGAATTTCAACTCTATAGCCCACTGCTATAATTGGATACTTCAGCTTTCAAAGTGGGATGAAAAATATCTTAGTTCTGTGTTATAGCACTTCTGATTGTCCTGCTTATCAGTAGCTTCTGTTCCAGCTGAAAGAGGAAGAGAAAACCATGTTTACAGTCTAGTCCTACTGTAGTAAATAACTCCCATTATTTAATTGTCATCACTAGTGACAATGGAAATGCAAACAGATGCTCTGGGACAGCTGGTGAATGAGTTCTGATTACAGAATTTTGTTATTTGGGCTTTTCTTTGTTTTATTCTATGTGCCTTACTTATACTGATTTTATAGTTCTGTCATCACACAAAATATTTTTTGTTTGAATTCTCTCTAAGTATTTGTAAGTATTTGTACTACCAGAACATCATATTAATATTTCTATGCAGTCTGAATCATTGATAAAGTGACAGACTGAATATTCAAAAAACATATTATTAAAAGACCAAAGTAGGACCTACATATTGGAATTTTATAAACCTATATCTCATCTCAGTTTGCAATTCCCATCATATTTAGTCCTCCTTATAACATCACATGGTATGTGAACACTGTATGTTTTCTCAGGAATATATCTGAAAAAAAATTCTGTAATTGCAAGCTGAGAAAGAGCCATCCACCCTCTATAGTAGTTAAAAAGAAGTTAGTTATCGGCTCCTCCCAGCACTAGCTCCAAGAGGCAAGCCAATAAAATGCTGAGCCTTGTCTCTGGACATAGAAGACATGCACCTGACACAGGAATTTCTGCCAGCAGCAAAATTTGGTTTCCCTATGTAGTCAGGAAGTTCAAGCAGCTGCGTTATGATTACCTTGAGCACACACAATCTAAGGTAGGAGCTACGGTTAGTTCTTTCTTTTAGGTGCAGCCAAGTAGGAAAAGTCAGTATTTGGGTCTCAGTGTAGCCAAATTGTAGATTTGCCCTGACTTACTGTACATTTTCTGCTTTTAATATAAATGTTAAACCCCAGAGCAGTGTACATACTTTGAAAAATACTTACATAATAAGGTTAGTACTACCTATTGAATCTTTTGTAGATCTCTACAGTACAGTACCTATTCTTGAATCTCATTTTTCCAGATTTGTCGTGGGCTGTTTAGTTTTTTACAGTCAAGAAATTATCCAGGCCAGTGGTTGCTTCAGCTGCTGGCCCACTCTTCCCTAATAGATATGAATGCAGAGCTATTGAACTTTATAGATTTAAATGTATCAAAGGAGTTCTTACTATACCAGGTTATGCAAGAGACAATTTTATATATGCAAGTATTAAAAAAAATATATGATTCTATCATTCTTTCTTCTTTCCATTATTAATTTTACCTGATTTGATCAAGGATTAGCAAAATATGGATCTGGGAAGTATTGAATGCTGTCTACTGTTTAGCTTTGAAAAGATTTCTTCTCAAGAGAATACCTGAGAGTTTCTCCAAGGCCTATAAAACTGAAATAAAATCATAAATTTTCTTTGGCAATCTTTTATTTTAACTGAAGGAAAGTAAAGTAAAGATACCTTAAATAAAAAAAAAAAAAAAAGGAAATGTTGGTCTGATGAGGTTTAATAGGTTTAATGGAGAAAGCAGACTATAAAGCTTGCTTTGGATCAGCTAAAATAGATTTCCTGACTGTTCCTAAATGGTTGTCTACTTGTGTTCCTTTTTGAGAAATTTTTGCCTGGTTTCAGATTGGATACTGCATATTCATAGAACTATTTTAAAAAGTGAAGCTGATTTAGAAATTCTTGCCTTGAAAAAACAGTCATAATTGGTTCCTTTCTCCCTCAGTTTCTAACTATTTTTTGTTTTTTTTTTTTTTTTATTTTAACTTTTAGATGGCTAAGCTGCCAAGAATATGCACATTACACATCTTGATTCTTTTGGCTTTGACAGTCAAATTACACACAACTAATATTTTGGCAAATATTAGGCTCTGAAAATTCTGTATGTATCACCCCAGTGCAATTTGTCAGTTAATTTTACAGATGAAGAGAAATGGTGTGCATAGAGTAAAATCCTTTTTTTTTAACCTTCTGAGCACATTTCCTGAACGTTTCTGAGCAACATGCAACTGTCCAGACTTGGAGACTAGAAACTAATCCACATCTTTTATTTCAGCTTATACTAGGTTTTTAGCGCTTAAGCACTTTAACATTTAAACTAGATCTTAACTTGTGTTTCTTCCTATCTTGCAATTTTCTGCTTTAAGGTATGCATTGAGCATCTTGCAAAGCCACTAGTCTTCCTGAATGCCTTCTATGATGCCTGCATGGTCGAATCAGTTTCCATGAGATATAAGAAGGTGTCTAGCATTTGCTGAGGAACTGAGCCTTAGCATCTTTTTACGAACAATGTTTGTGGCAGGGAAAAATATATGTGCAGTCTGATACAGATTAAGTGGGAAAAAACGTATCAAAGGATCCTGACAGACACTGCAATCTGGATTTCCACTGATGTCACCTGGTAAGCAAATGATTCCCAAAAGGTAAACTTCAAGGGTGGACGACTATAGAAAGATTGAACCTATATAGATGTGAACTCTTCAGGAAGTAACTAATATGGGAAAATTCATATCTAGTTCTTGACCTGAAATGAGACCTCTTTCTGCTGAAGCCAGCAGGGACTGCTCCCAGTTGATGGGGATTCTTCTCATGTTCTTCATTACTAAATTTGAGAATAATCACCAGTGCGAGTGAAAATAAGGATTTCAAAGTTCTTTAGTTAAGATATCAATATACATCAGGGCTATATTAAACTAGTATTTATGATAAGGATTTTGGTGTGTTGGATTTTGAACTGCTCCGATTTTCTTACCAGAAAGACAGTACAAGGAAATATGTACATCTTGATGTGCACCTCTGGCACAAGTGCACCGAAGGACTTCCTTGTATGAGAGATGCTGCCAAGAGTAGGCTTTGCTTTTCTGAACAGTTTTGAAATTGAGTTGCTTTTTGGAGGCGGTTGATACAACAGTACTTCTTGTTGGTTCTGCTCTGCCATCCAGCTTTTCTAGTACTTTGTCAGTTGCTGATGTTGTAGAGCTATCCTCTCTGCACCTTACCTATTCCCAGTGCTCTGCTAGCTTATATTTTGCTTTTTAAAACACTGTTGATCTGCTGATAACAAGCTAAGTCTGTCGGTACTGTAGGAACTACAGGCTATGCTAAGTTTGTCAGTAATGTTTAAAGTCAGGACTCCAAACAATGTAGCCTGAAACTGTTCAGTCCTTCCCATTTTATTTCCATACTTCTTATTATATCTTTTCTGATATATATATATTTTTTAATAAACGGAGTCCTCACCCTGACTATGTGGGAACTGAATCAGTCACTGGAGAATCTGCACTGAAATCAGTTTTTAGATGGAAACATCAAGAAGATAAAAGATTTTGTATGCCCTGCACTGCAGAGGAAAACTGAAGACATCTTTTATAGTCAGCAGACTTGGTAGTGAAGCTGGAGCAATTCCCCAAAGAGAATGTAATGGGAAGAGTGACTAGAAAAATAATAGTGAAAGAAGCTGGCAGGAGAGTGTGGAAGCCCCCTGAATAAAAAATTATAAAAAAAAAACCACCCAAAAAACAAACCCCAAAACCAAACCATAGACAGACGGCCAAACATGGACTGCAAGTAATAAGGGGAATTTGTCAGTTTGCTCTGTATATATAGTCCATTCAACTTGATCTCAAGTTGAGAATTTAGGACTTCCTGAAGAATGGAATTGTATTGTAGATTTCACAACAGTTCTGAAGTTGTTAAAATTATTTCCAAAGTGGAAAACCAGTTAGATTTTGTTTCAAGCAAAGTGTAGGAAAAAGAGGCATTTCTAAATGGCCTCTGCTATAGACACTACTTAAAACTGTAAAGAGCTGGATAGAACCTTGAACTGAGAAAGGAAAAGTCCAAGTCTGAAAGGTAGGAAGATTCTTCTCCTCTCAAGTGGATAGATCCTATTTCATTGTCCTGGAGTCACTGTAATAGGAAGCCTATTTTTGGAGGAGAATATGAAATATGGAAGAACAGGACAGGGAAATCAGCCTCTTTGGAAAGAAATCTCAGTGGTGAAGGGAGCCTAATTGATGCCATGATTGCATTTTGGAAAAGCCAAAAATCTTGGAGTCAATTGGGTAAAATCTTCCAGAATATTGGTAAAAATGTGTTGCCCTTCATCTGACATCTCACTAAAGGCAAAATCTGAGGCAAAGTCAGCTTATTGTCTCTCCTCTTCTTCAAGCCCAGAGAAGCGTATTCCAAAATGCTGTCAATCAACCTGCTGAAGTAGCAACTGAAAGGGGTGGGATCACTTTTTGTTTAATGCTCCTAAAGCAATTTTCAGAGAATGAAGAAGATTATTTTTGAAAAATATCCTCTCTCATCATAACAGTCACATGCATGCTTTGGGGGAAAAAAAATATCATGCGCCTAGGGCAGGAAAAATTCCCTGTGGGATGATGGAATGGAAAAGACTTAAGCTGTATTTCAGGTTCCATATAATACTGTAAAGTAAAGGGCAAAATATTAGTGATCATGAAAACTAGCAAAATCCTTGCTTTGGATCACAGACTGTATTCTGTGTTACTGAATATATTTAATACATTTGCATAGGGCTAGTTAAATCATCATCCCATCTTGCTCAAACCCGTGTTATTGAGTAGCAGATGCAGTACTAGAAATGAAAGAAAGAGCAATTAAGGTTACACAAGGGTGAGAAATACAGGCTTCACATGTACAGCAGCTGCTTATTGTTCCAGTCATGTAGGACATTTGTTTGTGGGATGGCTGTGTAATCATTTCTGCATTAAGTTACTCTGTGGAGAGGATGTTTTAGATGGATTTGTGTATGAATGTGGCCCATATCAAAGAACTGAGATTTTTTTTTTTGCATATCTTCATAATATACCATAAGATTCTAACCATTTATCAGAAAAGGTAATCCTACTAGTACTCAAAATTTGAACATGAGCAAGGAAAATTGATTTACCAGACATTTTGAAAACAGGAGAAAATGATGGTGATTATGCATACTGTTGCAGCATAATTTCTTATGGATCCTGCAAAAAACCAAACACAGAGTATTTCTTTGCTATTATTAATGTAAAAAAATTTAAAATAAGATTAAAACTGGTGCATCAAAGTACTATTTTATTTCACAGAATTTCACAGAATAACCAGGTTGGAAGAGACCCACTGGATCGTCGAGTCCAACCATTCCCACCAATCCCTAAATCATGCCCCTAAGTACCTCATCCACCCTAACCTTAAACACCTCCAGGGACGGTGACTCAACCACCTCCCTTGGCAGACTGTTCCAATGCCTAACCACCCTCTCCGTGAAGAACTTTTTCCTAATCTCAAACCTAAATCTCCCCTGGCGGAGCTTGAGGCCATTCCCTCTCGTCCTGTCCCCTGTCACTTGGGAGAAGAGGCCAGCACCCTCCTCTCCACAACCTCCCTTCAGGTAGTTGTAGAGAGTAATAAGGTCTCCCCTCAGCCTCCTCTTCTCCAGGCTAAACAACCCCAGCTCTCTCAGTCGCTCCTCATAAGGCCTGTTCTCCAGCCCCTTCACCAGCTTCGTTGCTCTTCTCTGGACTCGCTCCAGAGCCTCAACATCCTTCTTGTGGTGAGGGGCCCAGAACTGAACACAGTACTCGAGGTGCGGTCTCACCAGTGCCAAGTACAGAGGGAGAATAAGCTCCCTGGACCTGCTGGTCACACCATTTCTGACACAAGCCAAGATGCCATTGGCCTTTTTGGCCACCTGGGCACACTGCTGGCTCATGTTCAGTCGGTTGTCAACCAACACCCCCAGGTCCTTCTCCTCCTGGCAGCTTTCCAGTCAGGCTTCTCCTAGTCTGTAGCTCTGCTTAGGGTTGTTGTGCCCCAAGTGCAGGACCCGGTATTTAGCCTTGTTAAACCTCATGCAATGGGACTCTGCCCAGCAGTCCAGCCTGTTCTGATCCCTTTGCAGAGCCTCCCGACCCTCCAGCAGATCCACACTTCCTCCCAGCTTAGCGTCGTCTGCAAACTTGCTAAGGGAGGACTCGATGCCTTCATCCAGGTCGTTGATAAAGACATTGAACAGGACTGGACCCAGGACTGAGCCCTGGGGAACCCCACTTCTCACTGGCCTCCAGCTGGATTTAACTCCATTTACCACCACCCTCTGGGCCCGGCCATCCAACCAGTTTTTCACCCAGGAGAGTGTGCGCCTGTCCAGGCCAGAGGCCGACAGTTTCCGAAGCAGAATGCTGTGAGAAACTGTATCAAAAGCTTTACTAAAGTCCAGGAAGACCACATCCACAGCCTTTCCCTCATCCAAGAGTTTAGTCACTCGGTCATAGAAGTTGATCAGATTACTCTGGCAAGACCTGCCTTTCATGAACCCGTGTTGACTGGGCCTGATCACTCGGTTCTCTTGCTTATATTTAACTGTGAGCATAAGCTACAACATTCTTAGGCCAATACACAAACCCAGAGGTTTTAATCTCATGGCTTTATGCTTTGTATCAGAGTTGGCAAAGTCAGTTTTTCCAAGTCTGACTAAATGTCTTCATTTGGAAAGTTTACCTCATTCATATTCTGTATAAAGCATGATTACATCATATACTATCCCAGTGTCTATTTTAGTCAAATCACTATATAATGTACCAACATCAATATATGTAGTTGAGGATGAAGATCTGCAAGGTAGAGGCCTGTGAGAGAGGCTTTTTTAATGTATCTTTTATTTCCTACAATCTGCATAACTGCATTTTTCTGGGAAGATGATTGTAGAAGAAAATATCTAAATCTGTGTATAAATTTATAATTCCATAAGATATAGATATCAAATATCTTTATTAGCAGTAGCTAGTTCTTGCTGAACTTGTTAAAGCTAAACTCTGCTATCTCTGAAATCAGTTTGTGTATGTCCCCTTTTTCCTCTGTGGAGCCTAGCAACCTGTCCCCGTCTCACTCAGGACAGGCGTTTCTGTTGGAACTGCAAATTTAACTGCTTCCATGGAGGCTGCACATAACAAAGAACGGGATTTTCTTGAATATTGGTGCTTTCCATTCTGCAGAGTACACCTTGCATCTGGAATGGATCAGAAAAGCTGTATGTAGTACTTGGCTGCTGGATGTGAATCCAAAAGAAAAGGAATTTGCTAGTCATAGTGCCTGCAATCTGTTAATTGAAGGGAATAAATGGATAAGTGGCTTATTCTGTTCTTAGCATACGAGTGATCAACAGATGAAAGGCTTTATAATTGGAAACATTAGAGATTGTACTGCTTTTATGTATTTAAAAATTAAAATAAACAAATAACAGAATAACCTGTTGCTATGCAACATCATGCAATTAAGTTAAAAGTTGGCAAAAAAAAAATACTGCAAAAGATATGCCTATTCTCCCAGGTGACAGGACAAGAGGAAATGGCCTCAAGAGGGGAGGTTCAGAAAGGGTCACTGGGCACTGGAACAGGCTGCCCAGGGAAGTGGTTGAGTCACCTTCCCTGGAGGTGTTTAAAAGACGGGTGGATGTGGTGCTGAGAAGCATGGTTCAGTGTTTGATAGGTATGGTTTGACTCGATGATCCAGTGGGTCTTTTCCAACCTGGTGATTCTGTGATTCTGCATAAGCATGCAGTGTATGAGGTCTGTCATGAACTGCTTTTATTGACTCTCATAAAACACAAATTCAGCTGCAGAATTGATTATTTAGCGCACATTTGAGCAACATTTACTAATAATTTATTTGGAAAATTCATTTTGCTAGTGATTTTTATGCCACTTGATGTATTGTCTTTGTATTTTAATATCCCCCTCCTTCAGGACATCCTATACATACCCAAGTAATGCTGACAAATCAGACTACTCAACTGTTAAGATCTCCTTGTGATCCCTGCTTCTCCATTATGGTTTACATTATTACAGTACTTCTAATTTAAGGCCTCACATATGTTTAGAGAAAAATAATAAATAAACCACACAACCACCACTGCTAATTGTTTCTATATAAATAGAAAAAAAATGGGCATGGGTTAGTGGAAAGGTCACAAGGTAACTGTGAGGATAGCAGCTTTATTGTGGTTAAATGCATTGAAGGATTAAGGTAAAGAAACCTTTTTTCCAGGTAAGTGGAGAAAGGAGGATACCATCCAACTAGAATAGTCCCACCACAAAAGAAAGAGAGAAAAGTGTATTTTAATTGTTTCCGATTTTAAAGCAGTATTACAGATTAGACTTTTTTACTGACCATATAAGTCTTTGGCACAAAAACCCAGCTAAACAATAACTATCAGAACATAATTTCTGTGTGTGCTATTACATGTGAATAACTGTTCTCAAGGGCAACCCAAAACTAATTTTCATCGGTTTTAATAAGAACTCACAGAATATTGTAACATAAACTCTAGAAAAAGGGACATTTTCCTAGGATAAGACTGATTGTAAGGAGTCAGTACTGGAAATGGAGTGCCTTCCTCTCTTCCCTCACCTTTGTGTTTGGCTGGAGGTTTTTGCTAGAATAGTTAGGGTGGTATCATGAAGTTAAAGGGAATTCTCTAGTGGCCCAGCAAAAAAGTTTATCTTATGGTTTTGCAGTCAACTAAAGTGGTAGTTGACCTCAGGGTCTCTGTTAAGCTCATACTCCTGTGATCATTTTGCCTGATAGCCATATATCATTTCAGCTTATAAGCTAAAGCACTGCAGCCAGTGAGTAAAAGGGAAAACCAAACCAAACCAAACCTTTTCTGTAAAACTCGACTACAAAGGACTTGCAGTGAAAGTAATAGAGGATCCCACACAGGGCCAGCACCAGCTGGAGTTTAAATGCAAGGTTGTGTTGATACATATCCTAGAGCTACTGAGAAACCAATAGCTGATATTGATCCTACCAAAGCCCAAGTGAATTCAACATTGGAATTTCTTTTCCATTACCACTACTGCCAGCCCTTCAGCTGGTCTTTTCACATCATGAAATTACTGAATTCAGAAAGAGAAAGTAGGGCTATTTTTGTGTGCCATATAATTACAATATAGCCATATTAGAATGTGCTAGAGGCACAGAAGTGTTGAGCTTATTGCTCTCTACATCTTTGTGAGGAGGAGAAGTGGAGAGGGCAGTGCTGCTCTCTTCTCCCTGGCATTCAGTGATAGGATGTATGGGAATATTTCAAAGCTGCACTAGGGGAGGTTTAGACAGAACACTAGGAAACATTTCTTTACTGAATAGGTGGCTGATGCCGCAAGCTTGTCAGTGTTTACAAAGGATTTGGATAAAGCCCCTAACAACATGCTCTACCTTTTGGTCAGCCCTGAATTATCAGGTAGTTGGACTAGATGACCATTTTATGTCCCTTGCAACTGGAACAGGCTATTCTGTTCTATTTTATTCTATTCTAAACTAGATAAAGCTATGGCTATGCAACTCTGTAGATGACATTGTCACATGCAGTGACAATCAGGAAGAATGGAAAGGCACTTGGCCCAGACAGCAAGAAGGTCAAAAGACCATCATTAAGTAGCTACTAGGACAAATGGCTTTTCACCAACAGAGCATTGTTTCTGCAGGAAGCAGAATTCCAGAATTACAGTGCAAGTTGGATGCAAACTATTGAGAAATTCCCAGAGAAAAAATCTGGCTGAGATCTTTATGAAGGCAAATATGCAGAAGCTGGTATTTTGCAAGCTCTCATTGATCAGAAAAAAATATTGGATGTGTTAAGTTGCTGTGGTCTTTGCAGCCTCACAGAAAATACTTGAGGAAAATTACAGTTCAACATAATGAGTTATCTATGGAAAATATCAAAGAGTACATCTTATGACCTAGTCCTGTTTATGCTCCTCAGTAAGTTGAAGTATAAGATCACTGTGACCTTAAAAGTAGCACTTGCATTTTTGAAATTCAGGAGTGTCACTTATTTTCTCCGGACAGTCTAGTGAAATTGAAAAGGCTAAATGCACCATTTAAGAATTCTTGATTGTTGCTACAGATGAGAAACTCCAGTTTCTGATTCACAGCTGCTGGGACAGAAATTTTTTCTTCTACAGACAGCTTTTGATGTGGCTGTCAGGGAACAACATAAAAGAATGTCTGTTACCCCTCTGAACTGAACTCCTGTTTTGAGAGTTTCTTTTTTGAGGGATGTTTCTGAGTGATAGTGAAAGCCTGCTTAGAAACCGACTCAGAAAAAAAGGCCATCACTGACAGGCACTTTCAAGAAAATAGTAGTTTGGCATCGGGCTCTCCACCAGGTGTATTAAAGTTTTGCACTTCTCTTGTTATGTAAGGTAAGTATTTAGGAGCTAGAAAAAAGGTAGGTCTATGGACTAGAGAAGTTCTGCTATGGAGACACCAGCTTTCCCTTTTCTGGAGGACACTGAATGATAAGTCCAGCTGCGACAGACCAGAGGCAGCGTCCATTCGAACTAAATATGGGTGGCCAATTCCTGTGCAGTGAGGTCAAATGGGATTACAAGAAGCTCAGTTACTGCCTGAGGGGCTTCTGAGGCTCTAATCACCCTGCAGACTGTTTGTCTTGAGACTTGCCTGTCTCAATATCACAGCCACATGTAACACTGTAAGTAGGTCATCATTCTGAGGGAAGACACAAGTCTATCCAAACATTGACTGGAAAAGCATCTAAGTCAAAGAATGCATCTGGAAGCAACAGTGCATTGGCACACATATGTGTGGGCCTGGGTGCTCACCTGTCCTTGATTCACCTATGCTTCAGGATGCTGCCATCCTCAGCTTTGAAAAATGTGTTCTAGTGATGTAAAGAATGATGTTAAACAATGTAATATTGTCTCTGATTTAAAACTTACATCTTACAATAACTAATAAGCTTCTGATTACTTAGGACAGAGGTGAACCTATCAAAATCACATTCACTTACAATCTAAACAGGATTAAAATTTTGTGTGCCCACATGCAACCACAGAAATTTCAGAGCTGGAAAAGAAATGCGAAAATTAGATGAAATTATGCAAGATTCTCTGGTGGACTCCTAGTGTGGCTGTTTTGAGAGCTGAATTATCTTATTTTTTTCTCAGATAAGGTCAACAGAACAAAATAAATGCTTATTTTAGTTACAAATGGGCAGCATGAATAATTTACTTAAACTGGCAGAGATTGTGAATGTATGCTAAAATTACGCTGTGTAAGGCAGATGTTCGTTCTGTATGTGGGAGTTGTCTGCAGCAAAAGGGCAGAATCAGATGATTCAATAGCATCAATGATTTGAAGTGTCACAGCTAAATCTTTGAAAGCTTGTCTGCCTGAGGCCTAGGTCTCAAAAATTACTTTTTTTCCTCCCAAGTGCATCTCTTTATAGTGCTATAAGTACTGAGAAAGTCTTTTTATTCCTTACTTTTTTTTCCCCCTGTGCTTACAGCTATAAACAGATTAAATATTGCATACTTCTCTAGCTAATAAAATTAAAGTCCTCCTACTAATTCTAATATTAGTGGAATTATGCATGCAGGAATTTCCATAATATCTTGTAATATGAATGTGAAAGGATGCACTCTATTGTTCAACCTGGAGTAAAAGTTATGGTCTGTAGAAGCATTTAAAATCTTTGGTCTCTTCCCTCCTGAAACAAAGAAGAGTTCTACAGTTGTCCGTAATAGATGCAGGACTAAATTCTAAATCATTTTACAAAGCGTTAAAGCTCTCTTAAAGAAATGTACTTTAAATAAGGAGCTGAAGAAAAAGCTGCCAGGATAACTTATTCCTTATAACCAAGAGGGTGATTAAATGTTCCAAATATGCAGAAGTCAAAAGCCCCACTTCTGCTTTAAATCTTTTCCTTTTATAGGCTGCGTGTTATACTCCCTGTTTTGAAAACCTGCGCTGTTTAGGAACAAGAATTTATTTAGAGTTTAAAAACTTGCATCTAATCTTGGATTAATAATCTAAATTAACCATTGGCAAAGAAGTTGTAATTTCTAAGCCAACACATAGCTGTATTTTGCATTAGTTCAGTAATATTTGGTACTTTGAGGGGTTAAGAATGAAATATTTTCCATGATTCATATCTCTTAGCTTGAAAAGTCAACAGCTCAGTTCTAATGTAGCCAAAAAGCGTTTTCAGTCCAAAAAGTCTTTTGCTTGAAATTAATTTGGGTTCTTGCAGTAAGGGCTTTATATTGCAACACATTAATGCACGTTTCATGCTACAGAATGAGTAGTGCCACATGTCTGAGCTAAAAATAATGTGTGTATTGTTACTGTGCAAACTGTTGTACATTTTGGTCACCAAAAATAATCTCTGTTAGAACAGCAGAGACACATATGGCAGAATCAGGTACATATTGTAGAACTGTGAGGGGATGTTTGCACGTGCCTGCTCGTGCCACTTAACCACACCCTGTCTTTTTCTATCTTGGCAAGGATACTGAATCTTATTATTTAAACCCATGAAAAAGTACAACAAAACTTTTAATGATAAATATACTTAGGAAAATGGGAACAACTCTTTTTTTTCAGTGAAATTAAGATCTTGGAGCTTGAACAGCTGATATGGTGCTTTAAGGAAGGAGAGAGGAAAGTCTATGATAGTATAGAGTTAACTCTGTCTTTCTGACATTTCTATGGGAGAGGGGAAGAAAACCCAGGTGGAAATGGTATACTTTCCAATTTAGCTCAATCCTTCTTCTACTTACAGATCAGTGTTTTGTGGCCCCACTGAAGAGTCTGCCTTTCAAGAAACTCCAGAAAATTAATTCTGATCCCCATCCTGCTAAGGTACTCGGAGTGGCTTGCCAATGTACGATTCCTTCATCAAATCATAGAGTAACCTTTGGGTCTCAAAAGTACTTGCTTATACTTTCAAACTCACACCTTAATCTCTGCTCTTCATTCTAAAATAAATTATACAGAGAAAGAGTTAAAGATTATGTCTAAGTTCTTGTTTTGTTCCTTTTGTGAAACCAGTTCTGTGGCTACATCTCCTACTGTGCACATCAATAGTGGTTGTCTTTCTTCTGAGATGAAGCAGCAACTGCATACTGGCAGTGGAGAAAGAGGGACTGGGATCCTGCAGCTAAGAACATGCAGAAAAGAGAGAACTGTTTAGTTCCACATTAGGAAGAAGCCAAGAGAGGGAGGTTTTAAGTCTACAGTGTTAGTTATAAAGAGGCTTTTATTTGTGATTAAAGAAACTGAATGCTGTTGCATATGATCCTGAGAAAACGCGAAATGAAAATGCATGTATTGTATCCAATTAGAATTGCAGGTAAAGTTGCTTATTAACTACTCCTAAAGGTGAAGAACTCGACTATTGACTAATAACTTGAGGCAGAAAGAGCAGTGGCTTTTTCTTATTTTCAGACATGGTGTCTACTTTTAAATGTGTATGCCTTTGTCCCTTTTTTTTTTTTTCCCAAACTCCTCTCTTTTGTCTTAGAGAGAGAGTCTGAAAATTATTATGGCCACAGGCTCCACCAGGGGAGATTTAGGCTGGACATTAGGAAAAAATTTTTCACAGAAAGGGTCATTGGGCACTGGAACAGACTGATTCACCTTCCCTGGAGGTGTTTAAGGCACGGGTGGACCAGGTGCTAAGGGGCATGGTTTAGTGTTTGATAGGAATGGTTGGACTTGATGGTCTGGTGGGTCTCTTCCAACCTGGTTATTCTATGATTCTGTGCCCATGGAAGAATTTGTAATGTACAAGAATTTCCACTCTCTATTGGCAGAAAAGTAGATGCAGTTCTAGCATCTTGTTTGTACTCACTAGACCTATACTGAGAGTAGAAAAACAGTAGTTGTGTGCTAGCAAATTCTTAATTTCTGCTTTTGCCAAGATGTACTTGCTTATGCCATTGCTCTGTTCCAGGATTTTCAGTAACAAGGGCATTAAAATATACCCTCTTCTCCCTTCTGTTATAACTAGTAAGCTTATTTATTTTTTCTTTTAATTGACTGTTTTAGAAATGCTGTTATCAGTTAAAACAGCTTGTCTTTCCTAGAATAATAGCACAGTTTTGCATGTAAGGCAAAAGTCAACACTGAAAAAACCCGTTCTAATATGGAGCTAGAGAAAAAGATGTGCTAATTTCATATTAAATTAAAGATTTCTGTGTTTCTCTCTCTCTTTACTATGGTTATTTGTTTAGATTAATTTCAATTTCCCTAGAAATTTCAAGTTTCCAAATTATAAGGGGTTTTTATTATTATTTCTTTGGAGAGGTTTAAATACCCTCTCTAGCCAGCATCCCTGTACCCAAGATTTCATTCTTAAACTTCATCTTATAGGACATGAAAAAGGGAATTAAAATATTCATAAACACAGAAGAAGGATTAGGATAACTCACAATATCTAGGACTACACATTAAGTGCCTTCCAAGGAAATAAGCAGTAACTATTAAGCCATGAGAACATCTCTGTTTATTTAGATGGAAATTTTGGCAACTAGCCCCAGACTTCAAAGCCTACCTTTAAACCATGTACACCATGGGTAGTACTGGGAAAGATTGATGACTAAATTGGAATCTACGCATTTATGTTTCAGAACAAGCACCTAAATTTGGTCAGTTAATAAACTAACCCTTCTCTTCTCTTGGGTTTTTGTGTCTCTCCATTTCACTCAAAATCCAGAGCCTAGAACCCTCCCTTTGTAGATTATTCTCAAACTTGTTTTTGAGGGTAGAACATAAACCCTTTTTTTTTTTTTTTTTTAAAAGCCTTCTTGACAAGTTTGCCTGTCCAGCAGGTGGGGGAATTTCCTCCTACGCCTGAAGAGTGAGTGAAGCAGAAAGACACAAGGCAGTCTTGGAAAGTGGGGACAGCCCACTTCTTTTTGAAGCTGCACCAGATTGCAGAGTGGAAAAAAAAAACTCCATTGTTCAGTGAACCCAAGCATAATCATCAGAAGGTTTACTAGCTTATTGGCTGGGAATATCCCAAACTATGTCAACATTTCATATTAAATAATAGCTAAAGTAATATATTTCACATTGAGGATAGTAAATGAAAAATCTCACTACTGCCATTCCTGGGTGACAGCTCATCTCTCTATTACCATTGGTTACTTTTTCTCAGACTTATGCATCTAACATTTACTGTTGCAAAGACGCTCCATCTCAAAGGATTAATAGAGAATTCCTTACCCCGTCATCTTTTTTCCACAACAATATCCATGCAAAAATCAAAACTCAGTCTTGGATTCAAGGAAAATTTGTGAATACCAAGCCACCTGATATGTGGAATAATCAAGAGGGTCAGTCATCATATCAAAGCTTTTAGCTGTGCTCAGTTCTGGAAAGTTTTTAGTCATCATTTTAGCTTTGCTAGTTAAAAAAAAAAAAACCAAACAACTGTGTGTTGCTTAATCACATAAGTTGCTATTTTTACATCTCTACTGTTTTTACTGCCTTGAATTTCAAAGTCTATATGCCATCATTGAGTTTGCTCTTTTTATTCTTCCTTTCCCCTATTCCCTTCAAAACTCGGCCCTTAGGAAAATGAGATACATCTGGAAACATTCAAACACCAAGATTCAGAGAAAAATTTTGAAGGACAGGGAAAAGGAAGTGACTTCAGGTTCCAGGATAAAGCAGAGTAATACAGGGTTTTGAAAAGTTTAATTTTGGATTCAAACACCTAAAAGCTTTTCACGCTCACCCTAGGCACCTAAGTAAGTCTTGCTTTTTCCTTTTTTTTTTTAATCTCTGAACAGATAAACAAGTGATAATCTATCATCCGCAGAAAATATCTAGATGTGAACAGGGGCATAGAGAAAGCTGTTGGCCATTCAAATAGTACTAACTAGCAGATATTTCTAGCTTTTACTGGGGTTTGGCCAAGGAGAGGGGAGGGAGCAGGGAAGAATTATTCTAACGTCAGCCTTGCCTTCTAAAATTAAAAAACTCTATTCTGAGTTGGTATAGTCTGTTGCCAACAGTGTGGTGGTGGTGTTCTTTCAGTGTTGGGTTCCTCACCTCCCAGTCTGTTAACCTTGCTTCTGCTTTACCTTTGTTGCTGCTCTTCACTTACATAGTTTCTTTCAGCCATGAAAGGCTGAGAGGAGACCTCGTTGCTCTCTATAACTACCTGAAGGGAGGTTGTAGAGAGGAGGGTTCTGGCCTCTTCTCCCAAGTGACAAGGGGCAGGACAAAAGGGAATGGCCATAAGCTCCACCAGGGGAGGTTTAGGCTGGACATTAGGAAAAAAAAATTCACAGAAAGGGTCATTGTGCACTGGAACAGGCTGCCCAGGAAGGTGGTTGATTCACCTTCCCTGGAGGTGTTTAAGGTGAGGGTGGATGAGGTGCTTAGGGGCATGGTTTAGGAATTGGTAGGAATGGTTGGACTAGATGATCCGGTGGGTCTTTTCCAACCTGGTTATTCTGTGATTCTTTCTATTTTTATTTGCTGTCCCCAAGAAAGTACAAAGGAATGGAATTCTAAGGTTTTATTCTGAAATCTTCTTTGTAAATATAGCAAGTCAATTCGTGGTATTAAATCCTGAACAACGTGGTCACTTTGTGTAGTAGAAGGCAAGATGAAGGCAAGGCTCTTGCAAGTCTTCCTTCTGCAGAAGCGTGTTTCAACAGCTGGAGCTATTTTACATAGGATTTGAATAGCAGTAAACAAAGACAGACTGGAGATGCTGTTAAAGCCTTGTCCACAACAGAAACTCAGTTTAGCACCAATTTTATGATGTGGCTGCCACTGTCTAAGCTTTCAGAAGATGAGGAAGGGGCAGGATTTTGGATTGAAAATTTGCGTATCTAAAGTGCCTGGAGAGTATAGATATTTCACAGTCACTGGGAAGTGTAATCCTTAATTCTTCTAGAAATCCTGTTCCCAAAATCATTTTAATTTAATATAGTTATTATGTTCCCTAACTTGAGAAAAGTCTCCTCTCCTTCACATTCCAAAAATCCTGAGCTATCTCTCTTTTGTCAGTCTTACATAAAACACCTGCACACACAATTAATTACTGAAGAATTTTAAGTCACACAGAAACAAAGTATCCACTAGATATATAGCAGGATCCATCTACTAGTCTCAAGCTACTGAGGCCATGTGAATTTGGCCTGAGAAATTCACTTCTTTGCTGGTGGGTGGGAGAGGGGAGCTGAGCAGGCTGGTGAGGGACACAGGCAGGAACTTGGCCTCTTTGACACTAGAAAGTAGCCAAGCATAATTTCAGGCCCTGAATGTATGTACCAATTCATCCAAATCCCTTCGTATCTAACTTTCTTTCTGCAGACACAATAAATCACATGTCAACATCCACTCAAATAATTTTTCAGGTTTGTTTGCTTCACTATGATTAAAGCATTAGCATTCTATTATTACAACATGAAAATCATCTGATTTTCAAGCTTAAACATTATAAATCCTCCCATGCTTTTCCCAGTCAAAGAAAACTGTTAAATGCACTTCTTTCTTGACCAATATTTTAGGAAGCTGCATTCATTCCCTTGCCCTAGTTTATTTTAACAAGCACCTGAGTATTATGTCTTAGAATCATTAGCAGCAGAAAAAATAAATCAGGATAGAGGCATTTACATTGTTATTATAACACATTTTGTTAATGGAAAGCTCCTGTATGAAGCTGAGAAGCTTAAAATATTTTTAGTAAAAGCAGCAATGGAAATGCAAAATTAAGTTGAAAATTACTTTTAAAAAAAGAAAAATCTGACCCAATGTTCTGAGACTATAAGAAAAGAATCTGCAGAAATACACACTGTAGACTCTGCATAACAACCATACATCAGCATTTCTTTCATCATTTAATTATGGATATTGGTTATGTATACATATAACTCTGGGCAATGCTACCAAACACCAACTTGGTGTAAGCTTTTTTTTTTTTAATAAACAAAGCCAACTTAGCAGAATCTATAAATAATATTTCACACATTGAAATGCAGGCAAATTATGGGCTTCGTGTTATGTATACTTACGTTCAAAAATGGATGGGACAAACAAGGAAGAAGTGAGGATGAACAACTTTGAGTGGCGTAGTCACTTCTTTGGGAGAATATTTTACTAGTATCACTTTTAGCAGGAGGGGCCCAGACTAGTATCCATAATACCTTAGCTCCCATGGACATCTTTCCTGGGGCTATACATCCATGTATGTTTACTGTTGAATGTTCTTGCACCTTATGTTTTAACATCAGCCTGAGGTCTACTCCTTTCTTTGGCTTGCGACTAAAATGAGCTTTGCTCATCCACTCTATGAAGTGGGAGAAATGAAAAAGCTCTGTCCTTGCTTTATTCATGGAAAGGATAAAATAAGAAAAAAATTATGTGGATAATTATTATAACTAACAATATATTTTTAAAATATCCACACTGATACTGAAATACAAAGCCCAGGTTATTCAAATGAGACTAAAGGTGGAGGAAGCTGACCCTTTAGGGATGACACTTAAAATGAAGAACCAAAAATAAATGATTGCACAAAAATTTGGCTTACAAGTCTTGCTACAGACTTTGTGAGTGCCATCCTTTCAAACAATATTTGTGTTGGCACTTTGTTGTCCTTTTCCACTCAGCCTCACTAGGGTTGTTGGGAAGTGATGTTGTTTGGGAGGGTTTATTTTTTAAAATATTTCCCTCTGTAACAAAGCTCGTAACATAAGGGAAGGCCAAAGTAAGAAAACTAATATAGCTGGAAAGGAAAGCAGGGTGGAGGAAGTCTACAGCCAGTACTTGTGTACACACTGTTTGTGGTAAGTGGGACACTTTTCCCTTCAAGAGGTTTTGTGGCTTTAAGCAAGTTAAGTTGAAGACTCCTCTGCTATAGGACCATGAAAAAATGTAGAAGTCCATTCTGGTGCAACTTTCTCAACACTAGGTGCTCAAAAATCAAACAGCAAGTATAAACAAGAGTTAGAAAAGATCACTTTGGCTGTACACATTACACAGGCAGAAGACTACTAGACTAAACAAAAACTCAATCCCATGGAAACAAGTAAATAAATGTTTCCTTTGAAGGGAAATGTATTCTATTTACTGCTTTCAGCACTAGAGCTTCTTCTGTGTAGTGCTATACAGTAAATGGTGATTTCATTTTTGAAGTATTGTGTTGTTAAAAACAATATTTGTATGGAAGGAGAAAATTAAGTAGTAGTATTATTGAATATCTGCCATACTCCAGCATGTCATCTAAGAAGTGGAATAGCTAACTTGCAAGATGCACTTGTCATCTGTAGCTTCCTTCTACTCAAACTTTATTATAAATGACTGAAAACAGTCACTGTTCCTTCTAAGTTCAGTCAGAATGACACACAGTGAGAAAGGGCTGCTCCTTGTCAAGCTAAGAGCCTCCTATACTGCATAAACATGGCCCATGACAAGTGAAGAACAAGAAATCAAACATGTAGGAAAATAGTTAGACTATGGGGAAAGAACAACTTCCCTGAGAAAGTATGTGAATACAGTAAATATATCTATAATCCCTCAAACATAATGTAACACATGACTAATTTATTAACAATTGGTTTTAGTTAACCTTTAGCAACCTACCTCAAAATAATACTAAGATGTGATATATAAGAGAACAGAATTTCACCATAGGCATTTGTTTTATAATTCTGAGATATGCATGGATAATGCTTCTCTCACAGATTACAAATACAATATTCTCTCATTGAATACATGTCCACACAACTGTTTCACATTCTAGCAGGCAGTTAAAACAAAAAAAGCATGCACTTACAGATATTACTTTTTATAAGTGGTACTTTTGTCTCTCATTCCACCTCCTTTGAAAACACCTTCCCAGTAATTGAACATATGTTAGATAGGGTTATAAAGGTTTCATTATTTTTCTTTTATAGTGAAATACTGCATTCAAATACATTAGGTTTTAACAAAAAACAATGTTCTCTTTTTCCTGTTATTCTTTCTTTGGCCATTTCTTATCTGATATGTTGGTTTTAGCTAGAACTGCAAACCTTGAACTTCACAGGGTATAAAAGGATGGATTTTGAGAAGTCCAAGCACCCAAACTGAAATTACTAATGCATTTGATGACCAGTATGCTTCTGTGAAGTCTTTGATGTAGAGCTGGCTAAAGTTACAACAGCCAAAGAAGAATGCCATTTAGTCTCTTCCCTCCTGGTTCTCCTTGCTGGCAGGAAAGAAGGTAAGATTTGCTACCAGCAACCACTGGCCAGGCAAGCATGAGCAGGAAAGTAACAGTGACTTCTGGGGCTGGAAAGAGAGACCGAAGTGTGGCACAGAAAGTGTATTAGGTGCCAGACACAGAAGATGGAAACACATCAAACAAAGCCTAATAGCTCACCCACACAACCAAGTTTTGCTCAGATCCTTATGATTTTGAATTTCTGGGTTCTTTCTTGGTATTTGAATTTACAGTTCATTTTCTGAAAGACTGAATTTGTTCCATGGGAAGTTATAATTTTACGGAAGGTATGGGCATAGGCTACACAGACAAGTTCACTGCTCCTGAGGCATTAATGTATCGGGTTAATAGTTAATTACCACATGCACATACATACAAATCCCAAGATCCCTTTCCCTCATCACTGAAAAAAATACTAAAGAACAAGGAGACAGTAAAAAAAAAAAAAAAAAAAACCTAAAGAAAAAAATACTGAAAAAGTTTCTGTCTCTAACAGCACAAATACTAAGCAGAAAAACGTTTCCCTGATGTGAATGGTCTTGAGGAGAAGTTGGATTGACATGAAGTTGGATTGACCACGTCTTACAGCAGGTCTTAAATATTGTGGCGCTTAGCTTAAGTAAAGAAGGAAAACCAAGAATGCTGTTCAGTACACACAAGATCTATTGTCACATACGTTTTCTAAAGCCTAGAATGGCAAGTTAGAAAATGCATTTGGATTTTATTCCAATGATTCTCAAAGTCTTCATCACTCTTCTACACAAGGGAGCTTCTGCACTCACTTGTGACTCCAGCCAAAATTAACTTGTAATTTTGCAAAAGACTTGTTTTTGTTGTAATTTCTTCCAGATTCAGAAATCAAACAAGAGACAACTAAGGCAATCTACTGCATGTTGATGAGATTCTCATAACTATAATTTCAGATGACAATTAAGTTATTCTGGAACCCAGTTAAATGAATTACTGATATACTGATACAGTATGCGAGTGCTACAGTCCCCTGCTCCACAGCCATGAAGGGCCTTTGTACCATGAATAGAAAACAAAGCCACAGAACCCTTTGATATTATTCCAGTAAAGCTTCACCGCATTCAAAGCTTCATAAATTCTGTTACTTGAAAAGCAGCAGAACACGCTCACATTGGTTTCAGTAGAGGAGGTGTTGGAAAGGGCTCTCTTGTTTCAAGAACTTTTGTAGAGAGAGTTTTAAAAACAATAGTAAATCTTCTCTTTGCATTCATTAAATATCAGAGTACAAAACACTATTATCTGATTTCTGTCCAAGCAACGGAACTGTATTTCCAGCCAAGATGGTGAAAGCAACAAAGTGGTAGAGAGTAAAAAAATTTAAAGTCACTCCAGTGAACAGCTCTGAATGCAGAAACAAACTTGAGGTTTCATGTCCTCTATTTATTTAAATGAGAAATCGAAAATGTTGCAGATATTTGATTCGGAACAAAATGTAATATGGAATGCAAGACATGGTTTCATTTAACATTTTGCTCACATCTTTTTTCCCACTCTAGCAGAGAACTCAGTTCTCATTCACTGTCCTAGAGTCCTTTTTTCATTTAGTTATCAGAGAAATTAGTATCTCTCTGCTGTTACCTGAAAGTCTGTTGCTATCTGTGGATAACTGGAAGTATATTACCATCTTTTATATTTACTGAAAAAAACAGCCATCTTGTGGGACTGAGAAAACTTGTAAAAATAGAGACAATTGCCCTAACTACTGAAAACCACTTTTGAAAAACAATAACACCAAAAAACCTGACAGACCTAGAAGCATTTGAATTTCCTTATATAATTTCACTGGCATACATATTGATACGCACAAAACTACTTAAACAGTACTCTGAATATTAATATTCTTATGATTTATTAGATGGTTGTTTCTAACCATCACTTTTAGAGGTATTTCTAGCTAGATTCCTGATATGAAAAGCAATTCAAAAAATGTCTTTTGCAGCTTTAAATATCAAACACACTACTAGGGAGATAGATTCACCTTCTGAATCAGCAAACAAAAGAAACAGATATGACACAGAACTGACAGCAGAAGGGTCTTCAAGAAGTCATAAACATAAATTATTATTTTCTCTACACCTTTCACTGCTTTCTTTTCTGAACAACCAGGCTCCCAGGCATGGGGGCTTGCTGGTATACCATCCCTTCACTCACAGGCTAAAAGCTAACATTTAAAAAGAAATTGACATATAGCAACACACATCAGCTTTTGATAATATACCCTATAGGTTAAGGTTCATTTATATTCAGAAATAAATCTCTTTTTAACATTATAGACATCATCTATACTTGATACATTTGTGCACATGCACAGGTGCACAAGATAAAATGAAATCTAGTGCCTTTAGCAATTTTTAGTTTTGGAATAAATATCTAGGATTCTGTTCCCATAATTTCTTTTGTAAAACATGTATAGCGTGTTCTGAAATAATAGCCACTTAATTCATTTCATAAGAAAATTGAACTTTTTCTGGTATTTATATGTATCTATTCCTTCAGCACAATCTGAGGAAATATTTAATGATTTGTCACATGCAGGCAGTCTGTCTTCATACAGAAATATATAGTAACATAACACATCTATAGCTGAGCGTATCATTTGCAGCTCAACAGCAGCAACTCTTTGATCAGAATATCTGTTTACAACCTACTTATCTAATCTATACCACTGTAAATCTGAGACAAGCCTTTAAAAAACACATAAATAAATAAAACAGGTAGCCCAAAGTTTAAAAAAAAAAAAAAAAAAAAAAAAAAAAAGAAGGAAGGGTACTTAATCCAGATTTTCTTGCTGTTTGGAGTGGATTGACTTGATTCCGATATTCACAAGTGACATAGTAAGTTTGTATAATGGCAGAGACTATACAACATCATTTGAGTTTTCTGAGCCTGACCACCATTTAGGGCTACAGTGTACCAGAAACAGATAAAATCCAAAGCTCCACTTCTGACAGAATTTCATGTGATTGATGACACCCCAACTGTTAACTTGATGCTTGTCTTGCGTAAAAATCACTTTTCAGGTCTGTCCCGCTCTTTGCTTTGGGGTTGTTTAGCCTGGAGAAGAGGAGGCTGAGAAGAGACCTCATTATTCTCTATAACTACCTGAAAGGAGGTTGTGGAGAGGAGGGTGCTGGCCTCTTCTCCCAAGTGACAGGGGACAGGACAAGAGGGAATGGCCTCAAGCTCTGCCAGAGGAGGTTTAGGCTGGACATTAGGAAAAAATTTTCACAGAAAGGGTCATTGGGCACTGGAACAGGCTGCCCAGGGAGGTGGTTGATTCACCTTCCCTGGAGGTGTTTAAGGCACGAGTGGACGAGGTGCTGAGGGGCATGGGTTAGTGTTTGATAGGAATGGTTGGACTCTATGATCCGGTGGGTCTCTTCCAACTTGGTTATTCTATGATCCCATTGTAGAGTGTATTTTACTCAGTGGGCCTTTATGCAGTTTTGCATAAAGTTCCAAGGACATAGTTGTATGTTTTTTTCTTCTTTTCTTTTAAATTTTAGTTTGGTCAGATTAATCTTTAAAGCTTTCTTTGTTCCAAAAAGTCTGTAAGGATAAATGTTTGATTACAGTGGTTGAAAGCATTCACCAATTTCTTTATTTATGCAGGGAAAAAAAAAAAAAAAAAGAATACATTCTTTTAATAAGACATTCCCTGCAATGAGAATATTTTGAGAAGTTGCATACATTGCTGTAACAGTGGCGTAAGTCAAGCCATAAACCAAATGTTTCACAATTTGTAGTTTCCATTACTAAGCATGAGGATCATCTTTAAGCATAATACTTTATTCTGTCTGGAGTTCAAAACACTTTAATATGTTAAGCCACTTCCTACAAACTTCACTCAGGAAGTTTGAATTGGCTGCTTTTCCAAAGAGGTTTGAAGGATGCCAGTGTTCTCAGCTTTGTAAACTCAAACTGAACTTGTATTCATGTTTCAGATCAAATGAAGGGCTCAAGTTTCATATTTTATTTTTTAATCACTGTGGTAGCACTTTGGAATCTGAATATCCAGTTCTTATTTTACTTTTGTAAGCACTCATTCTTGTATTTTGCCTAGTCCATCTGCCAGAACCTTCTGACTTTTCAGAGCAAAAATAGGTTCAGGGAGGCTCCATAACAGTAAATAAAACAAATATTAATGATTAAGAGCTGATACGGAGGGGTCTCTTCAGACACCTGAACAGATCCACTGATAAGTCTTAAAATTATTTTTCTTTTTAGATTATGGTTGTTAAATATATAAAACTTAAATGTTATGAATAGAATAATATACTAAATAGTATATACAGGTAATAACAGCACTAGCAGCAGGAGCAACGTACTTTGCTTAGCTCTGGAAGAAACTAAAAAAAAAGACCTAAACAAAATAATAGTCCAACCCAGTCATTATCCCAAGAAATTCTAGAGCAGTATCAATTGAAAAGCAAATTTTTAAGTACAGCTGCCCATGGATATAACATTAAAAAATTTTTACACGTTCCCTGTGCAAATGGTGAGCAAAAGAAATTGATGATACAGAAGAAAACACATTTGATGAGTAACTAAGACTCTCAGGCCCACATTTTAGCCCAACCCTATAGACTCCTACTCAGGCTGTAGTTTTGAGAACCAAGGGTAGCCTATTATCAACTGCAGGTAGCTTTCAGCATATCCACTGACATTTGTCTTTAAGCTTTAATCTATGCTCATTGCCATCATATCAGATGTATGTCAGCCTAGTTCCAGGAAGGGATCTTTTCAGTAGTCATTCTGAAAACCGTAGGAGTCTACTGATCCAAATAAGGGTCAGGCCCTGTAGATAAGTGGCTTGGCAGCCAAGGGGGGCATCATTTACACAGAAATACTGTGAAGCAGCCATGGTTCCTATTTTTTAGCCATGAACCAAATGAAGAGGAGGGTGGCTAACATTTATAACCACTTCCTGTAGTGCTTTACATCAGCTTACGTTTCTGCAGGAGCAGGGAGTCATGAATTTCACCCTCCTTTTAGGTCTTCTCCTACTTACAGTATTTTCATCTTCTGAAACAAATGTCAGTATGACCCAACTGTCAGATGTGGATTAGGACAACACAAGATTTTCATTCAGTTGCTTGATAGGATTCCTTAAGATAGGGGGTAGAAGAATGTTCAGAACAAAAAAAAGCACAAGGAACCAATGCTGCTGCCAATTGATTGTCAGCTAGTATACACAGCTCACTGCACTGTTAGAGGTGGCATAATAAACTCCTCTCAGCGGCTGGAAGGATAAGCAGCTCGGCTGAATATATTGCTTTTGCCTTCATGCCTCACACGCACTAGACATCACCCTGACACAACCAAAGACTGCATTCACCTGAAACATATTTAGATTTAGCAAATTAATTACACTACAGGGCAACAAATGCATATACCTAGAAATATGACAGAAAGCCTTTCACAAGATTGAAGTGTCTCCCAATTTACTACATTATTGAAAGAATTGTAGGGGGTAATGTTTTACACATTTTCCGTGTTTATTCATTTTAATGGTTGTATGTTTGGGTGCTTTAAAAAATCCTTTAGAAGAAATGAAAAGGAAACCTTAGAAGTCTTCAAAGAAACACTGCTACTACAAAACCTGAAACAGCACTATAAAGAAGTCACAGTCACATCATTTAAAAGTTGTTTTTCATGTAACTGAGCTGCACTACAATAAATATTCTGGACAGTAGATGTCCTAATTGTAATTTGGCAATACACTTTGGCTGCACCAATCTAGTTAAATAAAGCAACTGTCAGACAGTTATTGAGTAAAATCTGCCTTTTAAGGCAAAGAAAACACTTCATGTAAGAAGCAATAAACATGTACTCATATATTTGCTTTTGAGATAAACATAATAAATGCAATTCTACTTAAAGTTCCACAGTTGTGTTTTGGTTTGTTTTTTTAATAATATTTGTGAGGTTTTTCTTGGCTTAATGATTTGAACAGTTAAAACAAACCCTCAACTGTGTTAGTGTGATGCTCCCAGTTAGGGAATTTAACAATAAAACTGGTGAATTCATTCACAAGATAAAAATAGTTATACAGTTAGAGACATCAAAGATAACCTCCATCACTGATCAGTGTTTGAAAGGCAAATCCATTATACTATGTAAACACAAAGGCCAGATAAGCCTTTTTTTGTATAAACAATACGCCAAAAATGCTCTAAGAAACTGAAAGTCTATAAATTTGAGACAACATATATGGATTCAAATTGGCTCCATGTACATCCAGTCAATCAATCCTACCCTCTAGACTTTGTTGGCCAAATAAATGCAAACTGGGTTTTTATTTACTCTATTATAATGGAGAAAAAGGTAAAGCAAGAGCAAATGCTACAATTTAGAGTCCAAATTATAAGTAACTTCATGTTCTGAACTAGGACTGAGCATCTCTGGACAGCAAACACAAGGACTTGTTTTAGACATGTGAATGCAGGTGGTTTTAAAATAACTGACAGTTTCACTTCACTGTTTTTCCAAATTATTTTTGAAACTTTTGAAATCTATATTCCCTACAGAAGTAAATTTCAGTCATGAGAAATAACTTACTATGCCACTGCATAGGTCTTTTCAATAAGAAGAAATAAGCCACGGTGTGTTCAGAGAATCAGCTTATCACTGTCTAAAATTATCAAACATAGCTAAGAGAATTTAAATGGTTTAAAAATGTCATGGAAATCAGTAATTGCTCAAAGTTTGAGCGCTCTTCACATGGAAAATACCAGAGATGTCAAAACAGCTCACACAGGTGAGAAACAAAAATTCAATCACTTTATTCTCAATAAAGAAACAATGTAAAAAAGGAAGAGTCAGATTTTTTTGTATGACAGGTCCCAGAAATACAGGGAAACAAAGATAATTGAATGCAGACCCTCAAGTTACTTTAAAAAATTCTATTAAAGTATGTGTCAGAGTTGGTACCTGATTTCAGACAAAGATTTGGTGGTCAGGAAAGCAGTGAGAGCAAGACATATCCTGTGTTTCTCTGAACAAACCTTTCAGAATGGATTCATGTCTAAGCAGTTGTCTCCAGCTACTTAATATAACCTCCATCTAAAGCTCACATCAAATATACAGCAGTCCGCATATGTTACATAAAAAAGTTGTTGCTCTATAATGTTGAACTGCTTGACTACAACTATCCTCACAAATACTTTTAAGTGTTGTTAACTAAAACAAAGCATGGTCTGAAAGAGTATTTATAATTATAAGATCTGAGCAAGGTCACTAGGATCTTTTGTTTTGAATCTAGCCTAAACTAAACCATATAAGTGAGCCATGTTATGATGTCTGTTTTGAACACCTACAAATTCTGGGTGTTAATTTGGAAGACAATTCAAGAAAATAACAGAATAGGCTGCAACTTTTGGACCACACATGCTTTGCTTGTCAAGTTATACTCACTGTTTCAAGCTGGTAAACTTTATAAGGCAAAATGAACAGATTCAGGGGGACTGGGGATTGTGGAAGGAAAGGGAAACACTACCATGCACATCTTACTTACTATCCTCTCTGGTGATCTCTGTGCAGCTTAAAAGTTCTTTCTTTCAGTAAGTCACGTGACAGATGTTAGCCATGAATCCATTTTAAACTATTTTTTTTTTCTTTTCCAGTACATTCCAATCAGTGGCTTAAACCACAACTAGTGCCTAGCAATTGGTGAGTGGCAGATGCCCAAACAACACATTTTTCATTTCCTTCAATATCTTTGACTCATACATCCTGTCTGACCTAATGTAAGTTTCCTAATTGCAATATGCCTGCACTCTTGGACTCTCAATAAGGGCCTGAGCCATCCCTCATTCTTCCTCTCTAGATTTCAGCTTCACTGGGGTTTTAGTGACAGTCTTTCCAAATTGCCTTGTTTTGCCAGTTTACAACTGAAGTCTCTGGATTTACACTGGCATAGCAGTACATTAATTTTCCTTTAATTTTAAAATAATTCTAGACCATAACATAAAATTACCATTCAATTATGAATTTATTTGACCTCCAAGAAGAAAATGAGCTAGTACTACCACCAGTTATACTCAGCATACTACCATTATAATAACATTCTCTTGCTTGAACAAAATGCCCACGAAAACAGATCTGAACCAGAACAGACCCATTCCTTGTTTGTGAGGTACTTGTGCCTTTATTTCCCTGATACTTTGAAATACTCCTCTCCAAATTGCTCTTATGTTCTGGACACTGTAGATTTGATTTAACCTTGCTTAATACCATGTATATTTCTACAAATATTAAGAACAATGTGCAACAAGGGCTAGTCCAAGTGCTGAGTTTTGAAATGAAAAAGATGTCTGTTAGAACAGAAAGAAAAAATACTACTAATAGTAAAAAAAAGTAGATTGCTTTTTAGCTCTGATTCAGGAATATCAGCCAGGAACCAGAAGAAACAACAGAGTTGCCAGGTAGCAAATTTTCTAAGTACCCTAAGCTGTGATTAAGGTACAAAGAATTGCCATTCTATTGCAAACTCATTAATAACATTAACTAGGGATGCAAAGCATTTGTTTTGCCTTTACATAATTGTCTTTATTTTTAAACACCACACAAGGTGCCAAATAAAAATACATGACAAAGTTGGGCAGGTGCTTTATTAAACTACTAATTTTGAGCTTTAGTTATAACCACCTCCATTTTCAGTTATTTACTGTAGAACCCTTTTTCCTTACAATTAAAACTGCTACTTCCTTACCACACAAAATATTTTCCTCTAGATGTGGTGACAGGTTAATATTTTTACTTCTGTTTTACAAAGGAAGGAATCAAGACAAATTCTATGCAAGAAGTTTGTGGCCCAGCCAAGAGCTCCAGGTCTCCTAAGACCCGGTCCAACAGTTTAACTGCAAAGTCAAGCACTTTCTCCTCTGTAATCTTTGCTTTCCATGATGAAGCTATAAGGAATCTTTGTCTAAAGATCAGGATTTAAGATCAGATACAGAGTTAAGATTATCTGCAAAAACTAATCAAACAATGAATTGTTCTCAAACAGTCTATAAAGAAACATACCACATGGCCATCTTTAGTTTTCCAAACACGAATACATGTAAATTATTTGGGCAATGAGGCAAAGTAGAAGGCCAGGATCCTCATTCAGATTTACATGCTTAAGTAGTGGACTGTTCACCTAAGCAATAATCTTCTCAATAATTAAGTGGGTTGAGGACAGCATCTCACCTTAAAACATGACAATACGTGAAGACATAGTAATGAGAGCAGCAGCTGCGTACTCTTAACCCTTTGAGTAAAAAATTTACTTAACTTGAGGTAACAGATACAGGTTTGGTTGGTTGGTTGTCTTGATTGTTTGTTTTAAATCAAGAATAATGCTATTATCAGAAGGTGGCATCCACCCAAAAGAGGCAAATGCAAAAGATGAGGAACTTGAAGGGTAGGTGGGGAGCCAAGAAGTAATAAAGCAGGAAGAGGTATTAAATATCAAAGATCATGTTTAGTAAAGTATAAATCATATCTTGTTTATCATCAAGTTCAGAAGGACTCCCTATAGAAACAAAGGTCTACATGTGACTATCAGTAAAGCCATCCAAATAATTGTCTTCTACAGGAACAAAATAAAAACTATGTTCATGTTCTATAACAAATTGGTCTTCCCTGCTAAATGGAGCAATGCAAGTCTTTAGAGATAAAATGGCATTTTTTTTTTTTTATTTCAAGCTTGACAAGGAAGGACTTCAAATGCAAGTGCCTTAGTCACACCACACTTTAGTAAAGCTATGCCTTCTTTGACCATGTGTGAACATTTTGCAGTGATACTTAAAAGCCTGAACTGAACATTTCACCACAGAACCCAAAATATATTCACATCAGCAGTTTGGTTCTTCACTGCTTCTCTGCAAATTATACTGCAGGACAATTATGATCTCTTCTGGTCTGCTGCAAAGTTTTGTAACTCTGGTGGTGGACTCACATCAGGCTTACTTTTACCAGCGTTATTCAGGACAGAGTATTTTCTAGAGAAGTTAAATTATCTTCCCAGTAGTCTCGTTTTCAGCAGTCTTTTCACTAGACTTGAGCATCTGCTCCAGTAGAGACTCAATTCTTTACAGATACTTCATTTTTTATATTCTGCATAGTTTCACTGAAATTGAAGAAACCTAAATTCCTGCATACATTGCCATATCCTCTCATCCAGGTGTTTTACAACCAATTCACCTGTGATTCTACTTTTTTTGAAATAAACTGTCATAAATTTTTAATTAGGCTAAATAAACCAATCGATAGAGACAACAGCATAGAAAGTTTAACGCATTTCCTATGGCAGTAATATATAACAATTCCCAAGACGGTCTAAGTACCTCAATTAGGCCAAGTCATCAACATACCAAAAACCTAGCATAGGGACAAATGCATAGGCAAAAATAAATGAACATTTCTTATATATGTCCTCCCTCTTACATGGCCAGCATATAGACTTAAAAGTATAACGGCAGATTTGAATCTAAATAATACACTATTTCAATTTCGTGAGCTTTCCAGTCTTCCAAGTCCTCTTCTTTCCACGAGGTTTACAAAGCACTCCATCAGAAATTCCCTTATTTGAGGTGGTATAATTGTGGGGAGGGGAATAGAGGATAATTGTTTAGGAAGTTGTCATTGTGTGAATTACCTGTATTTCACATGATCTGACCATTAATTTGGTTGAATTTGTGAAACTGAAGAGACTCTAGCTACCCCTTCCCAACACAGCAATGATGGCCTGCTTTCCTTGGCATGTGTATATATCTAGTTTCACAGCTCAAGCCCGAACTGTTCTTTGTACACAACCAAGACAAGATTAATGACTTCAAGGCTTTGTTAACATCAACTGAGTAGCCCAAAACTCAGAACTAAGTGCAGTTATCATTCAATTACTGTGAGAAAAAGACAAAAGCTTCGATTCACAGCAGTCTGTGAATTTTTCAAGACAGCACAATGAAGTTAGATAAACAACTTGGACTTATTTTCAATGCAGAATTTCCTTAGAAAGGGGTAGACAACATATTAGGAATTTGGAATTACTTACTATATTAGCCATATACCTATTCTTTCAAGGAGAAAAGCTTTAGTTCTGTTTTGTACACGTGGATGAGTATAGAAAACATCAAAACCTTACCTGCAATAATAAAATACCAAGGGTGTTATAAGAACTGCTTATCTACTGTTTCCATATGAGAAGAAATAGCATTGTTACACAGAATGGTGAAAGGAAATCTACCACCCTTAGAAACTGTTCTTAACCAAATATGTGAAAATACTCTGTAGATGTGATTAGCAAGCTTACGTTCTGACTTGTTTATCACTGCTGGAATTAAGTCATGCTTTTCCCTTTCAAGCCTCAAAGATACTGTCAACACCAAAATGGTTTTGTTACTTCAGAAAGAATGAAACCATTTACTTAATTCATTACTACAAGTTTGAAAAAAATAATTTTAAATTGAAGACAAGTGTAGAAGCTGTGGGCTCAGGGTAATTTCCTTCATGAAAGGCAATTCCTTGTGCTGTGCCTGTGACTTCTTGACTTACATAAGGAAGCCATATTAAGAGTTTCTGTACAAGAACTGACCCTAAATACAGTGCCTATTGTTATTATTAAAGTTGCTGCACTAGTTGGCATTATCAAAATCTGTCTATCAATGAAGTCTAAATACAATTTCAAGCAAATAATATAATTATATAAATGACAACTTTTTTGGTGTAGCTAGCTGAACCAAAATCTTAGTATAACATGTCTACAAAACTTGCTAAATCTTCCAGATATTATCATGTTGAAGATTTTGAGGTTGTTGGATTTTTTTACAACCACGTGATTTTTCTATTTGCAGGTGTCACTGTAAAGTCATTTACATATAAAATGCATAATACCAAAAAAAAGAAACTATGAAATTATTGAAGCAATATCCACTAAAAAGGATCCTGTCCCTAGCCTCTTAGTTCAGCTTAAATGCGGTAAGTGAACTCAGTGTAATACATTTTGGAACAATAGAAGTTTTGTATACCGTCTTCTCTTATAATCACAGGATCACAGAATAACCAGGTTGGAAGAGACCCACCAGATCATTGAGTCCAACCATTCCTATCAAACACTAAACCATGCCCCTTAGCACCTGGTCCACCCATGCCTTAAACACCTCCAGGGAAGGTGAATCAGCCTGTTCCAGTGCCCAATGACCTTTTCTGTGAAAAAAATTTTTCCTAATGTCCAGCCTAAACCTCCCCTGGCAGAGCTTGAAGCCATTCCTTCTCATCCTGTCTCCTGTCACTTGGGAGAAGAGTCCAGCTCCCTCCTCTCTACAACCTTCTTTAAGGTAGTTTTAGAGAGCAATGAGGTCTTCCCTCAGCCTCCTTTTCTCCAGGCTAAACAACCCCAGCTCTCTCAGCCGCTCCTCATAAGGCCAGTTCTCCAGCCCCTTCACCAGCTTTGTCACTCATCCCTGGACTCGCTCCAGAGCCACAACATCCCTCTTGTGGTGAGGGGCCCAGAACTGAACACAGTACTTGAGGTGCGGTCTCACCAGTGCCGAGTACAGAGGGAGAATAACCTCCCTGGACCTGCTGGCCACACCATTTCTGATACAAGCCAAGATGCCATTGGCCTTCTTGGCCACCTGGGCCACTGCTGGCTCATGTTCAGTCGCTGTCAACCAACACCCCCAGGTCCCTCTCCTCCTGGCAGTTTTCCAGCCAGGTTTCTCCTAGTTTGTACCTCTGCTTAGGGTTGTTGTGCCCCAAGTGCAGGACCCGGCATTTGGCCTTGTTAAACCTCATGCTGTTGGTCTCTGCCCAGCAGTCCAGCCTGTTCAGGTCCCTTTGCAGAGCCTCCCAACCCTCCAGCAGATCGACACTTCCAACATGTTGCCAACTACCAATATTCATTACAATAAAGATAGCGATTCTAACATCATTCTAAGAAAATTTTGTAATCTTGTTTTTGGGCTCTAAACATCAATGTTTTCAGCCATTCTTATCAAATTCCTTGCTCTTCTGTTTGCTGCACACAACACACATACAAACAAGAAAGCCTCAATTCTGCGGCCGTAACACATCATCAAACCTGGCAAGACTACTGCCATCTCCCACATCTGGAAAGCATAGCTTCAAAAACAAACACACACACACACAGCACTCCAAACCAATGAGAAATTATCACTGCTAATTTTATTTGGTTGTATGTACTACATGCATAAATGTAATTTCATATATAAAGATTACACTGCTAACTTTGCGGTTCGTTCCTATTTTTTTATATTATGTACAACACTAATTCAAACGTTCTGAAAAAAGAAAAAATATTTTTCATCAGAAAGTGTTTTCTGCTAGTAATTCAGACATTCAATGATAATTTTGGTTTCTAGTGTTTCTTCCAAATTATATTTTCATTAAAAAATAGCTGAAATTTAAAACACTAGAAGGAATTTATTTTAATCTAACTTACAAACAACAGAGGGGAAAAATTAAGACAGTTCCCATGTTCATTTTTGGTACTATTTCAGATTAGAATGGCAAGGACAACTCAATTGCCACTGGCAAGTGCTATCATTGATGAGGAGGAATGCTGATCACCCCATGGAAGACTTGCTTGTACTGCTGTAGAATTCTGCATCACAGAGCCATTCATCACTGGTCAAATGAGTGTAGCAATATGGATTTGATTAAGTGGGTTTCTGTGGAGTATTTTGATTGCCCCCTCTCACTGTGGCGAAAAGGCTGTTTGTGAATGGCCTAACAAGTGCTCTGCTACCTGACTCACTGAAAACCCTAAAAATGAGTTCTAGGAGACACTGTAGCATGGCCTTTTCAGAAAACACTCACAAGTATATATTTCCATATTCTGCACTAATCAAACTAGCAGTAATTACCTTCTGACACCCCAATGCTTGGTAGGTATATATGTAGAAGTAGCCTCTGACTCCAAAATCCATATAAAAGTCCATATATTCAAAACATAAGACAACAGATGGATGGATATAGATACATTCCCTGCTGATTGTTATCCAGGGTTATTATGTGGTGCAGGAGCAAACCTACAGAGCTAGCCAACTTCCCTTTGCTGTATTTATTCAGTAACATCAACCCTGCGTTTGAACTTGGAGCCTATACTGTGGTAGCAATTGTGCCATTGTTAAATAAGTCAGGCAAGGTTAATTACCAGCGTGCTTATATATAAGAATGATACATGATGAGAAAGACAACTCAGGAACAGTACAGTGTGATATAATACAGGTAAAACACCAAGCAGTTTGTTTAAGTATTCCATTGTCGTCAGAGTAATTTTCATCTCATGAACACAGCTATCGGAGAACAGCTTTTTCTTTTAGTCAAGAAGCTGATTCACTCAACATTCCTTTACCAAAAATCAGCATCCCTACAGCAGAAGTTTTCCCCTCGTGGGCTATCTGCATTGCTAGGTTGGATAGTAACTGAGTAGCACTTACATGCAGATGTATTGCAGACCTTTAAAACATTGCCACAATTTATTGAGCCTGATGAGGATGCTTTTGTTTTAAATCCAGTACCGTGTCTGCCTCCTAGGGCCCATGAAACAAGTCTCTTTAAAAAGAGCTACAGATTTATTCTTCCACTTTGAATAAGTGGAAAATGTGTGTTGTTGAAACCTCCTGGGAGTAAACGGATTTTCTACAGAATCCTCTTTTGTTTATGGGTTTGATGAAAGCATTTGGCACTTAATGGTTCCCAGGCTATCCCCAGTTTTAAAAAGAAGAAATCAAGTGTGCTGAGCGCTAACATGTTTTATGCTAACCTCAAAGCGAACTTAATATTAACACTTGCTTCTGGTGTCTAATTAGTATGGAAGTAAGCAATGCTTACTGTCTTGCCTCTCAATATTTAAACATCATATTTTCTTCTTAAAATGGAGCTAAGGAACAAACCTATTCAGATGGTCACCTGAAATCCAAACCTTTTTTTACACTCAGTTGTACACATCTGTGAAAGAAAATGGATTAAATACCAAAACACTCCTTCTACTTTGAATAGCTTCCAAGCTGCATGTTTTTCATGGGAGAGTATTCAGAGAAATACCACTATCATCACTGTGCTCTGCCCTGATACTTTTCCACAATGATGATATTATAGAAAGAAAACTTAGCACTGCTCTGATTTACTCTGAAAATATTGCCCGTCTGTAAACTCACTGTCAGCAGAACTATGCGGAGAAAAGTGCACATTCACTTGAGGACATCTCAAAACCTGATAAACAATAAGCCAAAAGCTACTGACAGAAGCAAGGCTCATAAAGAACATTAATTATTTGCATTATCTCATCAACCATTTCTTGCTAATGTCCCCTTTTTCCTCAGTTTTTCTTACCATTTTCTCTTAACTATACAAAAAAGATGGCTCAGGCTACAAACACATGGATAATGGGTAACCACCACCCATTCCTTTCCTTATTGAAACAGCAGAATCCGAGAATTTTTTCTTCTTCCCTGTCTGTTTGTGCATCTTAGTTAAACACTGCATTATATAAATTACTTAAACAGTAATAAAAGTTAGGATAACATCCATCTTGGCAAATTTCATACCACAAAACCTTCATTTACAGGAGATGCTCTGAAACTTTGTCACAGACTAATGGTTTCTATGGAAGCATAAAAGCACCTATGCCACAGAAGATGTATTGTCTTTGCATTTAAAAAATTAATCTGGAATATAATTCCTTTTAAGTATCTGTCTCAAAATCAGTAACATTTTCCTGTAAGAGACATTGCATTCACCACTACACCTGAATAAGCACAATGCTTAGCTGGAACTCTGTCTCTGTTACAGAACCTGAACATCTGTACTGCTCTGCAGTTTACAAAATGACTGCATATTTTACATTAAGATTATGTTAAATAAAAGAACAAACGCACATTTTTGTTCAGTACATTAGTCACCATCTGTGGATGGTGGAAAGAGATCAATACAAAGTTTCTTAAAAAACAAAAATGCTGCCACTGGTTAACAAACATTTGACAGATCTCCACATAATGCCGGGAAGGAAAATGTAAGACACTGTCTTACAGTACATAACAGAAGTCATTTTCAGTTTTCCCCGAAGGCAAGATACAGAGGAAGTTGTCCTAAAGGTGCTTCCACAACAAACTTGTGCTGGCTGCAGTACTCACTGAATTCAACTCCAAGAGCTGGTTTAACTCACTAAACTTGTGTGGATAAAAAGTAACATTTGTAGTAATTATAACCCAGATTACAATTGGCTCATTTTATAAGGTGATTCAATTCACCAAGATTACATAAGCAAACACTGCAAATGAACAGTATAGATCAGAAGAACTAGTACTGAAAGCCTGACAGCCACACTGTATATGTCAACACTTGACATCACATTTACTTTGGTGTAAGTTTGGTCCCAAGACCTAATTTCCCATAACATTCGGGTATAAATTTCTGTACACTTTTAGATGTTATTTCTCACTTAAACTTAATCTGATGGGAATGCAGTTTGTGTGCTTGCAGACCCCTCCATAATACAGTCCAAAGAAAGCGGTGACAATCAAGAGATTTGCTTCAAAAGCACATCCCTGACTTGAGCTAGAATGTTAATGCAAAGGCAGTCTAACAGGTCCCATCAGCATTAGGGCCATTATAAAACAGGAACATTAGAAAGTAAGGACAGGGGTTAGAGGGCACAAAATCATACAGTGAACCAGCTCTGGTACCCAAGAAACCACAGCCACTGCTGTTCTGTTATCTAGTTCTTACATTTTATGTTCAAACAGTCATGAAGCAAAATAAGTAGCAGAGAAATTCTGTGGCATGGTGAAAATATCTCAAAGACAGGCATACAAGCATTGCCCCTTTAGGATTACTCTGGCCTCTGGCAGCAAAAGAGTGCAAGTATGTCACTGGCGCTTGCTCACTTTTCCAAATGTGATAGAGGACAAAGACAAGTAAAACTTTTTCATTCCTCTATTCTTTTAGTTTTGCATTAAGGTTGAAGTTTAAAAGGAAACCGCATAGGATTTTTTTCCCCCTGCACTTAAAAATTACTATTTCAACCTCTTTACCTGGTTAATCATATTCTGAAAGTATCTGGCAATATAATTTTAGATAACATTTAACGAATGCCACCTTCATGAATCAGGCTAGTAGCCAGCATATTTTATCTAGTGATGACTAAAACTGACTGTCTCTGAGAAAGATACAAACTGGATACTCATAGAATGGCCTTTTCACAAGAGAAGAGTTTTCCTGGGCCCTATTAACATTTCAGCACTTAAAAACTAAATTTCTCTTCTGTGCCCCCTTGCCAAGAACCTCTGGCACTTTCATACCTGAGTATGAGCCAAAGCAAAGCTACTGGCTACTTTCCAGATTAATGAGTTTCCAGTCTCTAACAAAATTACTGAGAACTCTAAGAAATGCTTGCGAGCAAGTCAGGTAGCGTACTAGCAGTGCATCTGCCTGGGGAGCAGAGGCCATCAGACCACATTTATCTTTTTTTTGCCATAATTTTTTCCCACCTAAGCAGATTTCCAATATCAGTCTAACCTAAAAAAAGTAACTCCCATAACATCTTCTTACCCTTCATGCTGTTTTCGTCTCCCCTTTCTCCATTTGCTTCAAAATGCCTACAACAGCAGCAGCTGCATACATTAGCTGAAAACATTTCAGCTGTAATTGATCCGAGACATCATAACTATACCAATGTTCTCATTGTTAATTCGTAGAGCTCCCATCAATGCTTCAGACACAAAAAGAGATTTCTGCAATTTTACAGATGAATTCACTCCAATTTTGGTGTAACTTTCCAAGTGGCTCCTGAGAAGTCAGTCTGTACATTCACTGCAGTAAATCCTATAACACAGCATTAGGCACAATGAAAGAAAAAACATCAAAAAGTACAGAAGCAACGGGAACACAAATATCCTGTATAGCAGGAGAGGTTTTACAGGTAGCAATTTATATCTTGGGACTGTTATCTTCCTGCTCAACAATACGACACTTTCCAAGCAGTTCTGAGTTTTTGACTGTCATCTTGGGCCTACTGCAAGTATAAGACATATTAAAGCAATTTTGTCCTAAAATCACCCTGTGACTATAAGTTTAATGCATTCTCTATTTTGTTAGACTTATTAAACACAGCTACTGCTTATCACATACTGGTACTTCTTAAAGTATTATAACCACAGACTAGTTACCAGATGGTTTCTGCATCACTCAAGTCTACAATCACACAGTTATTGTGGCAGAACAGGTTCAACGCATAGTACCACAACTGAACATGCTATGAAGGTAAGAAATTCAGAGCGGATATGAAAAATAATTTCTGGGAAAGACAGAAGTTCATCACCAACATGAAAGCATTATCTCACTAGTCTTTAGAGGGGAAAAAACCTAACCCTGCTTTCACACAGAACAAGGAACTGGTCTTGTAATAAATGTGAAGACAGGTTATAATCCTATATTGTACAATTTCTATCTCTCCTATGCAATTGCCAAAAACCAGTAGTTACTTCTTCACATACTCTGTAACAGTTCCAGGAGTGCTGGATAAGAACTCTGCTGACATGTTATTCTCACTCAAAATTTCATAGCCAGAGCAGGGAGAGCGCTTTCAAACTTTCTCCTTCTACAGCTAGCAGCTGCAATAACAAAAGTTACCCAAGACTTTCTTTTTATGGGTCTTCATCAATCCCACTGATCAAGACTTACTGCATGCTCTAGGCATATATACACACACATATATATGTTAATATATGCCAGCAAGCTCATATACTTGTTTTGAACCACAAGAAATGGTAAGCCAATTTGCCTCTTTCTTAAATTGGTGTAAAGAAGGAAAAAATTCAAATTAAACAGCTTGCTTTTTTTTTTTTCCTTTTTTCTTGTGTGTGCCTGTCTGCGAGTTTCAATGGATCCTAGGCTGGAACATGTATGATTTTATCACAAAGCATGATGGTATTATTCGTGTTCACCTTTACCAGGACAGAGTCCAGCCAATAGGCATGCCAGCATTTTTGGGAAATTATGGGAAGTAGGGAAATCTTATCTCTTGCTCCAGAGAGGCAGCAAAAGCCCTATTTTTCCTATTTCAGAAACCTCCCCTCTCTCTCTGCCCACATGCATCACAATCCTACCTGAACCACACAGTAGGGGACCCAAAGACAGCCCCATTGATGAAGGCATTCACTTGAGCAAAACTGAATCAGTTCCACTGTCAGGGAAAATGGTCCAGTTTCACTCTCAGAAAGCCTACACCAGTTGCTAGGCCTCCTTGTCCAGACATGAAAGAGAAGTGCCACAGCTGGTTAAATAATACTGCTCAGAAGATTAAGCACGTAACACAGGCTGTCATGCTTTCTGTTGTCCTGATAGCCCTGCACTTTATGAAAGATGCCAAGTGCTATTTCAAACAGAGTTTGTACTTCCATGACAGTAAGTGCCTTTCTGTTCATTTTCATTGCCACAGACCAGTGCTTTTGATCCATCAGCAGTGCTCGGTACACATTCCCAAGGGAAATTCTTTGAAATGTACCTTCATCTTGATCACTGACCTCAAGCTGGTCCATACCATAAGCACTAGTGCAAAGAGCTGCAGTTGCTTTGTGCAGAACTTTATCTGATTACCAGATTTCAAAGCAGCTAAACCCAGGCTAATCCACCACATAAAAGAGTCAAACTATTTTTAAGGCAGGTTCTTTCTTTTAAAATCTAATAAGGGGCCTAAAATTCAGACCAAAACTTAGTGTATCTTTTTTTCTGCCCAGAGTTAGTTCGCTACAGTTTATCACAGAAGATTATAGTTTATTAAGAATATTATTTTATAAATAATAAAGCATTATAAATACTTAGGAAAATCAAGCGTACAAATCCAAGAAAATGTTATGAATACAACCCCCCCAAACACATGCAAAAGATGAAAATGGAACAGCTTATTCTATTCATAAGCAATTAACTGCTATTAATTTTTCTGATGCTACAGATATATCTTACAATGACAGCAATGTTTTATATTTTTCTTAAAATAATGACTAACAAAGACTTCATATAAGGACTAATGTATTTAATCCATTTGACACAGAATTTGGTTCATAGTAAGCTGTATCAATTGTTTTTAAAACACGTAACATATGTAAAACTTCAAAAAGTATGTATATAAATGCTGAGGGATTGGTAACTCCAGCCAGTGTGAGAATGAAGGAGTCCACGTGATATAAGAAAGCAGGAATTATATTTCATTCATCCTTTTTGCCATGGTGGAAAAAAAGGCAACATGATCCAGCTGTTTATTCTGGGTGTTAAAAGAGCGTCTACTTGATAATTATTGTCCGAGACATAAGCTTTTTCTTTATAGTGCTGAACAATTGATTTAATCCAGAAGCAAAAACTCGGCAGTCTTCTTCCACTGTTCTTCTTGTTGGAGGACATGGTTTAAATATTTCCATCATTAAGTGATAGGAGAATGATGTAGTACCTATTAACAGCTTATCCCCATTCCTAATCTGTTTTATAATATCTGCTGTAAGAAAAAAAAAAAATCACTTACCAATTTTCCTTGATTTCTCTAACTGACATCCTTCTCTGAGACAGATAACCATCAGGTTGCACAACCTCTGCGAACTCAACAGTAGCATTAAAAGAACTATACTTGCAAAATTATTAGAGCTCTCGAAGCAAGAGAAAATACAGTATTTTTGCAACAAGACTGCTTACTCTTGAGCAGGCTTAAAATAAAATGAAATTTATTGAACTGCAGACACAAATGAATCTAGTAACAGTAGCACACAGGGAGTCCTCTAGCCTCGCCTCTTTTTGCTTTAGTCTCATTGCCATTGCCTTAACAACACAGACATCACAGGTATAAATTAAAAACCTCACTGGTAACAATAACTGCACTATTTTCATCCCTATAGAGGATAATCCATTGTGATGTCTGTGAAGTCGTCTAAACTAGAGCATACTGACAATACAGTGCAAATAATTAGCACAATCCATCCGGCCGACGCCAATCTTAAGTGTAACATCTGACCTGAAAGACACCATCAGTTGGATAAAAATAATGCAAGCCATAGAAAGAAGTAGTTTATGGTTCCATTTAACTGAGGATTAATAAAAAAAAAAATGGCATATACTCCTTGTGTACCCTCATTATGCACCAAATAGAAATTAGTCAGAAATGTTCAGATACTGCTTAAGTCAACAGGCTTGCAAGGGGTATTTATTTTACAAAGCATAAGTTATTGCCAAATGCTGCAGATCCATACAAGTTGTGACAGTGTTTGCCCATATCCGGCTCATGGTATTAGAATTAATGACGTGTTACTGCAAAGTCTGAAATACATCTGGATTCCTCTGTAAGGAGGTAGCATACATGGCACAAAACTTAAAAGCCTCTGGAACGGGGCCTACTGAAACTTCCCTAAGGTGATCAGGAAACTATAAACTACAGTGAGGCTTTAATCTCTATTACCCACCAGGTTCATGAATTAGTGATGAAAGGAGCTCTTCTAGGAAGACAGACACTGACTGACAACTATTTTGGTACAGAATGACTGTGACAGCGCACAGATTCGACTGTGGGCGAGGTAGGAACGAACCCAAAATACCAACACCAGGTTTTGGAAGCTCACTGGAGGTTCACTGTTCAACTAAGATATAGGACATTTCAGGAAAAGTAGCCAAAGCATAGATGAAATCCCAGACATGATGTTCATGAAGATGTGGAAACTAAAATGACCACAGCAAAAAAAAATTAAAGATTTCAAAAAAGTCTTAGGGTTTTCAAGAACGTGTCAGCTGTTTTGTTGCTTAATGAACTCTTCAGAACTTTGTAAATAAAGTTTGGGTTAATTCTTTCATTTTTCCCATTTAAAAAAAAAGTTCCAGAAGGAAAATATCTACACAAAATCCAATATCTAGAATGATTTAACAAACTACTTGATTGCCCAGATCACTCTAAACACTTCAACACTTCTACAGAGAATGGAGTTAAGGGAGAGCAAAAACACTTCAGTTGGTTAGAAGACTGAAACTTCTAATTGAACTGTTTATATTAACACCCTACTTCCAGTGGTATCAGCTAATACATCAAGACAAACTTTATTTTAAACCTGGTTAACCATATAAAGAACTTATTGGATGTACACTACCAATGCTCCCCATTACCAATGACATGCACGAACAGCATGTTTAGAAATGGCTTGAAAACAGAAACCCCATTTATTTTAGTAGTCCCTCAATTTTGTAGCTGTATTTGATGACAATTTCAGAGTCTGAAACACCTTAAAATCAACAAAGGTTTTGATCTTCATCCTTCTGCATCTTAGGTCTCCATTTACAGCTAAGAGACCATAATGATACTGTTGCTTTGACTACCAGTGTAATGAATTAACATGGAATTAGTCTGCAACAGGGGTTTAATAATTATTTTTTTAAATGAAGTGTTAAAGTGGCAGTGAAGAACTCTGTGTCTGCAATTATGTCACTAAACCTATCTGTCTAAGTGCGATATAATCCCCCTTTATAGACAGTAGGAAGAAATATTTCTAGGGAACGTGATATGAAGAAGGCATCTGAATCAGGTAAGAAAAATCACATCCTAAAGTTTTCTTTTTCTCTCTGAAGATTTTAAAAGCAACTTGATAAACAGCTAAGGGGTAGGTTCCTACATCAGGAAAATCCCATGCTTAGTTCCTGGCAAAGCCACCAGGTGTGGTGTCATGCTTGTGTGCAAGAATTACACCATTATCATTTCAGGATAATTTTTTTCTTTAAATATACTTACAAGCCATTTTAGTACCATTACAAACAGTTCATATCCTGTTTTTTTTCTCCCAGAAGTGGGGGAAAAAAAAAGTTGATAAGTAGAACATGAGAAGTGTGCTCACAGAAGCGTGTTCAGAGAGCATGGCAATAGAATAAAAGTTTCACAGAAAAATAAGTTGCCCTCCTCTTTTTTCTTTCCCTGTTAATAATCAGTAGTAACCTCCAATTATTCTGCCACAAAAGTTATCTGGCATTTTGGAGGTCTATATGTATTGCAAAACAGAGAATCTGTTTCAACATACAAAATCTACTCTGGAATGAAAGAAGTTAAAACATATGCTTATACTAATGAAATTTCAAAATGAATATTTACACAAACACAGATAAGTCTTCGGCAACCAGGGGAAGGAGGAGGAGCAGCAGTGGACAAAGCAGCACACTTTACACAAAACTAAAGGCAGCTCATTGTTTTTTTGTGGAAATCAGCACCCATACACCCTATCCTGACTGCTAATATAGGACCTACAAATCTTAGCAGGAAGAAAGAGAAGTCAAGGGAAGAAAATAAGTGAAATTTTAGGCTCTATAAAACCAAGGTGCAGCAAGGTCCCTTTTCACTTCAACGGGACTGAAATTCATCAGGATAATTATTCTTGTGCCTCATGTCCCTGATGCCACCAACAGACTAACCACACTTTCTTGGTCTAACCTGGAGGTTCAGCATCTCCTACAGACCAACAAATACATGAACAAGTCAGGAAAACTGAATGGTCACATTAAGCTCAGTCCTTGTTAATCTATAACTTTTTTTTTTGTTGTTTAACATAGTTGTGAAGGCCACATACCACTGCCTCACAGTCCAGAGCAAGGAAACCACCATCCTAGCCCTTCATTATAAATACCACAGTTATTAAATATAGTCAGCATTGAAGTTCACAATAGACCACAAAATTATACTTGCTGCAAAAGCCAGAGTGGTCCTCCATTTCTACTCACACCTGGTTTTGATCAGTACATTTGGTTAGAGCTTCAGCTATTTGACGCCACTGACTGGAGACGATACTATACACAGCAGACAATCCTGATGGGGAGACTGCAGAAGCAGCAGCAGCCCAATGTGCCAGCACTGTATTCCTTGCCTACTTTCCACTACTGTCAGCTTCCACCATCTTCCAACAGTCCTGGAAAACTGGGGAAGTTCCACTGGACTGGAGGCTAAACAATATTAAAGTGAAATAAGCCAGGAAAATATAGCCAAAGCCACTAAGATCTAATCATGTTTGCTGCAAATGTATTTCAACATCAGCTTTGTACCTTTATTTTGTTACTACACAGATTCTTCAGGAAGTTTCATTCAAACAAGGTGCATGTTAGGTCTTACAAAATGTGGATCTAACATACATGGCAGCAGGGGTAGCGTGAGGAAGGCAGGAGAGATGCAAATCTCCCAATTGTTTCTAAACAGTCAGGAGAAGATACACTGCAGTCTCCAGTGCCAGCATAAATTTCAGGTTAAAGAGCAAGGAGTCCATCAGTTGCTGACACAGGAGAAGCCTAAGAGCAAGGCAATAGAAATGTTGAGGTTGCCCTAGTCCTGCAAGCACCTTCTCCTGGCTGTTGATCACTTCAGCACTTTTAGCCTCTGTCCTGTCAGGACACAGGCTCTTTTCCCCTATAATATCCTGATTGGCCTAGAGCTTCATGGGTGATCTTAGGTCTTCCTACTATTTGGTCACAAAAGGGGACAACAGCATAAAACTTATCAATTCACCTGAACACTATTTTAAAAGTTAAAGGGTTGATAGCACTTTCTCTCTTCTCATGCATTTTGATACTTTCTAATTACAACAAGGTAAAAATAAGTTAAAAAGGGTTGAAACTACTTCTGCTGGTTTTCAAACTGCATGTTGTTCTACAGTTGCAAAAGCATCTGAAGTCTGATTGTAAATAAATTAATCACTGAATGGATACACTGTACTCAGAGGATTTTCTAAAAGGTGACAATAAATCTCTCTTTTCCACCCTAATAAAAATTGTACCAGTGTCACATAAGATTGCAGACAACTTTTCATACATATTATTGTAATGTTGATGTTGGCTCCATACAGTACGTAGACATATAATTATGGTTTAATAGAGCATGAGGTGGAGGGCAAATCACACCCCACTTCATCACTTTGCTGTTTCAAGGAGTTAAACAGATTTTTTTTTTCCACACCCTTTAGGTTAGAAAAGCAATAGAAGTCAAGTATAAAAGTATCTACATAACAGGAGAGATGCTTGTTTATGAAGCAAATTGAACAAGCACAGTTCTTTAAGTAAAATACAGATGTATGTACCTACTTTCCAACTGATGTTAAAAACAGAAAAAAATCTACAGGTTTACACCTAACTTGATCATATTACACAGGAATAACATACCTGGCAATTACAATCATACTCATGTATGGCTGAGTTTAAATGACTATGGAAGTTCTAATTCAGCAAAAGTCATTTTTTTATTTACTTGGAAATATATCTTCCCTTAATTAACCACCACTAATAAAAATCATGTCTAATGAATTTACTTTTAATTAATTTTTAATAAGATTCTTAGGTTTGAAGTGCTGCCTTTAAGGTGAAACATTTCTTCAGATTTTGATATTAGAGAATCAAATTTCTTCTTTAGAAAAACAATTTTTACCAAGATATTTTGTCTCATTTAAATAGTATTAAAGTAGTGCTAGTAAACAGTTTTTCTCTGCATCTTTGTAATATTGCTATGGTGCCCAAACTGTAATAACATTTTGCACATTTAAAAGATGAGGTTTTAGTATGCCTAATATAACACATTAGTCTGTATATAAATCTGAAGACAGATATTAAAGTGACTAAAATTGAACAAGCACCCGTTTACAGTTTCAGCTGATGATTACTTCCTTCTTAAATACTGTCAGAAAAACACTTTCAAGCACTCAATGCTATGAACAATATGGCACATCAAGTCTGTGAAGATAGATGTACTTTACTTGTAAAACAGGAGCAGGTTAGAAATAGCCATGAGTTTATAGACTCTAAACTACTACACTTGTTATTATGCTTAACTAGTAGCTAACATGAAAAATCCCTCTTGAGCTGTAAAATGCTCCTGGACATAGTAAAGGAGTAAATATTTGCAGAAACAGTGTTATACTCATCCTCTTTTACGTATTTGCCTCACTTGAGAAAACCGCAGTTAATGATGACAGTTTAGAGTTAACATAAGGGTAACTCAGTGAAATTGAACACATCAGTCTGAAAGTTTCAGTCTCAGAAATCTCATTTAGCTCCCACCTACTCTCTGTGTTTGTTGAAGAGGTTAAGCAAGCGGCTGAGGCTTTTTCTGTACAAAGGCAAAGATTTGCTTCTGGGCTTGCCCGTAACTGCCCAAACCCTGGCAGAGATAAACTAAGAGCATAGACCCAAGTCCTGCCAGGATCTGCAAAGGAGGTGATCCCTTTCCTTGCCAGCAATAAGAAGTATTCTTTTTTTTTCTTATTATTCTTATTTGTGTTTTGAAAAAAAAAAAAAAACACAAAACACCACCACAAAACCCCCCCAACTGCCTATTCCCACTCTAAATCTCACCTAGCTGGGAGAGAAGGGAGGGTGTTCCTCTACCCCAGCAGCACCATTACTGGAGCACCAGGCCAAGGAGCAAAACACATTTAAATTCCTATCTCTGCTGAAGGCAATAGGACATAAAAAGTAAACTCTACAGGTTTACAGGGCTCTCTGGCATCTTTCTCCACAGAAGTAGCTCTACTTGTGTGGAAAAATTACTTTACAGGTGAGTGAGAGCACAAAAGAAAGAAACCATAAGCCACCTTACAGTCAGTGTTAGAAAATTGGGTCCAGAGAGTACAAATGTAAGTGCATAACCTAAGAATTAGAACATTTATTCAGGATAGGGACAACCAGCCAATCACACTTCATATTTTAGATTAAACATGCCATCAGTTTACTGGCTAACTGAACAGTTCCACTAGCAAAACTGAGAGCATCCCATCACAGATTCCTTTGCCATTTCATGGCTTAAAGCTTTCCTACTGGAGATAGCCAAGTACAAATTAGAACTTTCCTGAAGAGAAGGAGCTTCAGTCTTAGTTCTCTAAAATGTGAACAAATATTCTAAACCCTAACTAGATTGTTGTTGCCTTTAAAAGAGTTATTGTCACAGAAATGTTTTTCTTTTTGGGTAGTGCATGAGTGGTACAAGCTACTGATGTGATGGATATACTGCAGCACACATTTTGTGTCAACAATTAGCTTGTTCTTTTAAAACAAGCATCCATGCTTTGTCTCTTGGGAACTGAATTTAAACACAGCTTGGTATGCTATTAAGTATCTGATTAGCTGTACTTGCCAGATTATCACATTCACTGACTTTAGATTCATTAAATTTGATGAAACCAAAGAAAGAAGGTTGGAGAAGGAGTGCCAGAGAACAGTACCCGTCTATGTCATACTGTGCTTCTTCCTTAAGGGCAACCGGAGGCTGCTGCAGTTTCAAAACTGCCATTTCAAAACTTTCTGGATCTTGGCCACAGAACATTCTTTTCAAAATTGCTATAGACACAGATCACTCAGATATGGGACACAAAGACACAAAACAAACAAAGACCCAGAGAGGTACATAGCTGCACGCAAGCAGTTGTTGACTTTTGATACTGGCCACAAGAGGACTGTCCACAGGTCTTTGTCCTCAAGCTGTCATTAGACACTAAAACTCCCCAAATATTGAATCATCTCTTAATTCTCTCAGCATAAAAATACTTTAACACATTTATAGTCTACTACTTTTATTTCCTAGCCATCTACACCCTACAGATTTTCTTACATTAAAGTATATTCTTACCCTTTGTGACAATGAAGATCACAATTCAGCAACTTTTTCTTTAAAACAAGAACACCTTCCTGCCACAGGAGCACAAATTAAGAGAGGAGTGTAAATGTCACAACTTCACACACTAGAAGACCTCTGTGCTAGTGCAAGCACACCGAAATACTTAAAGGCTCAGCTTGCAGAAACTGCATAAGCAAAAAGCACAACAGCTGTTGACAATTGTTGTCAGCTGAAGAGCAGCAGCAAAAAGTAGTTGCACCCAACTGCTGAATAACTACTCCAGAACTCCCACCTGCCTCTTTCTGTCTGCCTTTAAAAGAGCAGACCTCCAAAAAATATACTTCTGTGAAGATGTGGGGGAGACAATAGCAAAGCGAATGAGTATCAGTGCATTTTCTTTCTAGGTTAGTATACTAATTACCACACTTCCAGGTAGGCACCAGTTCTGGCACCACCTTTGTTTTAAAAAAAGAAAAAAAATTCCAAACCAACAAAAAAATAACACAAATGTACCCCCTGCAGCGATATGAAACATTTAATAAGAATGTTACTCTTCTTGAGATTTTGCCAGTGCCTTCAGGCACTCAGCATGTGTGTGCAACAGGTCATCAGGACTGCCAGGAGCTGTGTAGCCAAGGCCCAGATTCTAGAGAATCTGAAAAGGCCAGCTGCTTGCATCACCTAGAGAAGGGAGCCCACCCCTGCATGGAAAAGGACCTGCAGGGCCCTAAGAGACACCTGGAAGTGGCAGGCAGGTGTTGCAAATTTAAGTTTAGGTGCCAGATAAATATTTTTGATAAATACTTTGAACAACGGATGTTCCCTAAGCGTCCTTTGGAGCTGGCCACAGTGAGAAAACTTGCCATTACTTAATTTGTTTTCCAATTTGTATGGGTCAGGGGAAATATGAACTGCATAAAATAAATATACAAGCTCTCTTACTTATCAGAGATACGATAAAACTTTTTTTATGTCACTAATAATGAAATAATTATTCCACTTAAATATTTGGAAATCCTGATAATCTGTAACAAGCAGGTCCTGAAATGCAAATTAGGGAAAGGGGATTCTGTTTCACTAACAAATTATTGTCAGAAAGAAAAATGTTTAATATAATGCTGTTACCTTACATTTTGCAAATTTTTTTAGCAAACACTATTACTATATACCATCTCCATTTTCAGTTCACCTACATGTTCTTCATGTCATTGTGTATGGCTACTAGGTATGCCTGTTTTAAGAGTTTAATGGAATCTTGAGCCATTTACATATTAAAAAATGCCAGTGCCAAAAAGCTGACATTTTTTGAAATTAGTGTATTTATGGCTTAAAATTCCAGTACTTAAGAGAGATGTTTCAGATCCATTAACTGTTATACCACATATTAACAAATAATTTTAATGCACATAAGTGAGTTTTCAGCTTAGAAGTGGTAGAATTAATAACTACTAGCTTCATAAGTGCAAAGAATCTCAGAAGATAAACTTTTTTATTACAAAGTTTTGGCATTGAGTGATGGTTATATTTTCTACCTGAAAAATATAGTTGCTGAAATATGCATCTTCTAGCTTTTGTAAATTAACCTGTAATTGTTATTCTTATGAAAGATGTAAGGTCATACAACTTTGAAAAATGAAGCATCTGATACAGGAAAATTTCTGCTTAGTCAGGATAAAACAGTGAAAAAAAAACCCAATAAAGCTGATAAAGCACCAAGTTGAGTGGTGCAGTTGCCACACCAGAAGGACAGGTTGTCATCCACAGGGACATGGACAGGCTGGAGAAGTGGGCTTTTGTGAACCTCATGAGGTTCAATGAGGCCAGATGCAAGGTCCTACAACTGGGTCAGGGCAATCTGCAGTTTTAATACAGGACAGGGAATGATGTGATTGAGATCAGCTCTGCTGAGAAAGACTTGGAGGTGCTGACTGATGAGAAGCTCAACATGAGCTGGCAGTGTGTGCTTGCAACCCAGAAGGCCAACCGTATCCTGGGCTGCATCAAAAGAAGCGTGTCCAGCAGGTCAAAGGAAGTGATTCTGCCCCTGTATTCCTCTCTCGTGAGACCTCATCTGGGGTATTTTGTCAAGTTCTGGAATCCTCAACAGGAGAGCTATTGGAACGGGTCCTGAGGATGACTGGACTACAAGGATGATCAGAGAGCTGGAGCACTTCCCATGCAAGGACAGGCTGAGAGAGCTGGGGTTGGTTCAGCTTGTAGAAGAAAAGGCTCTGAGGAGACCTTTTAGCAACCTTCCAGTACCTGAAGGGGGATACGAGAAAGCTGAAGAGGGACTTTGTAAAAAGACTTGCAAGAGACAGGACGAGGGGCAATGAGTATAAACAGGAGAGGGGCAGATTTCGACTAGACATAAGGAGGAATTTCTTCACCATTGAGAGCAGTAAGGCACTGGCATAGATCACACAGGGAAGTTGTGGCTGCCCCATCCCTTGAAGTGTTCCGGGTCAGGTTGGATGGGGCCTTGGACAGCCTGATGTAGTAGGATGTGTCCCTGCCCATGGCAGGGAGGTTGGAACTAGATGATCTTTATGGTCCCTTCCAACCAGAACTATTCTATGACCCTATGATTATATGATTTTGAAGAAAAAAACATGTTATATAAAGGTCAGTTGTAATACCTTAAAAAAGAACTGACAATAGAAACAAAATTAAACCTGAGAACTCTTATTGCATACTGTAACTGCATTTCATACTGTTACTGCATGTTGTCAGAGAGAACGAGCAGATAGTTTTCGGTATTGTTCTTGCAATCATTTCTATGATTTTAAGAACATAAGAATCTTAACTTTCACTTCAGATTTTCAATTATTTTCAAAATCTTATTCTATAAATGAATTTCTGCTTAGCACAAATAAGCAGCAGGATTTCATTTTGATCACAGGATCTTGACATTTTCTCAACACTTAGTCACATAAGCCAGACTTGAGCTAGAGAAAGTCATGTGAAGAACAGTATTATGCATTTCCAAAACCTTTCTCCTGTACTCAAGTGGAATGAACCCATCCAGCAGAATACCTGTTTTCAAAGATGGTGGGAAGAGATCTGGGGTCACTGAGCCAGTGGAAACTCCTTCACTTTTTAAATACACCAGTAATCAAACTAAAAAATGTTAAATTTTAATTTCAATTATCCAAATATTAGTAAGTCAAGTAAAAACTTTCATTGTAGTTATTCTTGCTGATAAAGTGGTTATCCTGTTTTTTTTTTTTTTTTGAATTGTATTCTATTTATCCTGGAAGAGAAACTTACACATCTAAAATATGCACTATCCTTGAAGGCTACTTGTAAAGCTTAGTGACCTCTAAAATTGTTTTGCTGCTTTCCTGAAGAACTAAAAATATTATTCATTGAAATATTAGTTCACCACATTTCTTGTAGGAGCCAGAAGAAAGCATGAAGCAGAAGAAAACTATAAACCACAATTTATGTGTTGATTCAAGAATAAATGAAAAAGTTAAAAATAGAACAACTATTTACATGTAAAAGTGTGGCAGAATCTAATGTAGACAGTAAGTGGCAGCGGATGGTACTTCTCCAGAGGGTAAAATTGCTACTGAAACAAAATAAAGATTCTAGTAATCTCAGTTTTGCTGGCTTCTGTCTCAGCACACACATAACACTGCTCGTCACAGCACAGTTGCTTGTGAAACAGCACAGGCAGCATGCAAGGAGAGACCTGTTTCTCTGCAGGGATCCCATTGTAACATAAAACATCAAGTTCACTTTCCCTTATCCAGAGTAGTTTTCTCTGCAAGATACTGTGTATTAATGAGGACAAAAAATTAACCAGTGAAATATTCCTCCACGCTATCATGAAAAAGGTGACAATTTTTCCTAACAGGAAATCTGTTACCTGTCTTACCTTGAACATGATTAAAATCAAGCAATTTGGGAGCAGATTCTTACTAGTGATATTGCTGGCTTTTAACCACCCTGTGCTGCTGTGCTTCTGGCCAATGACTGCAGTCAAGGTGAATTTGAAATAAAACCTAAATCAGGGCAGTCCTCAAGTTGTTTTATGGCTTGTGGAAGGCAGCCCAGTCTGCAGGGGACCACACAGCTGCAGGAATACAGGAAGTGAAAAAATAGGCTTCTGTTAAAATCTTAGTGATTCTGAGCATGCATGAAAGTAACTGCAAACTGGTTTAACCTGAAACCATCTATCTTCACTTATCCATTTGAAGAGTCAAGAAATTTAAGGAGTCTTTGGAAGTAAGAATGAACTCCTTTCTCCCCAGAGCTTCACAGTCAGTAGCTTTGACGATGGGAGCAATAGTATTTCAAACTTACAGTGATACATGTAAGAAAGCAATGGAAACTGGCTTCCTGCTCCTTTTTATTTGCATTCCAGAAACCATTTTTGCGCCATCTGTGATCCTGTTGCAATATCTAGATGGGAATAAATATTAACTTCAATCTTTATCATAGATAAGACCACACATAACACAAGGCAAGAAGAACAAGAGCCCTGAGGCCCTGTTTCCAGATGTGGCTGAATCTCCTCTCCTCACAGGTACCCAGCTGATGAGCTGCTGTAAGGGCAACTCCCCCAGGTCCTGTTTCCCCCATAACTAGGGGCCACAGGGATGCAGTCATTCTCCCTACTGAGAGGAGCTGAAGGGAAGATTTTAACGGTCAGCCTTCAGTAATACATGAACATCCTTCCACACTCCCCAAAGAGAGATAAACTGGCTGTACAAAGCCACTTTGCATCAGACCAGAACAACCCAGCAATGCTTTGTCAGGGCTGGGGATGTGAATTGTGGTGCCTGGTGCAGGTGTTTCTCAGTAGCTTTCAGTATAATGTGTAAAGAAAATCCCTGCCTGAAGATGCATCTACAAAGCCAGCTGGTTCATCACCCATGGGAAGCAGGCACCACTAGTATCACCCTTCTTCCCTTCACAGAGCTTTGATTTTAGCAGTATGCCAAAACATCAGACCTATCTATATTCAGGCACAGCTTTTGCATGGAAATCTCTGTACAGCTTTCTGCCTTGTTTTCTATCACCAGTCTTACAGGAAAAATGCAGCAGTTTCAAAGACTTTTACAAGAAAGCCTCAGGGCTTGTTTGCCAGACTTCAATGGATATGTTTGGAGCATGGTATATGGAAGTTGAACTGCCTGACTCCCATTAACATTAATAGAGTCGAGAGGCTAAATGCCTGCGCACCAATCTGATGATGTAACCACAACATCTGGCAAGTAGCCTCTGCCATTTCTAAGTCCTTTTGGATATGAAGCTTCCCTCATGTACATCAGATTGACAAAACAAGCAAACAAACAAACAAAAATAAAATAGAGGGACAGCTTAGATTCCTTCAGGTAAGACATTCTGCAAAGTACAATAACTGAGGGAAGGTTGCATCAATTTTAATAAAGAAACTTTCTCTTGCATATAAACTCCCTTATGTATAAGGTATCTAACAGCATTACAAAAACTAATTAAAAAAACCCGTAGCAAACACAAAAGATAAACTAATAGCAACCTAATGGTTTAGTATGAACTAGTAGGCTAGCAGTTACACAGGTTTAATGATTCCACTAAAATCCTAGGATATTTGGATTACATGTGCTCCTTGAAAATTATAGATAAAGGAGGCTATTTCACAGCTGAAGCAAATAGCTAATTTAAAATTTAACATGTATTAAAAACCAAAATTTTCAGCCTACATGCTCTGTTTAGGAACACCTGCAGTCTATATCACACACGTTTTCATTGGAAACAATCTGTTAAAACTGTAAAAATATTATAGTGTAGTCCCACAGTATGTCACACTGTGGCAGTACCTTTGATCTCAGCCCCTGGGAAACATTTTTTTCATGTGGGCAGCAGCAACAGCTGTAAATACAATGCTAATACAATTGGGGCATTAAATTTCCCTTTTATTTTGCTGGTTGAAGTCTAAGGGCTCATGCAGGACTATGCTTTCCATATGACATGCGTTTGAGTTTTTGAAGTTTCTATATAATCTACTAAATGGACTGTCTTAGACACCTCTATAGTGAAGTTACAATTGGAAAAAAGAACCACCTCTCTCTCTTTCAGATCTGGGAAAATACATTTTGGTGATAAATCTTAATCTCTTAACATCTTGATCCTCCCCAGTTACCTCACAATTCACAGCTTTTCTGCTTTAACCTCACTAGAAACAACCTATTGGCTAAATTACTCTGTTACAATCTACAGATGTCCTGTATGTTTGAGTTTTTCACAACTGTAATCCTATCTTAATTTAAAAAGATCTCTTTTTAAAATATTACCTCTGCCTCTAATGATCATCTCATCACAACACTAAAACTCAAGATATACTGCCTTTGCCATGCACAAACAGAACAAAAATCCTACTGCTGTGATATTTAGCCTATCAACCATCACACCCTAATCTCAAGTGTACCTGGAGTCTAAGGTATAAAGATTAGAGCAGTGTAAAGGATAACTTGAGCTATCCCTAATTCAGAGAGCTATATTAGTGCTACTCTAACCTCTACAATTTTATTCTAATGTACTTGCTTTGCCATTTCTACTTGTACAAGTTTTATACTAGGAAAGTTATAAAGGTTAGGCACTTCTAACTTCCATATACTGAAAGTATATCTTCAATGTGAATATCTATTAAACAATACCTAAAAAACCCAAACAGTAAAAACACTGTGTTACGAAAAAAATTATATTTATGCAAATATCAGTGTCTTTTACCTTTCAAGATTACTTAGATTAAAAAGTCTTTAGAAAGGTGAATCTACCAAATGGCATGCAAATGCTCTGAAGTGTCCAAGGTATCTTGATTTAGCCTCTCCTGCTCACTACTTTGCATTCTGAATGAGACACACAAGACCTGTTCTTCTTCACATGCTCCATATGCACTGCTGTCAAATGTACATAATGACACCCCATTTTACTCATTTTCAAATACCACTGTAATAGCCAGTTCTTTTTAAATATGTACACTGTGTTTTGTGCCTTAAGGCAAATCTCATTTTATGCTCTTTGGTATCAGTATAGTTTGGAAATGCAAAGACTGAAGCCTATATTCAGGGTTTAAATCCAGAAAAAAAAAAAAAAAAAAAAAAAAAGACATAAGAGAGCAGTTAAAGAAAGGAAAGGAAGAGTGGAAGAAAGAGAGGCAAGCAGGCATGTACATTTCCTACCAAGGCAGGTACAACCTTTTCCTCTTCAAACTGTGAGTAGCATTAGGCATCCAGTTAAGTTTTACAACAGCCAGGAGGCTAACGTTCATGAATATTTTGTTAATTAAATAACCACGAGCAAGGACTAGAAGTCAACCCTCTCCTTTTCCCAGGTAAGAGCTCTAACTGCCTCAGGGACAGCAAAATAAAATGAATATTCTGGCACAAACTCTGTGCACACTCCTCCCCAAGTTCTCTGATTCACTTATGGAAATAAGTACATATTCCTTTAAAAGGCAGAGCTGTCTCACAGAGGAAAGCCATATTAGAAAAGATTTTAAGTGTAAGATTAGGGAGAAAGGTGGGTATAAACCCCTTCTGCCAGGCAGAGACTGAACCCAGGCTGCCCATATCACCTACTCAGACTCCTGTTGGAGAAATGAATGAGGACTCCCATCACCTACTTCTGCTGCTGTACTTCACACACAGCCTGCACCATTAGTCATTCTAAGAGCATGCCAGCTGGATAGAGCCCCTCAGGTGAAACAGACTGAGGAATTCCTTGCTTATGAATCCAAATTAGGCTTAAATGTAAATTATGGCTGGGCCACTCCATACTAAGCTCTGAGATGCTCAGGAAAAAGGAATGTAAAGCCTTCAGGAAATATTGTGGTTTTTACATGGACGGGTGGCTAAAGACAGCTGCAGGTTCAGTTTACACTCCCTCTAACCCAGCTCCACCTCAGCCTACTCCACTGAGAAACTGGACAGCTGCTGCAGCACGGCAACATACCGAGGGCTCGGAAAAATCTATGACAATTGAAGAATTCAGGAGGCTCCAAAGTTAGGTGGCCACTTAAAGAAGTTATAAAGGCTGCAGTCCGGGACACAGAGCCTTAAAGCAAGCATTAGGTACCTTTGTTCCTTCAGATTTGCCCTCTCTTGATTTTCTCCAGTTTACTTATATATTGGAAAATCCTGGTAATAATAATGCAAAATATAAGGGAGGATTTAAGGGAGGAAAATTTCATATAGCTTTAAATACTTTAGAGGAAATAATTACATAATTACACTGCAAAAGGTAGTGCTGAGTAAGAGAAAAACCTGTCAGAATTGAGAAAAGAATTGAAAAGAAGGAGAAATACATGCTTCTGCAATGAAGAGACAGTCTAAAGTCTAAACAGACTGTCTAACCACTTACAGGAGAAGGTCTAAAACCTCACAGAAGTATTTATGTGGACATCACTGTGAAAATGGTCAGTTGTGACATTTGGAAAGCTTTGTGAGAAAGTAAAAATTGGTAGCGGTGTTAAGGAAGAATAATAAAATTATTCTCTAAATTAAAGAAGAAACAAACACAAATATTTGTGTGTTAGGTAAATAGTAAATTTAGATTTTTCTTTTGATATAATTCTTAAGCTGCCAATGAGAGATTTTATGCTTAGGGCTTATCAAGAAATTTTTACCTCAAGAAATTGATGAATTTTTTAGATTGATATACCTGTATTTCTTATGTATTTTGGCATTCCTCCATTCTTACACAATCAATGCTATCAATACCTTAAGCTCTTCCAGTTGAAGTATTCGGTTAGAAAAGAAAAGAACATTTCATGTATTAACATATATCACATGAAAAGAGAGAAAAGCTTTGAGAGGAAAGCACTAGTGATAATACAGAAAAACAGGGAGTAAGAGACATGCTCAGATATTCCTCTTGGGGAGGTTCAGTGTGGCTTGCTGCAGCTGAATATTTGGGATGATTGAAATCTGAGACTGGCAGCAACACTTCTTGTGTTTTCCTCAGTTGTATGTAGGATGCTGCTGAACTCTGATATGCAGGTACCAGCTCGTTGTTGGTGGAGAGAGGTGGGGGTGGGAGAGAGAGTATTTTCCAAGTTTCCAGTCACCTTCTCTAAAACAAACTTCTTGCACAAGAGGCTCAGGATAAACATACAACAGCCTCCAGAGATCCAAATCTATTTGTCTGCATTCAGAGAGATGGTTTTTGGACCACTCACTGCAGTCTGGGTCTGAGTCACAACTGCAAAGTGCCTTTAATTGTGGTGATGAAGACAGAATGGAAATGCTTCCTGAAATCCAATAGAAACATATTTCTGTGCACCCTTAACATCAAATCTCTTAGGGATGCCACCCATCAAGAAGACAAGGAGAGATGTCTCTTTATAACTTGGAAAACACATCCTGCCTCTCATATAAAATAATTTAGGGCTGGTCTACTAGATGGCTGAGAACCTGCCTGGCTCCTGAAGCCCAAAAGGTGAGTGATTAATGGTACCTGTTCTACCTAGAGGCCAGTAATGTTTTTTTTTAAACTTTTGCCTGAGGACATCCCTTGTCTAATATGTTTTTTTAGTGACCTGGAGAAGAGGTCAGAGTTCACTTCCGTTGAACTTTCAGATGACACCTAATTGGTGCATGCAGTCAATCTGCTTGAAGGCATGGCCACCATCCAGAAGCACCTAGGCAGGTTGAAGGAAAGGGCTGACAGGAACCATAAGAAAAAAAAAGCAAGGGCAAGTGCAAAGTCACACACCATGAATAGATTGAATCTTTGCACTGGTACAGGTTGGAGACTGATTAGCTGTGGATCCTAGAGGACCATAAGCTAAAGGAGAACACATTCTGGGAAGGATAGCACTGCTTGAGGGTATGTCATCAGGATCATATTCAGTAGTACGGGAGATGTCTATTCCATTTACATAGCACTAGTTAGATTATATCTAGGATACTGTGTCTAGTTTGGGCCTCTTGAAGGTGAGGAGAAGACACTGATAAACTACAGCAAGTTCAGTGGAGGCTTGCCAAGACGGCGGGGGGCTGGAGCGGGTATGCACTCATCCCGTGACGAGAGGTTGAGGCTTCTTCAGGTGGGAAAAGGAATGGCTTCATGGGGACCTAACAACCCCCCTGTGCCTGTGGTAATTTAGCAAGATGACACAGCCACAACAGGAGCATGAGAGGCAACAGACAAACTGAAACAGGGGAGGTCCCTGTGGATATAGGAAAATACTCTTAGACTATGAAGGCAGTTAAGCAGTGGAACAGACTAACTAAAAAGGCTGTGCAGCCTCCTGCCTTGGAGGCTTTCAAGACCCAACGGGATAAAGCCCCGAGCAGTCTGAGTTGACCTCAGGACTAACTCTGTTTAGAGCAGCAGTTGGACTAGAGAAGACACAGGGTTAAGCCTAACCTGAATTTATTCGTGATTCACTACAGGATTTAAAACCTTTCCTGGAGCTTTATAATCACTACTTTCTTTAACTTTTTTTTGCTTTAGCATGAAAATATTTTAAACTATTTCTAAAAGTACACCACTCAAAACCACTATTCTATTCTAGGTAAGTACTTTCAACATACATACATATTTAAATTCTGAATAGCACAGCTTATTTTGAACACCTCTTCATAAAATAATGATGGCAAAAGCAAGCCTTTTAAAATGAATTCTAGATGAGCTCTATAGCAATGAATCAATACCTAAGGTTATCCTGTCATTTTTAAATTTATAAAAGTATAATTACAAGTGCTACAAGTAGAAAACAGATCTTCTTAGCTAAAAAAATTAAGACTTATTTTAGAAAAATAAAAGGAATTGCAAATGTCTGGGTGACTTACATTTCCTTCTTTTGTTACCATGGTTACAATAAAGAATTACCAAAGGAAAGAATTGGATTGGTATGGTATTAAAGATTTGGCATGCTAATTAGTATTCTCCTTTTATTACTCTGATGGCCACATAATCAAGAGCCATTTCTTCTAAAACACCTAACTTGGAATACTTCTTAGCATTGTTTTGCAGATAAATGCAACTTTATTTCTTACATGTTTGGATTTATTAAAAAAATACAGACTCATTTCAATTAACATATTTTTGAAGTCTAGATTTTGCCATTATTTTAAACTCTCCAGACAGCCATTTGTTATCAGCTTCATACTGACAGTATATTCTTTTGCACAAGTATTTTATGTAGTATGTTTCCTTCAGTATGTAACCATTTATGTGGTTTCTTTACACTTCTGGCCACACAAAACTGCATATGGTTTTAACATAAGTTTTCTCTATCCAAAATATAGTCCCTTTAAATTGAAACACATCCAAGTTTTAAACTATTTTAATCACATCTTTATAATATTCATCTAATGTTATAGAAATATCTTTAAAGCCAGCCTGTCTGTTGTGTGCTTTAAAACTGTTGCACTGCATTTTCCAGCTGAACGCCTATATTACTGTCTTATTTTTTAATCTTAGTTTGCAAGATGTGCCTGCACAAATAAAAGCAAAAGCATTTAAAGCCTTTTACAAATAAAACCAAAAGAAATAAGATACTTTTCTTGGGCATAGTTATATTTGCATATATCAAACCATTTGGTGAAAAAAGAACACTAAATGCAAAAAAAAAAAAAAAGAGAGATGAGTTATTACTATGTATTAGTACGTGTGCTTGGACTCAGATTTTGATTCATTCTTGGCTCTCTCACATACTTGATAAGGGACAAGGTATCTAATCTTCCTTCTGCCTGAGGCAGTAGTTCCTAAAGGTGATCTGCCTGCTGACTGCTTCAGTCCTGCCACCCTCCCTGACTCAGCTCTGACCCTGGCTGAGCCAGTGCACTGTGAAAAGCCATATGAAAGGGGTTTGTTCTCTCCTCCTTGCTTTTCAGGTCAGTTTCTATAGTGTAAATAACTGAAACAGCCCAAAGCAAAGCTAGAAAAAAAAAAAAAAAATAGAGTTAGTGTGAAGAAAGGATGGCTGGTTTGCCAGCAGAGACAAACAAGTACAACAACAACCAAGAGGGAGACTTAGTGACATTGCATGGGACAGTAGCTTCAGCTTCTCTGCCTGTAATATTGGCTTCATGTTAGTTGCACCCTTCTCTCCTGTTTTCTTATCCTAATTTGCTACTTGTAACTTTTATTTTTTCAAAAACATCTGTGGACATTTATTTGCTATACATAAAGACCAATTGCATAAAGCAATAAAGCAATGATGTTAGAGGCAGAAAAAGGAGAAAACAAATGGATTTCTGCCAATAATGTGTTAAAAATAAAGGCTTCTGGGAATGTTTTTCAGCACATGTGTAAGACTGATAAATATTTGAAGGCTCTGGAGGACAGTTATGCCCTCGCTTTTCATCATTACTATTAATGTGTGTTTTTATAGATGTATTTAGAGCACAATCTGCAATAATAAGACCAAGTAAATCACAGGGGCTTCCTTGAAAACCTTACTGACTCAAAGACAGAACAAGAAGTCATCAATGCTTGGCCACATTTTCATCAGAGAGCAATTTGTTTAATGTTATGTCTGTTCTAGAAAGAATATTCTGCTCCAGAAATGATAAATTGGATGAGTTCATCCAATCCATACTGCTTACTATTTGAGCAGACAACAATTGTATTTGGCCAAGCTGAGGTGATATTAACATTTTTTTTTCTTCAAAGCAAAAGGAATGGTCGAGGATTTGACTAGAAAAAGAACCAGACTATTTCTGAATAAGGGCTACAGAACCTCTGTAGGGGAAAGAATTGGAAAAGATTTAAATCTGAAGAAAAACCACTAGTCCCCAAAGAATAATGAGACAGAAGATACTCATATTTCTTCTTTTGCAAAGTGTCTGGGGATGCCAGGCATGAGGCAGGACAGTGCTACTGATCATGCATGTTACCAGAAGCCTAGCCTTTTAACACGACGCATAGCTGGAATTATCTAGAAATCCCCTACCTGTGGGCATGGAGGTCCATGGTACGTGTGATCTGAGAACAGTTCTTAACAACACCCATCCACCTTGCAGAGCTCACTGAAATATCTGAACAGCAAGGAGGCACACCTCTTTTATCTGCACAGGTGGGGGGACAAGACAAAGATCTGTGTGAAACAGCAGACAGATAACAAAGAATTCTGGGTATCTTCCAGTAAGCAACATGAGCCAGATAACCCCCCTCACTACAGTGGTCCTTATCTGCATCCAGATAATCTTTTAAGCAACCTTCTTCAGAAGCTTACATAAGGACTTCATGCAAATAAGAGGTCTTATAGACTGTAGTAGGACTGCTCATGTATGCTAAACTCAGCTCATCTGTAAACCTTTACAGAAGAAAGCTTCTCACACATGTGAAATGTGCCAGTGACAATGAGCTGCTGGCAGTGAAGTTCTTTAAGAAACTCAGATCAGAACCGAGCTTCAGGAGAAGTTCTCTGGGGAAAGAGCTGGTAATCAAATGCCATACTACCCAGCTGCTCCTAACAGATGGGTGGCAGCCCTGGCACACCAAGCAAATTTTACAGTGCTGCAGTGAGAACTGGGGGTAGAAAAGGGTCATAGGTAGAGAAAACATGGAATCAAAGTGGCAGAGTAATTTGCTATGAATTTTTGCATAAACAACAATGACCTCATATGAGAGAATTTTTTCATTCTTTCACAATTTGCTGGTAACTAACAAACACAGAAAAAGTCAACACTTGGTACAAAAGACAGGTATTTGGCAGCTTCTGCAGAAGTATCAATCACTTGGCATGCAGACTGAAACAGCAGAAGAAAAGGACACAGATTAGACAAACTTGCCAACATAATAAAGCCTTACCAACACAAATGACAATTCAAATTCTACATTACCACCATAACAACCCTGTTTCCTATGAAAATAAAGCAAAAAACAACAAGCAGATTTCTGGCACTGTCAGGAATACCTGAAGTATTTTAAGGTCCATGTAAGACTTCCCTATTAATTTTGTGTGCAAGATGCTCAGATGTTACAAGGATGAGCTGCAGTAAAAGTCACAACAAACAGTCACAGATAAATGTGATTTCAGTGACTTACAAAATAAAAATACCACCAAGATTCTGACACAAATAATTCTAATAAATTTAATTGCACAACAGAGATGTAAACCCAAGGATTTTATGACTCACCCAATAACTCATCTTAAATGGATGCGAATAACTCTTACTTCAACTATCAAACATTCAGTCTTAATTTGATACTATGATCTGGCATGAAATGACACACAAGCACAAACTTGATAATGGTTATATGGTACTAATTATTTATATCATACATTGATGTTCTCCAGAACAGAAATTCGCAAAACTGCAGTACAGAGCCTGTGCTTTCCATCCAATTTCCTCAAACCTATGTAAATCTTTAAATAGAACTGTGGGGGAGGTATACACATCAAATGCCTGCTGTTCATGGTTATGAATGAGTCAGATATTCTATTAAGACTTTGGTGTAGGTGGGATTTTCAGTGTCTTGGTTCATACTGAAATACTGCAGTCAGAAGAAATCAATTGTCTCTGGTATAATCACTTTGATAAGAAAAAGAATTGGCATGGCAGTGATGGATCATGTAGGCACAGCAGAATCTAATCATTAGCTGGAACAGTTATGATTAAAGCACTTAAAGCATTTTTCACTCTTGAAGACAGAAGCTCTTATAATTAGGTATTTGTCTTCCCTAAACACAATTTTTCTTAAGGAGTGATGAAAATAAGTGTGAGAAGAAAGAAAAAAATCCATCACACATTCTTGTCAAAATCTTGCTTGCAAATAGAGTGTTCAGATCAAAGTCTATAGTAATTCCATTCTCTGCACAACAAAATTGAACAGGTATTGACTCATCCTAGGAAACAAAAAGAAGTTGTTTTTCCTCCATTTCTCTTAAAAATGTTCCCATACCTTATTTCTGAGTAACTTTTCATTTTTAAACAGATAAAAACATATTATATATATTAATATGTAAGAAAATGTCAAATATAAATAAACTAAATTAAAATACTAAAACTTTTATTCCATGATCAACACAAAGTTCATGCAGGATTTTCAGTATTGGCTTATTCTAATTCCTTACAAAAGGAATTTCACTTCTTTGGACATAAATTATGAGTAATAAAAGCTTCTGAAAATGACGTTCACATTCATATTTACCTAAATAATCTATTCAGCTATGAGCTTACTGAATGTCTTTTAAGAATTTTTAAGTGTTCACTAATTTTCTCAATTACTAATATATGTAATATATACACAAAAAAAAAGTCCTATATATTTTATTATCATTTAACCTTTCTCTTCATTGCCCTAAGGTATCAATCTCCTCTGTCCCCCAAACTCACTATTCAAAAAAAAAAAAAAAAAATCTGGCATATGCATTATTCAGTCACCTGTGTTATCTTTGCCTCTGAGGGATTAAATGAAATAAGCACCAGAGGCCATGTCAAGGTTATAACACCTAATCAAACAAAATACATTTCTTAAGAACTACTGTTTGATCACGGAACCAATCCTCCTAGAAGTTACACTAAAGCACATGGAGGACAGGGAGGTGATTAGTGGCAGCCAGCAGGCAAGTCCTGTCTGACCAACCTAGTGACTTTCTGTGATGGGGTAAAGGTATCCATGGATATGGGAAAACCAATGGGTGTAACCTATTTGGACTTCTGTAAAGCCTTTAACATGGTTCCCAACAACATCCTTCTCTCCAAACTGATGAGATATGGATTTGATTTCAGTGGATAGGAAATCAGTCAGATGGTTGAATACAGACAATAATGGTCAATGGCTCAAGGTCCAGATGGAGATCTGTGACAATTGGTGTCCCTCAGGTGTCCATAGTGGGACCATTGTTATTTAATATCTTCATCAATGATACAGAGAGTGAGATTGAGTGCATCCTCAGCAAGTTTTCAGGTGGCACCAAGCTGAGTGGTGCAGTTGCCACATCAGAAGGACAGGATGTCATCCAGAGGGACCTGGACAGGCTGGAGAAGTGGGCCTGTGAGAACCTCATGAGGTTCAACAAGGCCAAGTGCAATATCCTATGACTGGGTCAGGGAAATCTGCAGTTTCAGTACTGCATAGGGGATGGCATAATTGAGAGCAGTCCTGCAGGGAAGGACTTGGGGGTGCTGATTGATGAGAAGCTTGATATTAGCTGGCAATGTACACTGGCAGCCCAGAAGGCCAACTGTATCCTGGGCTGTATCAACTGAAGTGTGGCCAGTAGGATGAGGGAGGTGATTCTGCCCCTCTATTCATAAAAATCATAGAATCACAAGGTTGGAAAAGAGCTCTTAGGTCACTGAGTCCAACGATCCTGTCTTGTCAGATCCCACCTGGAGTACTGTGTCCTGTTTGGCAATCCCTGTTGTAAGAAGGATATCGAAATGTTGGAAAATGTCCAGAGGAGGGCTACAAAGATGATCAGAGAGCTGGACCACCTCCTGTGTGAGGATGGGCCGAGAGAGTTTGGGTTGTTCAGCCTGGAGAAGAGAAAGCTCCAAGGAGACCTTATAGCAACCTTCCAGTACCTGAAGGGGACCTACAAGAAAGTTACAGAGGAGCATTTGGTGACAGGGCAACAAGCTTTTGTCCCGAAAAAGTTCATGGCAAGCTTCTTTCTTCAGAGTGAATCCTGCTTTTTATGACTGTTAAACAAATGGTAGGATTAATTTAGTATAAAGGAGAGATAGGTGAAGTGTCCTTTCCTGCTGCTTTTAATTCCCAGAGTTCCTATTTTAGCAGTTATTTAAAGAAATTACTCAGGGAGTACTGAGCTATTAATAACGTTCCTTTTCACTTAGGGTACAAGAAGAGGGATGAGGGACTAGATGTTTAGTTGCTTGGCCTAATACTGAAGCTGTTCAAGCCTTCCCTTATCTTCTGATAGAGTTATCACCACAGGAAACAACATACTTTTATGTCCACTAAAGAGCATCCAAACAATTCCTTTGTCCTAGTAGTTTATCTTGTCCATTTGATCCACCTGATTCCAAGCAGATGCTTAAGTTAGTCTGAGGAGTTACCGAATACTTAGAGAAGAAGAGTTAGAGCCACACTTTTTGCAACAAATATTTTAAATGCACAGTTCCTTAAAAGAATTTTCATATATAACTGTAGATGCATACAAGAACAATAAAACCTGTCCAATTTGATCTTTCTTCTTTCTGCTAGTATTTGTGAGATGCTTAAGCTTTCCCTTCCCCAACCCTTCCATTTATAGTGAAGATTCAAGCTTTCCATTCCTTTTAATATAAAGTCTGCTCAGGTCCTGCAACTGAAAATTATCTATGGAAAATAGATGAGAATCAAATTTTTCAATTCAGCCTCTTTCTTATTATGCCAAGCAAAAGACATGTTAATTAATGTATTCTATGACTTTCTTCAGCTGGTTTCAGACAACATAAGAAACATACTTTTTAGCAAGAGGCTAGTTTGAAAAACAAGATATTAAAGCTGTACAGAGGGTTACTATGATGGACTTGTTTTTACATATATGAAATTCTTTTTAGGTGAAAATACATATAAACCCTTCAAGAAAGTGGCACACCCTGATTTATATCAGAAAGAGGGCTCACGGATTGCACCTCTTGGAATAAGAAAGTAATAAAATATAGGTCCGACATGTAAAAGATGCATAATAACCGAGGCCACACCATGTTATATCCAAGTCAAACAGTTGAAAGATGGCAGTCATTACCTTTCATGCAGCACTATGCCAAAGTGCTCAGACTACAGCCCCTGTCAGCTATAGTGCCTTCTCTCAACTTTCCCTAGCACTTCCATTTGTAAGTTTAAAGTGGCTCGATTGGATCAGCTCAAAGCTTTCTACCCCTGCTGACACGTCCTTAGACTTTGACTTCAAAACAAAAGCATATGAGTTGCTAAGTCATGCTTTAGGCAGAATTTTGGTACCTATTTGCAAGAAAGCAATCCACACAAAAAACCCCAAACAACTTACTTCCTGCTAGGGCAGGGAGAGCCCAGACCACTTGACTTTTCTAGCATCCCCACTGGTTACAAAGACCCAAGGCTAAGCACACATAGCCATCCGGGGACATGCACACCAGCAGAGCCTCAGGTGTCTTTCTCAGATGCCTTTCTCCCACAGACCACATCAAAGTCATATTAGGATCCAAATAAGGGAAATCAGGGGGCCATAACAAGTCACAAACAGGGGTTCTGGCTCCTCTGCTCTTTAGGAGGCTCAGCCTAGTAGGACTGTAAGGTGCAGAGCCTGCTTTGAGGTGAATCGGTAATTTCATAGAAGGCTGAAGGCAAAGGCCCAAATCCAGGGCTTCCATCTTCCTAGTTAAATGTCACTAGTATTGCTCGTGTTTGGGTTTACCCTGTAGCCCATGATTATTTTCTTTAATTGAATGGGAATATAGATTCAACCAAAGCAGCAGAGTGCAACATCACCCTACTTCTGCCATTAGCCTGGGGAGTTAGGGCAGCATTAGACAAAGCAGGTAGATAAAATAACTGAAAGCATTCATGCTTAGGAAGATGTGGCATCTAGGCTCTTACAGTTTGGTCGTATGACCTGCCTTTAGTCAAACATAACATAGCCATATCAGCATGGGCTGTTCCTAGTTAATAATCCCTATCTCTGGCCATTTAAGCTAAGACGTAGGGTCACATTACTGTAGTTATACTGTTTTGAGACCCAAATCAGTGATTGTACTGACAGCATATGGCCAGTTAGGCGCTACATCAAACCTAACAGTGCTTTTTCCACCATGCCCTATCAAAAAAATGGATGCATAATATCAAGTAACCCATACTAGGAACCTGATGCTGAATCCTTTTGTGGATGTGGACTTACACAACTCCTGAACATGGTCTGGTTCACTTCAGCCTTTGGAATTCATCTTTTATCAGCTACCTAGTATAAGCACGAGACTCATTAGTCAAATAAGGGATAAAAAAAGATTGACTGGTACCATGTTAACAAATCAGGCTCACTTGAATGTTCTCAAAGTTTCTACTTTTTTGTGAAGTTTCTACATTTCTTGTGATTTAGTGAAAATTTCTGTTTGACAACGAGTTCAATGCAAAAAAAAAAAAAAAAAAAAAAAAAAAGTGCAAGTAGGGGAGAAGAATGTCTCCTAAGAAAAGAAGAAGATTCCTGGTAACAAAAGTAACACTCTCTAAGTACATGCCACATTTAAGAAGTAATCACTGTGAGGAGTTTGTTTGATAGCCTAGTTATTCTTTGTTTCATTTGTTTTCCATAGTCTATAAAAGGACTGGAAAATCCTATAAAGCATACTATAATGGAATTCATTATGCCAGTAGAATTAAGCCTGTGTCAACACTTCCATTATAAAATCTTGATTTTAAGAGTTTGTGATTTGTCTCTATAAATACCGCATAACCCACTTTGTTTCTGAATAAGTCATAATATTATTGTCTCAGAGCATAACACTGTTGAAGTGATATTAATGATTTTAAATGGAGGTCTTAATTAAAAAGGCAAAAGAGGGAAAATAACCTTACTGCTTTATCATTAAAGGGTCTACTTTTGCAACTGTTCATTTGAATATTAAAATGTATAGCGTTGTAGCATTGTTTGAGGTTTTTTTTTTTGTTTCCATTTATAATTTAATGGAGCACCACTCAGATCCTTTCTGTGGAAAAAGATTAGGTTGGTTTTTGTGTTGGTTTTCCTTTTTTTTCAACAAAAACATGTCTGTAACAAAATTATGGTTTAGTTGTAATTTGAAAATTGAGAGTCTACAATTAGTATCAGGGATGAAAGAGAAAACAATTTTTATGTATCTGCAGAAGGAGAATAAATGGCATAAATAACATGAAAGTGGATGTACCATCCTTTCCCTGTTCTGCTTTACATGCCTTCTATTCATGGCGACAACAGCAAACCTGATGTTATGCAGGACCAAAGCAGTGCTCAAAGCTTTTGAGTTGGTACTTGCTAGATTTATGAATTTACTTCAGAAACTGTAACTCTGAAAGGAGGGAAGAAATCAGGTGATGTAAGAGCTATAAAACCCATGGTAATTAGACTAGGAGTAGGGAGCAGCTTTCCTGTTGTCACTGAGTGTTACTGTAAAATATACAACATTGAAGGCTTCTGTGTTTGCGACATTACTTTCCATGTCATTCACAGTCTTTTCCATTTATTCTTTTATTAGTATTTATATGCTTTTTTTCCCCATGAAATGAACGACTTGAAAGGAATGACAGCACAGCAAATTAATAAAAATATTGAATGTGCTATGTCTCTTGCATACAAGACTATGATAGGAAGACAGAGCTAATTTCATATAAAAGATAACAGCTGAATCAGACACTTATGCAACCAGGGATGTTTTTACATGATGTGAATAAAGTTTAGCCTGTGAATGCACAAATAAGGAAATGCACACACACAAGTATCATTTTTTCATTTCCGAACATTAATACTAGACCCCAGGGACAATCTGCACTTACATTTTTAATTCAGTGTTGTATTTAAATTCAATATCATTTTAGGCCTTTTCTTTAATCAAATCAATTTATATAATCAGTCTCTAACATTATATTCTTACTGATAAGTTTTTAAACTCACAGCTGCCAAGAGGAGTATAAATTGCAATTTTTTGCAGCATGAGAAGTAAGGAAGAAGAAGAAAAGGATTCAGAAAAGCATTTAGATACTATAAGGTGCTTTAGATTAGGAAAAAAACAATTGTCACATCTATAAAGAAGATTATGTATAAAATTCCCTTAGTTACTTCATAAACAGTCCTTAAAAACAGAAATACCATTAGCTATTTCAGCCAAAATTTGAAATGTTTCTTACTGAAATATTGAACATCAATTTCTAATATTTCAAAGGTGTCGTAAAAGTGGAGGAAAGGCATCTGATCTGGCATTTTTCAGGGTTATAAACAACGATCAGCTCAAGAAAAAAAATGTCATTTCAATCCCATTCACACTCACATGTCTAAATAATCCATAGACATTGAAACCATTTCCTTACTATGCTTCCAGCAATAGTTGGCAAGAAAAAACTGCAAGGAAGACATAACCACTGAAAGAACAATTATTGCTGAAGCCTTTGCTTTTCAGGTAATTTATACTCTAAAACCCAGTTGTTGCTGGGGTATATTGCCTCTGAAGCAGCAGAGACAGACAAAACCACAAATTGTGGAATACATTGTAATCTTTAAATGGCACAACACTATTCCTGCTGATTTCAAAAGGAAATCGCACTAAAAGATGTGTTTAAAAAAACAACAAAACCAACAAAGTATTACATGTCTGTTTTAATGCATACTTGGGTTACTGGGCGAAAGCAGAAGTTTCAACATTATGGATGCTGCATGCATCATCCCAGCACTTTCTGGCATAATTACTCGGGTGAACCACAGTCTTCTCCTTATGTGGCAATGCAATTACATATCAAAAGCTTCTGCAATTCCATTTCTCTTTCAGTCTGCTTACCCTTGATTTCACCTACATGGTTTTATTTCAAACTGCCTTATAACACAAAAGGGTTTTTTAAATTGCTTTTTATATTCCATATTTGGAATTCGAAGTGCCTTGTAAAAAGAAGACACCTTCACCTACATTCAGCAGGATAAATTAAGAAAAGGAGAGTGACTTGCTCAACATTACATACAGCATCAGTGCCAGTAGTATAATGCTTATTTGAAGTCCAATAGGTTACGAGCTGGAAGGAAGGGGAAGAGGAGATGATGTTATATTAAACTGAGAAACATAGTCTTTGCTTACAATAGTACTGTAGTTCAGAACCACTGTCTCAGCTTCCCTGATTTCTTGTAATGCAATAAACCCTTAGCATTCTGGTCTGAAAAAACAGGAGAATAAGCTTTCCCATGTACACTGAAAGGGAAATTCATTAATATATAGTCTATTAATCAGATAGTTCATTAAATGTATTTCTGAACTATTACAAGATAAAAAAATATAAACACATTTTGGTTTAGAATAAGACTCTATCATCAAGGAAAATTCTATTTTAAACCTATTTGGAGCTGATAATAATCTAACTACAATAATAGCTGATAATAATCTAACTTTACATTAAGTAAAGTTTAGTATTAATTTGGAAAAATATTCCTTTTTCGTCATAGTAAGAAAATATTGCAATAATAAGGAATTCTTTGTAACAAATATTTCTGCTACCAGTGCACATATATTTGTGAAGGAGTTACATAGTTGTAGTACAATGTGAACAATGGCATCTGCTTTACAGAAGCTGAGTATTTAGGTATTTACATGCATTCCTGCTGCAAAAGTGCACTCCTGCTCCAAACTAAGACAGCATGTAGATATGCACATTAGGGAAAATGTCAGTAGAAAGGGACAGCAAAGGCATTAAAAATGGAGATAAGAAGTCTCCAGCCCAGCTTTATGAGACCAGTAACTGCACTAAAATCTCTCTTTGCTTCAGTAGTGTCACGCACCACTGCACAACACAGCCCTTCCTTCAGTGGTTCCCCAGTGTGCCCTTGTGCCTACTCAGCAGTAAAAAGCATCTGTTTGTGTTTGGGTGAATGAGTCCATGTTCATGTGAACGATACAACTGAACTAAATATGAACATACTTGGAAACGGTCTTTGGTTCTCTTTCAGCGTAACGTGAAAGGACAAAGGTATTAGGGGAAAACACAAATATCAAAATTTTTCCCACCTTTAGGTAAAAAGCTGAATATTCCACAATAAATAATAAAAAAATTAATCTCTTGCAGAATAAATGCACCACATTATTTTCCTGTTCTTCCCAAATCAAGCAATTCATTTCACCCATGGAGAGCCATAGAACCTGTTTATCCCTGGTAAACAACTTTGCTGGATCTCCAATTAAAAGAAACAGTTTAAAAGACTAGAAAATTAAAGATAATGCCTCTGATTACTAAAAATATTACATCCTCAGTAAAAATGAAATCAAGCAAAAGAGGCTAATCGAACATCAAGGAACTTAGCACAGTAAACAGATGACTAAACTTTCAAAGTAAAGATATTCTTGATTACACAGTGGAAGAAAATTGCTATAAGATGTACCCAACCTAGTTTTTCCACTTGCTAGACTTGACTCTCAAAGTACTCAAGTCACATAAATGGCAATTGCAGCAGCTCACTCCCATCTGCAGAGGTTTCAGATTTGCTCTATTAAATAGTAGGAGTCTGGAGCTGAAGTACACATGGTACAAGAATCAGGAAATAGCCAATATATTAAAAAAATTTTCTGTTTAAAGTTAAATATCAGAGAGCTGTTCAAGTCATAGTAAACTTATATCACAGTCCTAGTCCTACATTTTCATGTGTATTATGCCTTTTAAGCAATCACTTAGTCTCTTGAAGTACTCCTCAGCTACATGCCATCACAACCAGCTCTTGTCATTACACTCTTAAATGACTTTTTGGAAAAAAAAATAGACAGCCTCTCAAAATCCTGGCACCCCTTGCCATATTTTCCCCTATGCTCTGCAGATAATAAACAAAACACAACAAAAAACAGTGGGAGAATTTGGGTCACTAAATTTAAACACAATTCCTGTCTCTTTTTAATCTACTAAATTCACATTCCACAGTCCACTTGAATCTGCTACAAAAGCTGCTCATTTTTCCTTGATGCAATCAGGTCCCCAGTATACAGCTTTTCAAGCCAAGGAAGCAATAGGTTGGCCAGGCCTCCAAGAATTACAGCTTAACCTTTCCAAAGTATATCAGCTTGCACAGAACAAAACTCTTCTGCTCAGAGACTGTGAAAGCATTCTGCCTACAGACATCATAATCTCTCCCTACTGCCTCTTCCATGACAATATCAGTGATAAGACCTGTGCCTCAAACAACATTGATATAAACATAGAAAAGTTCACTTTTAAATTCACTTGGTCACAAGTTAGATGCAGCAATGAAAAATCAATAATAAATTTTGTTTATAATCCCACTATATAATCCCAGAGTCAGAAGCTTGTTTAACACGAGAAAACTAAGTATTTTCAGCTATCCAGGTGATACTATCTCCCACTACTACATTTCTTTAGGATGGAAGTAATAATCTACTTTTTATGGAGAGGGTGGCACTTGCAGGCTATAGCCTTCCCCTCCACACTTTCTCCAGAATCCAAACTCACTGACTGATGTCTCTCAGTTGCAACCTTTGCTATTCAACTCCAAAAGCATTTGTCTTTCTGCTGTTTCTGTGAACACTTCCCTCCCACAAGACACACGGCACAGCTTAATCCTACCCAAGCTCCTTCTTATTTCACTGTTTCAAGAGCTCAGTCCCTCCATATCCAAGCTTGCAAATGCCAAAAACCAGGTAGTGGTTGGCAGGCATTTTCTGCATTGCCCACTCTTCCTCTTGTACTTTCTTTACCCTGCTTTGAAAATAATCAGGTTTTAGCAACTGACCAAATTACCCATGGACAAATTAATATCCATCAACTGGCTTACTACAGACCCCAAAAGCACTTGTAGCTAGCACCAATACAAAATAAAATTCACTAGCTTGAGCCACCGTTACAGATGAAGCACACAACTAGTAACTGCAGCTCAAACCAATTATATACTCTTGCTGATGGCAGGAGGGCAAAGACAGCAAAAGATACAGTGTGAGGAAGCAAAGGACAGGGAAATATTCTGTTAAAACCCTCTACTTCTTTTATGACTTGACAAAGTAATGATGAGCAGGGAGAACTGTGAGAGTTGAGTTTCCTTCTACAGCGTGAGAGAAGCCATACCTCAAAAACTTATCCAACTGACATCACACAAGACATAACATTTGGTATGCAGGTGTGAAAGCACGGCGGAGTTCTTACAATACAGCATCTCCTCGGCCAAGCTCTTCTCCGTCCTTGAGAACATGCCCTCTCAAAACCAGTCAGAAATATTCCTACCTTAGTAGCCCTTGTGGAGGCTTTTATATAGGTGCAGGTGAGCCCCCTTCAGCCAATTAGAGTCAAGCTGCTCATTAAACAGGCAGGTCTCTGCCGTGCTTGTTTTTAGAACCTGACCCCACTGCCAGGCAGACTTAGAGCAGCGTTAACCTCATCTGCCTGCAACTGAGAGGCACACCCTAGTCCTGCTGAGCTCCTCAAGCAATGGATGCTCTTGGCTCCCAAACACGGCTATCTTCCTTTGTAAACACCACACTTAGCCTTGTGTTTAGTTTCTTCAGTTTTCCCACTCCCAAGTCCCTTTTCAAAAATATGTTCATGCCCTCATTTTCATTTTGCTCAAAGGGGAAAATTTCAAAGGTAGTAATAAAGTTAGAACCTACAGCCTGCTGGCTCCAAAGAGGTGCTTAGTGCATACTTTAAATTTGTGTCTAAAAAAGAGTTCCTGTGGCTTTTTCGTTTTCCATCGGTAGAGATCCTGAATTTTTTTGTTTGCATGGCCTAACAGGTCATCTCTGCTTACAAATCCTACTGCTTAACTACATTGACACTGATCTGAAACATTCAAAAAAAACTGAATATGTCTGCTTTCTGGGGCCTTTTAGCACAGCTTGAAAGCAGGGAGAATATATATAGGCTCAGATTCACAGCTTGTATTGCAGAAGGATATGTTTCGAAGGAATAGATGAACATGAATAGAGCTATTAGATTATATTAGATTAGGTAACATTAGATTATGGGAACCTTCTTTTAGTCTTCTTACATCTTCCTATGAAATGGAAGGAAATTAAGTTTTAAGAGACAAAGTAATCCCAGCTAAGGAATGGGTGTCCCCTTCCTGCCAATTGGGGATTATTTTTCTAGCTGTTTTCTGAAACTTAAAAATAAATCTGTGCCTGGCATCTTCTCTTGCATTTAAATAAGAGTGCTTTCATGACCTCAGTGCTTAAAACTGTCCCACAGGTCACAGAGAAAGAATTCTTCACTGCAGCTATCACTCAGCGCAGTGTTCAAAGAGACCATGAGGGCAGCCAAAATTCTAAAATCCTTTAAGACTGCTTAAAATAGTTGAAAACTAAGCTACCATATTTAAAGAAACAGTTTTACCCCACCACACAATGTGGTTTGACATGATTAACTGCTGTTAGTATAGCACTGACATGTTAATGCAGATACTTCATAGAGTAAATTATTTATGTAGAGGATCTTGTTCACTGCTTTAACACTGGAAAGAATGTTGCCCTTACTAATTTGAATGCCATCCTGGAGCATGGGTAAGGGGAACTGCAGCATTGCTTAAATAAATACTCTAGCTGTTATTTCACATTCCCATGGGACAAAAAGAATTTATGAGTATTGGAATAGTTTAACTAGCTCTTCATTCCATTTTTTCTAGGAAGAGACTAGGATGATATCATTTGTCTTTACATGTTCTCCAAAGCAGAACAACCAGGACAAGTCAGTCTTTGAAGAAGTCGGTCCTTTCCAGAGTTGACTCCCAAGGATACTGTTCCCCAGTCCTACATCCTGTGGGTATTTGCTTACTGGCCTGTCTATGAGCTGGTGGTTATTATTGCCCTGCATGGCATCATTCCTGGCATTGCTGCCACTGCACAATATGCCATAAAATTGCTCTGATGTAACTTCCTACATGACTATCAGTTCCAAATCTCTATTTGAGCTTATCAGGTACCTTTTGTCAGAGCAAAGTAGTGTTAACAAGTTTGAGAGGAAAATGGCTATGTTCTTAGGCACTACGTAAAGCAAAAATGAAACGCAGAAGGACTATTAGGTGAACTCTTTGGTAGGAGTTCAATAAATAAATGCTATCACTTATACAAGAAACTTGATCTCACCTGAAAAGTAAAGATGTGACTTTATGCAGGATATTAGCCTGTGGTCTTTTACTACCACATAACATACGATTATTTTGCATCCTTATCTTTGGTTTTTAACTTGAAAGTAATGATTAACAAAGCAGAAATGAACCTTAGAAGCCCATTCTGGGAGAAACTGAAGTAAAAGAATTTGTCATCTGTCAGATCATAAACATTACAAGGCAGTTTGGTGCTTAGGTATGTACTTTATGGCATAAGGAAATACTTGACACTGTGCTTATTAATTCTTAGTTCTATGATGATTTGGATATCTCAGTGTTAAGTTGCAGGTATAGTGTTAGAGGAAATCATATGCATACTAATAACAGAATGGCCAAGATTAAAAGGGACCTCTGGAAATCACCTGGTCCAGCCTCCCTGCACAAGCTGGCACACCTAGAGCCAGTTGCCCAGGGCTGTGTCCAGACAGCTGTCCCTCAGGGGTCTAGACTGGGACCGGTGCTGTTTAATATCTTCATCAATAATATTGACAGTGAGATTGAGCACAACTTCAGCAAGTCTGCAGATGACACCAAGCTGAGTGGTGCAGTTGCCGGAGGAACAGGATGTCATCCAGAGGCACCTGGACAGGCTGGAGAAGTGGGCCTGTGAGAACCTCTTGAGGTTCAACAAGGCCAAGTGCAAGGTCCTACACCGGGGTTAGGGCAACCCCCATTTTCAGTACGTGATGGCAGATGATGTGATTGAAAGCTGCCCTGCAGAGAAGGTCTTGGGAGTGCCGGTCAATAAGAAGCTCACCAGCAATGTGCGCTCTCAGCCCAGAAGGCCAACTGTGTCCTGGGCTGCATTAAAAGAAGTATGGCCAGCAAGTTGAGGGAAGTGATTCTGCCCCTTTATTCCTCTCTTGTGAGACCTCATCTGGAGTACTGTGTCCAGTCCTGGAATCCTGAACATGAGAAAATTATGTGGAGAGGAAAGACAGACAGAAGCAACTAACACTGGAGAGGGGCAGATTTAGGCTTGATATAAAGATGAATTTCTTCACCATGACAGTGGTGAGACACTGGCACAGGTTACCCAGGTAAGTTGTGGCTGCCCCATCCCTGGAGGTGTTTAAGACCAGGTTGGATGGGGTCTTGGACAGCTTGATCTAGTGAGATGTCCCTGCCCATGGCAGGCGGATTGGAACTAGATGATCTTTAAGGTCCCTTCCAACCCTAACTATTCTATGATTCTACGAATCTCTCTGGGCAAAATCTGCAAGTTATCAATTACTCTCACGCTAAGAAACTGTTTCCTGATGTTCAGACAGAACCTCCTGCTTCTCAATTCGTGCCCATTGCTGCTGGTGCTGTCACTGGACACCACTTAAAAGAGCCTGGCTCAGTCTTCTTTGCATTTTCTCTTGAGGTATTTGTGCACATTGATGATATTCTCCCAAGCCTTCTCTTCTGCAGCCTGAATAGTCCCATTTCTCTCAGCCTGGAACAAGGACAATATCATGCCTATTTTAAAAAAGGGTAGAAAGGAGGACCCTGGGAACTACCGATGTGTCAGCCTCACCTCTGTGCCTGGGAAGATCATGCCTAGAAGCTATGCTAATGCACATGTATGACAGGACAGTGATTTAAGACAGCCATCACTTCACCTAGGGCAAGTCCTGACTGAGCAACCTAGTGGCTTTTTATGATGGTGTGACCATCACTGGACATAGGAAAAGCAATGTACACAATCTGTCTGGATCTCTGTAAAGTCTTTGACATGAACCCCCACAACATCCTTCTCTCTAAATTTGAGGCTTTGCACATGAGACATACCCCTTCTGGAGAAAAGTGGTAGAATTTTATGTATTTGAGTTCCATATGCCTTTAGCGATACAAAGCCTTCTATGATTTCCTGGTAACATGAAGACCCCAAAAAAGCCTATTTCTGCCTACCACTTTATCACTGTACTTATATCAAAAGTCTGTTTGGCATCTTTAGGAGCCACACAAGCATAAAGGTGTTATATGGTAGACTGATCACCTACTTTTCCTCACTTAAGAGTATAGTAATCACAATAAAATAGAAGCAAAAAGAATCTAGGAGTCTGTCATTTTAACACTTGAGGACATAGGGAGTTATGTTTATTTTACTGTTCTTGAGGGAAATTACTTAACTTATGACAACAGGATACACAATAAAAGTCAATTAATGAACGTGAAAAGCAGAACCTCTTCTGAAATTGTGAAAAACTTGAAAAGAATGAAATCAAAGCTCAAACATTCTCTTCTCATCAGTCTCTAAATAAAGCTTTTTAAACAAAGTCATGTAGTTTATTTTAGTATCTTCCAATTCACAAAGTTGCTAATTGTATTGAACTCTGTGTGTTGTTCTTAAAAAAGGAATCCTAAACATCACAGGCTTCATTGTCCTTCTCACTTAAATGAGCTTCACATAGGTGCTGTCCGAGATCCTAAAGCACACCCCACTGATATGACAGCAGTTAAAGTAAGACTAAGTGAGAAAGATGAACAAGTTTTCTTGCCAACTTTGTTAATTTATCAGGATTCTGCAAACTGAAAGAAAAGGAAGTTTACTAAGAGAGATGTGGTTTGCCAATCTGAACAGGAACGACACTAGAACCAAGATGGCTTGGATCTGCCTTCAGCACTGCAGAATCTGAGGAAGATGGCTTGGACTTGAGTCAAACTGGCACTTCTGTCCTCATCAAGCAAAATAAAACTTGTCAAACTGGCTAGACAGAAAAGCATTCTGGGTTGCAGAACTGCTTGATGCTCTTCTTTGACAAAGGAAAAACAGGCTTATAAGTGGGATATTCTGCTTGATTGACTTCATATATCCAACAGAGCTGCCTCAACTGGGAGGGCTAGACTTTGAGTCTGTACTCGATGAAGGCAGACAAGCTCAATGAAGACCGACACAGAGCATGATTCAAAGCAGGAATCTAGTTTATGTGTTCCAATTCACACTTCCAAGAAACCTGACATTTTTCTCCCATGACTGAACTGTAATCTTATTTTTCTTTTAACAATCTTGGACAGTTTCAGTGAGGTGATAGGTAAACTGTCTCCCTCTGAAAAACTTAGTCCAGTTTATGCTGAAAAAAGTAGACTTATTGTTATTATGTGATTTTGGCAGACCAACAAACAAAAACACTATACTTGATTTTAAAAGGTGCATGGAAGTTTGAAAGGAAATTTGTCTGATGGAGCACCCCACGCAGAAACTGATATGAAGACCAAACTTACTCAGACCAATTCAAATGTCATATCATTGCAAGCAGCATCAGAAAAGTAAGTCAATCTACTTAGCTTGGTTTGAAGGATAATCTGCAATCATATTTCTTTCAACATCTCTGCATGATGTCTTATGAGAGAACTTTTAACAGTGGCAAGAATCTTCAGAAGCCTAAGAGAAAGTAAATGTCTCAAATTTTTTTTTCCAGAATTTGGTGCAATCAAAGTGAAACTATTCAAGCTGCTCATATCTGAATAGCAAGTTAATGAGAGTTTCAACACAGTCCTCCATTAGAAAGGAAATAAGATCAAAGCTTGTTAGTTGCTTCTGTCTGTCTTTCCTCTCCACACGCTCTATAGTATGATGACAAATCTTTTTTTTTGTTCCTTTTCTGCTGAAAAGGAGCTGTGAATCTCTGCAATTGAGCAGCCAAAGAACAAGGAAACTTAAAAGGGTTTAAGAACCAAAAGACCTGCAGTTAACACACTTGGTGACTCAAGTTTTGGTTCTCCTCCACGTCACTCCCATACTGCCCATGGCTGACCAGAGGGTTCCAGGAATGTGAATATCTACAGAATCCATAAAAAAAAAAGGTCGCAGTCTGGGCAATCCATGACACGTAGAAGTTGTGGGCCAAAAGACCATCTTTATTGATTTTACAAGACTTTTTATATCCCTTCCCGAGCTGCGCATCCATGCACGATTGGTTTAGCTAAAGATCGACAGTTCATGATTGGACGACTCCTTCTCAGTTGTAACTTCATAACTGAGTGATTCCACCTGCAGCCTGGCAGCTTCCTAATCTTGTTTACTCAGCTCTTCTTGGTGCCTTCCAGCTTCTCCAAGGATACATGGGCATCTATTCAAAGCCAATGTTTAAGTTCACACACTCTAACTCCTCTGACCAGCTGAGGTTTCCCACAGTTCCCCCTGTTTGTATTTGTGCTACAAAAATGGCCCTTACAACAGAGACACAAGACATGGCAACATTAATAACACAAACACAACAACGAACAAAATCAATATTCTAGATCTTACCAAAGATAACAACTACCTTGACAGTCCCCATCCTTTAAGCAAGCCATTCCACTAATACCACCCATTGACTCCTTATCTGATACAATACATTCCCTCACAGCCTTCAAATTCATATCCTTAACTAGTAATGAGAATCTATTACGGTTCTATTTTGTGATACAGTATACCTAACACTATTAACATCAGTTAACAAACCACTCAGTGAAATCAATGTAGCATTGGTTTGCTTACCTAGCCAACATTCCAAGTTCATTAGCTTTTCAAGGCAGCCACTGTAGCAACCCCAGGTGCCAATACTGAGGCTGCTATAATTTTTTGTAATGAGGTTGGATGTTGGTGACATAAGGTCCCCAAAGCTACATGGCCCATCCTTAAGTTTCAAAAGAATTCCACTCCCCATGCTCTATCCTCACAAACTAGAAAGATCCCTACAAGCAAAACCAACTAGAACAGAAGAGCGTGACATATTAGAGGAGGTGTATCTGCTTCGGTTATGGGACCATTCATTCTTCGCTTGCTCAGACCATCCACAACAGGCCGAACGCAGTGAGCAGGAACCCACTGAGGGCCACTATCTGTGGAAACACAAGCATACCCTCTTCCCCAGGTTAATAAATCACACGGAGGTGACCATTGTCCACTTTGCAGGTCTTTCACCTTACCCTTAACACCGGAGGAAATTGTTGTTGTGCTACGTAGGGATTCAAAGTGGTGAACCATAGGTGGCTCCTGCATATCCTCTATTATGTTAACAAAATTCAGTACATACATGGCTTTATTTAACTGCGCTTCAGGGGGTTCTCTAACCATTCCCCCTTTTTGGTTTTGAAGAAGGCATTTTAGCATGTCATGTGCACGTTCCACAATGCTCTGTCTGGTAGGAGAATGAGGGATCCCAGTAGCATGGGTAATCCTCCAAGGCTGTAAAAAAGCTTTTACTCAAGCGGAAACGTAAGAAGGAGCATTATCGGTCTTGGTTTGATGTGGAACACCACACACAGCAAAAGCCCGTTGCCAATGTCGAATAGCATCTTGAGCTGTTTCTCCTGTGTGTGCAGTAGCTACTATGACTGATGAAATGTGTCAATAGACACATGTACGTATTTAAGTTTACCAAACTCTGCAATATGGGTAACATCGGATTGCCAAATCTGTAAAGCTTGTAAACCTCTGGGATTTGTGCCATAATACACACGTACATGTTCACTCTGGCAGTCAGGGCAGGCTGCAACAATAGAATGGGCCTCTGTAGTTGTTAAATGAAATTGATGTTTCAAGGCACAAAAGCCTTGATGCAAAACCCGATGGGATTCAATTGCTTGTTGTGTCAGATTAGGCACCAGTCCCACAGCTGAGACCAATTGGTCTTCTTGCGCACTACCAGCTGCTAGAAATCCAGGTAAAGTGGTATGGCTTTTAATATGCAGGACATGATATGGGTGTGATCTTCTTAGAATCGTCAGCCATAATGATTGTAGCACACCAAATAATAAGGCATTACTCACGTCTCCCAAAAGTGCTTTATCCAGTCGCTGGACTAGTCCCACTATGTAAGCGGAATCTGTAACAATATTCATTGCACAAGTGAATCACTGGAATGCCAATGTAACAGCACGAAGTTCCACAATTTGAGGGGAACCTTCTTGCTGCTCGACTATGTGTTGCCATTGGTGATCATCATACCAGACAACAGCTGCTTTTCCAGTGCATCCTGATCCATCTGTAAATACTGTAGGACCAGTCATAGGTTCTTTCTGGCTTAATTGTTTCTGTCCAATATGAATCTGACTTCCTAACTTACATAAAGGATGAGAAGGAAAATGATACTCAATTTGTCCTGTATAATTTATTAATGCGGCCTGCAATGCCGAACTGTTCGCTAGACACCATTCAAAATAGTCTGCCTGTACAGGTAAGATGATTTTTTCTGGGTCTCTTGCCAACAATCTGAGCACCTCATTCGGGTCTTAATGATAATCTGTGCCAATAATTCAAACAGGCTAGGAGCAGTCTTCTTGTTGTGACAAGACAAGAAGGCCCATTCCAATACATGAAGTGGGTCTTCCCAATCTGGGTTCCATTGTACGATCATTGCAAATGGTATCATACCAAAACAAATAGCTGGACTGCAACAGCGAGCTCAATTCTCCACACATGCTTTTCCTGAATTGCCCTTTCCACCATCCCAACTGTTTGCTTTGCTTCGGAGGTCAAAGACCGTGGAGCTGTAATATCAGTGTCTCCTTTTAATAGTTCTAAAAGAGGTCTCAATTGAGATGAAGTTAGGCCTAAATAAGGCCGTAACCAAGTAATGATTCCCACCAATTTCTGTACATCATTCAAGGTTTTCACTTCCATCATTAACTGGATTGCTTGTGGCTGCACAGTGCGGTCAAGCACCCTCATGCCTAAATAAAGCCATGGCTGAGTGCGTTGTACCTTCTCTGCAGCCACCACTAGGCCGCATTGGTTCAATGAAATTCACGTGTCAGATTCCATTGCTGACAACAGTTGAGATGTTGGAGCAGCCAGAAGGATATCATCCATGTAATGCTAACAGTACCCCATTGCATATTTTTCTCTGATAGGGCTCAAGGCTTGAGCTACAAACCATTGACAGATGGTGGGTGAATTTTTCATCCCTTGTGGGAGCACCTTCCAATGGTACCTCTGTGATGGTTCAGCATGGTTAATTGATGGAACTGTAAAAGTAAACTTTTCCATATCATTTACATCTAATGGAATGGTAAAGAAACAATCTTTTAAGTCTATCGCAACAATTTCCCACTGCATGGGGATCATTGTAGGTGAGGGCAATCCCGGCTGCAGAGCTCCCATTGTTGCCATCACCTCATTGATCCAACGTAAATCATGTAATAATCACCATTTTCCTGATTTTTTCTTAATCACAAACACAGGGGTATTCCACGGGCTATGGGATGGTTCAATATGAACTGCAGCTAGTTGTTCTGCTACCAAAGTCCGCAGAGCTATAAGTTTTTCACCATTAAGGGGCCACTGGCCCACCCAAACCGGCTTCTCTGTTAACCATTTCAAAGCAAGTGTAGGTCTCTTCACACCCTTCAACGCAGTAACCCCTAATGAAAATCCATGGTTATCTGAACCCCCACATTGTGACAAACAGTCTCTTCCCCATAAGTTCAAAGGGGCCACAGTCACATAAGGTCGAACAGTAGCCTTTTTTCCTTCTGGGTTGGTGATGACTACTGGTTTCGCTGCCGTGAAACCGTTGGTGACTCCCCCCAGGCCCACGACGCCTTGAGTGGTAGAGATCACAGGTCAAGAGGAAGGCCAATCTCGTTGGGAAATAACAGTGACATCTGCACCTGTATCTAATAGTCCATTTACCTTCAACGATTTTGGCGATGCCTGATCCATGGATAATGTACACACCATTTGTGGTCAACTGTCAGACAGTGTTTGCATCCAAAGCACTTGTGGTTGTCCGGTGGATCCAAACGCTCCAGTGCTTCAGGTGACCTGTTCAGTCCCAGAGACACAACTCATAAGAGGTACAAGTTGAGCAATGCGAGTGTTTTTTTTCACTGTAACAGGTGGAGTGGATGTGGAAACTACAGCATAAATTTGTCCCTCATAGTCAGCATCAATGACTCCCACATGTACCATAAGTCCTTGTATAGTAGCACTTGATCGTCCAATAAGTAATGCACTTAGTCCACTTCTGATGGGTCCCCAAGCATCCAAGGGAACCTTATGCACCCGCTGTGTTGTTAGAGTTACTGTGTCGGTGGTGGATACATCCATGCCAGTTGGTCCCTTGGTTTTCCCTGACAGCCGGTCACATAGGCTTGTGTTTGAGAATGGCTGCGGGATGGATTGTTTTCTGATTCAGCAGGCATTTTTGTCTGCGTACGCCTCCTCGCGCTCTTCTTGCCGTTTCCCTGCAGTGAGGGCTGGTTATTTAGATAACCTCTCAACCAACACTGTGTTGCAAAGTGGCCGCTTTTCCCACACATAGGCCATGTGATCCCTGCTGCTTCAGCTGAGTTATCTCTCTTGTTCTTTTTTTTGGGCATGCTCGTTTAAAATGCCCAACCTGGCCGCAATCAAAACATCTTAAATCCCTTGTTTTTGCAGCAGCCAAGGCCACAGCTAGGGCTGTTACTGTATGCCCTATGGATCCCACCTTGGCACAAGCCTGTAACATGGCATCTAGGGTGGGGTGCCCTGGTAACGCTTCAGTTATCTTCTGGCAATCATCATTTGCATGGTCCTTTGCAAGCTGAGTTACTAGCATAGTTCTTAGATTCACATCAAACACTTGCCTTTCCACTGCAGCTTGCAATTTTTCAACAAACCGTAGAAATGGTTCTGTAGTCCCCTGCCGAATCGTAGTGTATTTTGCTTTAGGTTCAGCTAATTTGGCAGTACATATTAGTGCTTCCAGACCCCATAGCCTTGACCTGCTTTAAAACCAGCAGATGCCACTGCGCCTGATGCTGTGGGTTAGAAAACTGTCCTGTCCCTGTTAGTACGTCCACGCCATTACCAAAATGCATATCGTCTAATGGAAGCTGTAAACTCTGAAGTGCCTGAGCCTCAGCCCTCTGTGCCCATATTGATCTAAAAACAATGCACTGTACTGGTTGAAACATTATTTGAGCTAGCATAGTAAAATCAAAAGGTGTCATTTCTTCCATAGACAACAGCCTGAGTAACTGTTTAGTTGTCGGAGAATTTGGACCATATTGTGCCACAGTTTTCTGCAAATCTTGAATCACCGTGCTGATGTCCTCCTTTGTTTAACAGAGAAAATGGTGGGGCCGATGGCTCTACCAGAACTATACTATCAGTATCAGATGGCAACGATCCTGGATTGTATGGCAGCTGTACAGGTATTCTAACAGTTTTAACGCCAGCCGTGAAAGGGTGCCTTGTGCACATCCCATTGTCAGAATCATCCCAGAGCTCCCCTCTCCTCCACAGGTCATGAATTCTAGGACGTGCTGTGGAATCTAGCCTATATTCTGGAATCAATTCCTCTGCAAGGAGCGACACGGGAGGCGCAAAATGCTGTATGGTATCAAAAGCAGGAGCGATGCCCTCTGCCTGGTCCCACTGCAGCTTAAAATCATTCAGGGTCTCATAAAGAAGACGCCATGTTGGTAAAAGTGCTGCTGCGTCTTTTTTCCCCCTTGTAGCAGAGTCAAGCATTTTATCGCCCAGCTCCTTCCAGACAGTAACATTAAAGGAAGTTACAGTAGTTGCTTCATATTTCTATTCTTTACTCCATAGTCCAACTCTTCTAACTTAACTCCCTGTTTTTGCAGGACTGTTTTCCACATGGAAACAATCATTGTCTCCTCCTTACGTAAGGAAGTACCCATATTTCCCAGCAGCTCACCTCAATCCAAGTGCTTTCTTCTGCGAACAGCTCTGGAGACTGTCTCCCACACCAGGCAGCTGGCAGCGTTGGAAATGCTTTTCCTCCACCGCTCAGCTTGCAGCTCTGGAGCCCCACTCCTCCACTGTTCAGCTGGAAGCTCTGGAGACACTCTTCCCCATTGGTCAGCCGGCAGTGTTGGAAACTGTCTCCTTTCGCTGCTCAGTTTGCAGCTCCGGAGCCCCACTCCTCCACTGCTCAGCTTCTCTGGATACTCATGACTCTGCAGATCCGTTGTCCAAGTCCTCACAGGTCTCCATACACCGTCTTCGGTCCAAGTGCCACGATCACATCAAGGGTTGCCAGATGTCGCGGTTGGGGCAATCCACGACACATAGAAGTTGTGGGCCAAAAGACCATCTTTATTGATTTTACAAGACTTTTTATACCCCTTCCCGAGCTGTGCATCCATGCACGATTACTTTAGCTAAAGACCAACAGTTCATAATTGGACGACTCCTTCTCAGTTGTAACTTCATAATTGGGTGATCCCACCTGCGGCCTGGTGGGATCACCTAATCTTGTTTACTCAGCTCTTCTTGGTGCCTTCCAGCTTCTCCAAGGATACATGGGCATCTATTCAAAGCCAATGTTTAAGTTCACACACTCTAACTCCTCAGACCAGCTGAGGCTTCCCACAAAAAAAGGCTTACCATCAGTCGGCATTTCCCCACATATTCCTCTGGGGGTAATAATTACTTTGAGCTGAAGCCATTTATTTGGGATACAATAAAACCTACAAAATGCAGCCTACACTATTTCGATTTTGTCCGTTTACAGGAGGTACTTTATTCCACTCATCTGTTTCCACTGCTTAGGCCCAGTCATTTCCCTCTGTTTCCAAACACTGATGTAGTTCAGCAACTCATGGCTTAAAATAGACAGCAACAATTTAAAATATCTCCAGAAAGTTGTAATCTGAAAGCTCACAACTTCTAATCTATATTGAAAACTGGAGGCTTTCTACTCACTTTTGTCGATCTTTTCCTACACATATGACATGCTTGGCATTCAGCTACGATGACCTGTAACTGCGGCAGAAAGAGAACCTTTGTTGTTTAGTAATTCGTAATTAATATATTGAGTCAGTTTTTACCACAATCTTTGCTTAGAAACAACAGAATGTATATAATAATAATAATAATGAAAACTAAACCCTGAAAGGAATGTTTCCTGATAGGGGAATTTAAAGCAAGTTATGAGAGGTAGAGTTAGGCAATTGTTTCTGTAAGTAGAGTGTGAAATAAGCCATTTATGCTAAAACTGTAGCTACCATAAGCAGTACATTTCTTGCATGCAATTCTGAAGTTTTATATGAAGCGTATTTTCCAAGGTTTAAGACCAAAACATGGCAATGTTTGAAGTACCCCAACTAGACCCAGAGTTGTATGTGTCCCCATTCCATCCCTTCCACTGGCTGGCACCGCTCCCACAGTGCCTGCTGAGTACAGCCTCACACCTGGGCTGACAAAAACTCCCAAAGGAGGAAGATGTCACGGAGCTACAGCCTGACCACAGGGCTGCTGTCAGCAAATTAGATGCTGTCAGCAGATTATTTGCTGGCAGTCATTCAGCACTGTTTCTCCTTGCCCTTCTCTGCTGTATTTTCCTCCAATGGCCCCAGCCTGGCACAGCTCACTTCTGCTCCCCAGCCTGTCTTCACCTCGTACTGTGTATCTTACCTGACTCTTTCCCACCAAGAGGCAGTCACCAATGCAACATCAGCTCCCCTGTGCTGTCAGAATGTTTTAAGACTCTTCTGGGTGCAAAGACTGTAGCAAACTCAGCAGGTTCTCTACACGAAGCCTACTGCGTGCAGGCAGGGTTGATGCATCCCTTCACATCAATCGCAGTAGCAACCCATGGCCAGTGGGCAGCTGCTCTACTCAGCAGGACAGAGGACCTTTCCCAGATCTCATCCTTTAAAACAACTCAGCCTGTCCATGCTCTTTAAGCCTGGGAAGAGAGAGAGCACTAAATCTCCTGAATATTTGAGGGGAGGTGGAAAGGGAAAGTCCGGGCATAGGTAGTAAGAAGACAGCCTCAGCAAGGAGTCAAGGATGAGGGAAAGAGCTTAACAATGGTTGGCAAGAGGATGGTAAACAGGAGGGATGGTGATTTTGGATCAGCTGAGAGACAGCACTGTGAAGGGGGATGTAAAAGCAGAGATAGGGAGTTCAAATGCAGACCTACAGCAAGCAGTTGGGAAAGAAGCTGGTGCGAGACACTGGCAAGGCAGAAAGCAAGTTAAAGCCAGAGAGGGGCAACAGAACAAATACTTGTGACCTCTGGAAAACACACTCACCACAACCTGTATAGGTCCAGAAACTCTGTGTTCCTTTTCTGCCACCAAATACCAGCCCCAAAATGCATGGCGTTTTCCACTAGCAAGTCCATGGAGAGGATGAGACCTCCTGCATTTCCTACAGCAGAAATTTCTGTAATGGAATTATATTTTTAAATTCTTCTGCTGTATTATGATTTCAGAGGCTATGATTTCTGCTTTTATCTCAACCTGCTTTTCAAAAACAATTTAAATCAGAAAAAGGACAATATTAATGCAAAAAAAAAAAAACAACCCAAAAACCTGAAACAAAAAACCAACATCCCTGCAAAACACTCTTTATTCTGGTCCAAGTCTCAAAATTCAATTAAACTGGATTTCTTTTGTGACTCTAATTCTGCATTCTGATACAAGGTTGATGTTCAGATGGGATAATTATATGCTACATTTACACATTTTCTTATTCAGTAGAAACTTGAGGGCTGGGCAAAATAGATCAGTTAAGACAGAATCAGCAGCTACCTGAGAGTTTTCCAGAAGGTCATACCAACTTACAAATACCTCCACATTTTCATCAGAACTCATTTTCATGATGAAAAAAGTAACAGAAGATGTTACTTAATTCAGTGGTTTCACATCCACATAATTTTGAACATTTTTAATGTTTTTAAAAATACCATAAAATTCCTTTTTCTCTCTTTTTCTTCTTGTGGATCTACAGAAAAAAAGAATTAATAAAGCAAGTGGAAGTCTTGGTGGCAGAAGACACTTTATTTGGAATTCATAACTAAATTCCAAAATAGTAAGTAGAAAATAATGATTTTTAAACTTTTCCTGTTATTATATATTGAAATACAAAGACGCAACCACGTAGAAATGTTTTTTCTCCCAAAATTAGCATTATTACTTTATTTGGTGATTCATTACAATCTGCAAATCCAATAGTCAAAAAAATAAACTAGGCATAATGTTAAAGCATTTTACAAGCAAAATACTTTACTTTTTCTTTTCAATTTGCATAGGGTGGGATAAGTGTATTGGTTAAAGGATATAACGTACAGAAGAAACAAAACCATAGTTCATTAAACTGTACTGAAGAATGTTACGATCCTGTGAGTGAACAAAATTTAAACAGCTAGAACAGTAAACGGAAAACCATACACTTCAACATTAACAAGGCTGCCTTCCCATGACCATGATGCATCATGAAAGCTGCAAGCCACTGGGCTGCTTTTCTTATATTGTAGATCATCCTACTTCAAAGAAATTAAAGAGTTAAACAAGCCAGAATGCATCTATCTATTCTCATTTCTTTCCTACCAGAAAAAATGCCAGAATGTAGAGAGGGAATTCTTAAAGTCAGCTTCTGTAACAATTTATAGTAATGTCTGTCTCTTATATTTTCAGTGTCATGGAGCTAACAAGCTTAGAGCTGCATCCATACCTCTCTATTTATTATGACTGTGCATCCAGGTAAAAATTTATGTTTTTTCTCTTTGTATCAGTAAACTACAAGAGATCGTGCTCTTTTCCCATTTTAACCTCGTCTTTGTTCCTCCAGCTTTATAAATCTGGCTTTAAAGTCTCACAAAACTAAACAATAGTTGAGCTAGGTTGTAATAAAAAAAAGAATATTAAATACCTTTGGTAAAAATAGATATATTTAACAAGTTTAGAAAAGCAAATAGTTATATTGTCAAAAAGAGAGTATAAAAATGTACACAATAAAAAAATAATAAACAAACAAACAAAAAATCATCAGCCATAGTAGTAAGAATAAAGGCGCTGTTCTTTTCAATCTTTGCTTCCTTAGCTCATGTTATTGTCCAGTCTTTGTCCTAAAAGGCAGGATCTTTACTAGATTGTATGGAAAAATCCAGTCCTTCCTACCAGCATTAGACAAGTTAAGTTTAGTTTGGAACAACACAGTCTGTTTTAACCCAAGTTTATACAACAGAGAACGCTTCGATTTAGAGTACATAGGAGTAGTTGAACACAGAAACAAAGATTTCAGGTGTTTCCAACCAGAGGCCAGATGTACTGGAGCTGTAGATATGAGACAGCCAGCAGGATCAAGTTTCCATGATGTGAGCCTTCTAACTTTATTTTTACTCCTAAATTATAAATCCATGTATTTTCAAGAAAATTGTGGGGAAAAAAACAGTACATCGATTTTAAATCCCTCATTGATGCCTTTCTCCCATCCTTTCACTGGGCCTCCAAACAGAGCTGCCACACAACATAATCCCAGTTTGGCTTCTCCTCTTTTTAGAGCTCACTGTAAATCTTGAAGATGGAAGCTCCCCAAAGCAAACAACTGAGATTACAGAAGGAGATAATGCACAAGCCCCATGATAGAATCAGCCATTGATTGCATGTGCTTTGAAAGAAAACATCACAATTATATCATGTTTATCCTTCAGTATTCCCTTTGCACACACAGTCACATTCCTCATGATGTTCCAAGGGTACATCTGTCAATGATTTATGCAATCCTCGGACGCCAGTCCTTGGCTTCAGTTGAAGAACCTGAAGGAGAAGAAGCGAAGCATCAAGAAGACAGTAGGTGCTTTATCACACACTTGACTATCATCTAGATTGCACTGAAAACACACTGGATGGTAGGAAGCCTATGGAAATAAACAGGCTTTCCTCAGCTGAATTTATTAATTTATTCCACCCATTAATTATTATTTTTGGTTTTACCTCAAGCCCTTTACAAAACTGATTAAAACATGTTGAGCAGATCCTTGTTTTTATCAAAGAAGAGAGTCTTGCAGCCTCATATTTCTATTTAATTTTCTTTAAGGGCTACTTATATAGCTAATAAAATAGAATTACTAGATACAATAAATAAAATAAAAAATTAAATAATACAGGAAATGGACAGATAGCTGTTCCTTCATGAGGTGCATACCTACTATTAGAGAAAGCTGAACAAGAAGGTGTGGTTGTGGTGTGTCTAAACTGCACTGGTAAAACAAATGCCTCAGGAATGACTTAATAGTTCCACAGAAAAGTAGTTTAACTAGGAAAACATTACTTTTTTCTATGTACCACCTCATTAAAATTGTAAGTAATACTTCAAATTTTAAAATATCAATATTGGTGCATTCCCATAGTAAATATGAATCCCTTAAATGGCGCTCAGTATTCCCATACATGCAAATTTTAAAAAAGTACATACCTCATGGTATTTTTTGGTGACTTTTGTTGGTACACACTGGCACTCATTGCAACTCTGATGACAACAGGCACAGTTTCCACCACAACGTTTAACCAGAAGACACAATGGCCAGAAGATGGTGTCAGTTCGCTTCAGCTCCTCCCTCAGTGACACTGAGAAGTTGCGAGGGGTACAGCTATACAATCGCACCTCCTCCTTTAGGAGGTTGAGGTCAACTGCGAAAAGACAAGCAAACGTTCTGCTCCGATTCGTGATCCAACTTTATTGATAATAAACCAACTTCAGCAGTGCAGAACCCTTGCGGAAAGTTCTATTATGTGCAGATGGTACAATTTCAGCATACAAATATACTACTGCAATTACATGAACACCATGAAACCTAAATGGAATGACTCTTGTATAGGAATGCTCATCAATTATTTAATGACTCTGGCAGAGTTGGTTCAAATTAAACAAAGCAAGCTTTGGCTACTATGTTAAAATAAATGTTTAAGCCAAACAACCCTAATGGAGTTCCCTTTGTTCACATTTATACTATAAACTCTAGTGTTGCTATTCTATATTAATTTTGGATTGGAGAAGCACACACAGTAATTAAGAAAACTGCAAAACTTCAAATACATTTTTAACTCATTTGCATAAAGTATTTAAACTTCTTCCCTGCTAAAATGTCAATTATTGCTTCTTTGCAAGGACAATGTAAATACAAGAAAGAATCAAACCATATAAATCTAAGATTAATTCACTTCTACATACTAAGAACTTCAAGAAATTATGTCATCATCAATGAATACTGTACGGACAACAAAGTGCAAAAGTATCTATATAGATATCTATGTAGTGATTCTATATAACTATTGTAAACTCCATTCTCCCCTTCATGGCAGCATACACATGAACTTTTATTGGTTCTCTAGGTTTCATTTTTTTCATTTTCACCCTATGTGTCTTAAATAAAACACAGCTCCTCCGTGTAAGTACCTAACTTGAAGCACTAGTTAAAATATTAATATTTGGCGCCAGTTTCCCTATAAACTAGTGCTACTTTATCACATTAAATTTTCACTACTCTAATGCTTGAAAAGAAAGCTCGTGAAAAGATATGAAATAGGACAAACTCTTTTTGATTCACCTTAGCTGTATAGCCAAGAAATAACAGGCCCTGAAAGAGGCAGTTAAGAGTGAGAAAAATGAGATTGGTTCAGTGAAGAAATTTGTACAATTTTTACTTTGATGAAAAGCAATGTAATTTCATTTATTCCAGAAAAGCCAGATTATAATTATGATGATCTAGGATCCTTTATCTGAACTGATTATCTCCAGACCTGTCAAACCTACCACCATTAAGGAACAGAAGTCCTATGATAATATGGCTACTGAGATGATTGAAATAATGTTCTCAAACAAAGCAGCAAAGAATTTTAAACCAACAGGTTTTAAGCTCAATCAAGAAGTAACTGGGGAAAAAATATCCAGGTGCGTTGACTTTACTCAACAAATATTTTGCAGTTATTGTTAACAGTTTGTAAATAAAAAGCTATAAAATACAGATAAAACATGTTTCTGATCTGAATCACCACCCCTTTTTCCCTTTCAGTTGACTATGTAAAATGCCTTTGGATGTTACCAAAGAGAATTTCAGCCTATCAAGGTAAGATAATATGTCTCAATTCTTTTTAAATATGTAAGAAGTAAAGAGAATGTAGAAGCTGCATTTCTCTAGTAGAAATGCTCAATAGTACTGTCCCAGAAGCAGATCTTTGGGCAACAATTTCATTCTATTTTTCTTCAAACATTTTTTTCACAGATCACATCCATATACTGACATTACATAAGTAAGGGCTTGTTGTGAAAGGCCAGTTAAAGACACTGAAGCCTTTTTTTCTGCTTGCATATACAATGAATGCTAAGCTAGGGCACTTCATTCCATCGCTATCAGCTTAACATAGGCTCCTAAATAAACAATCTGATTTTTAAAAGCAAAGAGTGTGTAAGAACTCCAATAAAGTTACTGATAGGATGCCAGCCTGCCTCCCACACTGCAAGAACATTCCTTGGAGAAAGCTGAGAAGGAGCAGTGGAAAAGAGAGAGAAAATTTCTGGGGGAGAGATTCACTGTGAGATATTAGAAATTATTTAAGGTGTTCTGGTCAGCTAATAGCTGTAGGCTGAGTCACTTAGAGAGCGGACACGTCTACCTGCATTAACCAAGGCCTGTGAAGAAGAACGGAGTACTTCTTTTTCCAGTTATGTTTTCAAACACATAAATGAACTGTGTGAATGAGGATAAAATGCCTAGAACACAATGAGGTAAATGCTAGTTCTGCTAATGCTTTCATCTGGTAGATTCCTACAGAGACAGACTGCCTGGTAGAGTGAATTTCCAAAAGCTAAGCTTCTGTGGCCTAACATAGTTGCTGCTCACCACTTTACCACAAGAAATGAAAAAAAAAAAAAATTGAGCACTAGTTCCTCTTCCAGCAAGTCCATCAACCAGTGAGAGAGAGATGCCTGCATGGCATTGTGCTTCTCCATTGCCTCCTGCCTACTAGCAGCAGCTAAGGAATATATTAATTTCCTGATACTAGCTGTAGCTATAACATAGAGGAAAGACCAATGCACTAAAATGAGCAGCAAGTGTATTACATATTTTGTCACAAAATTGGAATGAATTTCAACTCAACACCTCAAACCTGCAGTTCCAAATTTTATAAAGGTTCTGAGGAAGAACATGCAATCAGCTCTTGGCAGACAGATATTAATGTGCCTTACAAGAGGCAGAAGAGATGAAAAATGCTTGGTTTCCATGCTTTACAACGTACTAAGGTATATTGCTATTATACCTCACAATGAACCCTTGCCCTACCTTATGTAATTCAATTTCATTAAAAGGTCTGTGGCAAATTTATCTAGTGCTTATATAATCACTTCTTTGAAGTGTGTGAATGAAGCTGTTATTTTTTCAAAGAGAATTTGTCTGTCCAAAATTTATTTTAACACACTGTGGGCACGAAGCTAGATGAGAGAATGTAAATATTCCCTTAAAAGTGTTTACTTAACCACAATAAAAGGTTATGTGGATTTCCCAAGTGCACTGAGTTACAGTACCTGTAATAATGTGAACATTTAAACACTCCTTCAACTTGGCTTCCACTCATATATCATGTTTGACACAACAGTCAAAGTTCTTTTGTCTAGCACTAAGTCAGGAGGAATGGAAGGCACTGCAGTAGTACATGAATGGGAAACACTCAAATAAAAATAAGGGGAGAAGGAAAAAAGAAAGAAAAAAATGTAGATGCAAGTAGGTCTACAATAAAATCTGCTTCAAAAGTGTGCCTTCACTGGCACATAAATCCAACGTAATCTATTTTTCCACCAGCTAGAAAGTAACTATGTTCTGTAATTGGCAACACAACTGTCTGGCATCTTCTGGATGTGTATGCAGTATCACTGGGAACCCACTTTCCCAAAATATGTTTCCAGCTGGATGCTGATAGCAGTAGGATCTTTCCCATTTCTAAGGACCTTGGAGATTTTCCTGGGAGTGTAAGTTTCTTATTGGCTGTTACAAAACCCCAAATGAGGGGTAAAAAAAAAAGTAAGATAATTATACAAGAAAAGTATCTACTAAGGACTATGGCTGGATTGTGACTCTTTTCTTCTTCTTAAGAGTTGAGAGTATGGGCTAATGATTACGCATACCTTTCTGTGGAAAGCAATGGGTTCATATTTTTGCACAGCAAAATATATTTTATTTTAAAGTATGTTTAATATCATAAAAGAATTTAGGACTATATTTAGACATCAAAGCCTCTGAACTTGGTGTTTCTTCTTTCCTGGCTAGAAGCTTTTGGAAGCATTTTATCCAGAGAAAACATCAGACACAGAAGTTCTCTGGAATTTAGGTTGTCTAAATATAGCCTTTTTCATATGAATTATTAAGTTAGAGTAGAGGACAATACTCTTCACTATCTAAAGTAACATACACTTCTAATTACAATTTCATTTAATCTAGATGTTAACTGATGCTCGCCTAAGAAAGCAGGACGGTAATTTAGTTTTTACACTGAAATATTGCAAAAATAAAAAATATCTAATTATAGATCAAAGAGTTTGAAAAAAGTCAAACATTTTAGGGCATGCACTTCTCCCAAGCATTTCTTAAAAGGTTTTTAAATACAGCAAGTGTACTACTAGAAGGAATAACATTAAAAAAACATAGAGAAAGAAAAAATAATAGAAGAAAAAGAAAGGGTTTCCTTCCCCTATCTATTGAATAGACCTAAAAGTTAATAATATGTCATCTCAACTGGACATATTTTCTGCCTCAGGCTATTATATTACAGATTCAGTAATGCAGTCTGAGGGTGGTCTCTTACTGCGACATGTTTATCCGGTAGAAAAATCTGTTTCAGCATCTAATTGGAAGTCTTTAAAAGATTTACTCTGATAGTTTATTTCTGACATAAGTCTTGCAGGGGGTTGCTTTTGTCTATATAGATGTTATCCAACAGCTGCATTTTAGTTTAAGTGAAGTTTCACAAATTAAATTTTGTTTTTCTCCCACTTACTCTATGCTTATGGAATACATTCAGTAAATACTGAACAACTTCTATTAAGAAAGTGTTAAATGACTATCTGAAAGGCACGGTCAGTTGCTGAAAGCTTTTAGAGATATTTCCTCCTCTCTGATTCTTGGTTTAGTTGATGTGTGAATAGCTGTAACAATATAGGCAAGACAGAAAGGTTGATTTTTAGGTTCTGATACAAGAATTAGCTGTCAAATACTTAAATTTGACTTATAAAGGTTTTACTTCCCCCCTTTTCTTGCTAATCAGATTGTAATGTAGTTTACATTCATCAGAGGAGTCCATTCAGTTATGGTCATACACTTTCATTTTCATGCTCTGTGGCAGGCAAGGAAGGAAATATTGTGTGTATGCTGTCAATCCACATGGAATCCATAACCATGAAGTAGTGGACAGCATCTGGATATATGTGGTAGAAAACTCACGAACATCAAATGTAGATTGAAGAAAATGACTTGCTGTACAAGAAGTAGCTCCACAAGTCTTGAAATACATGATCTACTTTACATCTGATTAAACTGACATCTGCATGACCAAACTGGACATGAACGCAGATTTCACGAGCTATCATGGAAGAGAAATATTTAGCTAATTGGTCCCAAATCATATGGTGTAGAGACTGGAACAATTTGGAGGAAATAAACCACTTGCTCACATGATACAGTAAATGTAAGAAATTACCTACCCCAAACTAAAAATAAAGATTTTTACTTTCCACAAAAACAGAGACCCACAAAGTTAGATTAAGTCACTCAGCCAAGACACTTTGTGAATTTGTGGAAAGAAATACCTCCCAGGTTCTCGACATAAAACTGCCTGGTCTGCTTCTATTTTATTTTTCCCTTTGCTACTTTATCCTGCTAAATTCCATTAAGTTTTAAGTTTAGTTTTTGTCATTTATTCACCATAATATAGTGGTGAGGATAGCTAACAACAATGATCTCTGCTGTATTTCTAACATACTCCTTTCTCACAACAAAAATTCAAGGTGAAGAATAACCTTAATTATTCTATCTTTGTTAACAAAACACATCCTTGGAAAGCTGCAAGGCCAGACAGAAGAGTAATTTACCTCTTGATTTCCTCCCATGAATATAGGCCTTTCCAAGAAGTTGCCACGTTGGTCTATATAAATCTTCTAAATCCAGTTGCCACCGATCTGGTTCGAGATACCGGATAAGTTCTTCCACAGTACTAAATCCAGCAACAGCATTGTTTAATACATCTAATGGTAAAGCTGACGGGGGTAGCAAAGATGGGCTAGGTGCTTCTGTGTGGTGCTGCAATCAAAGCCGAGAGAAGAATATCAGTCAGAGGGTTAATGGATCTGCTTTGATGAAATGCTGTACTTTATACAGCTGGGAAAGTTTAGAAGTGGCTAATTTGTTTCCAATGTATAGTTTACCCAATAAAACAAATGACAAGAGTCAAAGTTCCTAAGTATTCTTCAGTGATAAGTGTAAACAAACTTCCACTAGACAGTTTTCCTACTTCTCAGATTTCTAGCCTTGGAGATAGCATGTAGGATATACTTTGAAGAAGCTCACTGAGTGACAGATATGATTTCAGAAATAGAACAAAAAGTGATTTGAAAATGCACCCTCATTACAGGCAATTAGTGTAACTCTCTAGAAATCTGAGAAAACACACATTTTACATAATGCCTTTCCTATGAAAATTAAACACAATCTTTGTCTTCTTGTCTTTCAGTGTAAAATATTAACATACACTCTGACAAAGATAGCAAATATTCCTGCTTTCATCCATCGATGAAAAAAGGCACCAGGTGCATTTCATAGAGTACAAAGAATTATGTTTCTGGTTAAGCAGTAATTAACAGAGTAATAACAACATCTGGCATTACTATCATTATTTCTCCTTCTAGAATTAAAAAAGAAAAAATGTTCCCAAAGATACTAGAAGTACTTAAATGCTGAAATTGAGTAACAAAAAAAGTCTGTGCACTTTCCCACAACACAAATCTCACTGATGAATTCACTGGATTGGAGTATTGACAGGCCATTCAAGCAAAGCGAGACTTCTGGTTTTGCTCACTCTACAGTCTTTTTAAAAATTATTTGCAAAAGAATAAATTAATTTAGGAAGGGAAGCCTAAACAGAAAGTTACTGCTGCATCACTGTAAGTGTCTTTAGGCTTCTATATGGGCAGACATAGTCTACAGTACTATGCTAGAGTAATTTATCTGTACCATGAAAGAAGATTTGAACATACTGCTGATTCAGAGGATGGAAAGGAGAAGAAATCTCAAACTTCAATGCACAATGCCGCATGTATCTCCGCTCTCAAGTGTGGTCCATGCAAGTTTTATAGAAAATTTATTCACTATAAGTACAGTCAAGCTTTGGAAGCGGTTGCCCTGAGGGCCTGCACAGTGTCAGTCATCGGAGTCTTTCAATACTTGCCTTGATAAAGCCCTGAGCAATGGTCTGATCTCAGAACTGACCCTACCTTGCACAGGAGGTCAAAGTAGAAACCTCCTGAGGTCCCTTGCTGAATTTTCCTACAACAATCCTACAGAATAATATTAAGAATGAAAGACTGAATGTTCCTCGAATGAGTGAACTAAGGTGCTTCTTGCCCCTTCCATGTGCAGTGCCTGTTAGTACTGCACAACAACTACATATGTATTTATACGTTTATTGATATTTATTAATATTTATTTTTATATAGATTTACATTAATATAAGTATAAAAAACCCAACCACAGTGTCAAAATGGCACTCTGACTGCTCTAATGTGAATTGTATACATACTGTAATATATTTCAGCAATAATGTCAAATCAGTTGCATTCATTTACCTCTGAAAAGGGATCAGTCAAATTGATGAGAAATGTGAGTATTATGCAGGAAAAATATTTAATAAAATAATCCTCGCAACACTACATACTAAACAGCAGTTTTCTACAATACATATGCCTGTTACAGCTGTGTTTCATATCAATAATTATATTTTCCTTTCTGAGCTCTCAATTCTGAATAATTATTTTTGCTTTCAGCTAAATGTGTGGTTCAAAGGGCAGTAAATGGAAGTAACCACCATGTCCTTCATGTTTTTTTTGCTTCAAGGTTTTTTCTCCATGTTCAAGAAATGCAGTCACTAGAATGATTTATGCTGCTTTTTAAACTGGGAATCTTGCAAAGATAGTACAAAATACAGATCTAGTGTGCTACTATTAACTTTACCATATTTTTATTGTGCTTATCAAGTAGCATTTCCAAGAGAGTGAGTGAAGTAGTTTCTTCCAATTCTCCATGAATATAGATTTAAAAAGTTAAACTATTTTTTTCCTCTTCTTTCCACTAGCCATATTAAATATACTGATCCATCTATTAGGTTATGATAATAAAGCAACAGATTCTAGTCTATAATTTAAATATTTGCTCTTATCAAAACATGCTACTTGGCAAGTTTCAAAATAGTGCTGTGACACTATAATTGAGATGGTAAAAACCAAAAATTATTATTTCTGTTTTTCTCCACAATGATGTATTCACAACACTCACATTTCCTGGTTTGAAGGTGTAAGTTTTTGTTAAGGTTAAAGAAAAAATATATTAGGATCAAACAGTAGAACTACTATCTGCAAAAAAAAAAAAAAAAAAAGCTGTTTGCTTTTTTTTTCCAGCTGACAAATTTACTGTCACTGATACTGGCATTTTTTGTTGCTAATGGAATGGATGGAAATCCATAGCCTAGAATCTATTTCCACATTTAAAACTTAGAACAAGCATGCTTAGCAATACATATATAGGAACTAACCTATCAATTTATATTATTCTGGATTAAGTAGGCATTTGCCTGATGAGGGAATGATGAATCATTGCTCTTAATGGTAACACAACTAAAGTTGTCATCACTTTCTAATCATTCCTACAGCAAACTGAAAGAAAAATTAATTCAAACAGCAAAATTGTATAACTTTGAAGATGAACAATTTAGGATAAAGTAGTTAAAATCTCAAGATTAAGAAGGTTTTTTTCCCAATAATCTCTTAATTTAGTCAATTTAAATGACAGTTAAAATGTACCAAAAAATAAAGATAATTGATAACATAAAGCTATAAATGCTGTAATTTATAACAGAATAACCTTTACAAAATAGCAATTCTATAAATTGTTTAGTATAAATGGTAATTTAAATTATATTCTACATTTTTTTACTTGCTTAGTTACTACTTATTTTATAATTCAAACCCTTTGGACAGAACAAATAGGGTGGCATAAATGGTACTCTAAAATTATGACTAGGAATTTCATACTTTTTACAATTTCATTCTGTTTTCTGTTTTATCATAGTTGGGTTTTGTTTGTTTTTTTTTATTCTACAGGTAATGTTTAGACCCGCAGTAAGGTTTTGCTCTTAGAGAAGAGGAGAAAATGACTAAATGTAAGAAATTAAAACTCAACTTCATTGATGGGACATACCTCTTAAAATAACCAAATCCAAAACTTCAAAACTCTGAAATGTAGCATCATTGTGGCAACATCAAAATGCTGAAATGCTCTACTTATTAAGTAGAGCTTTCCCTCACTTTATAGCAAGTCCATCGGTTCTATTGTGATTCCTTCTTAACTAAATAATCTCAGATAAAAACCAGGTAACAAGAATTTAATCTCCCTTGATGTTCCTACTCTGACCCTTGCCTCCTCCTGCATGCCTGACACAAACTGATGTTTTCAGGTCACTTTCTGTGCAAAGCTACCAAGTAGGTCTCAGACACGCATCTTCACAAACCAAACAATGATGCAAAAGCCTCACAGGAGGACCGCCAATAAGCTCTACCTGTTTTGCCACTCAGCATAGATGGAGACAATGAAGATGATCTTACAATGGACTGTCAATTGTACATCTTTTCTATAACTGGCATCACTTAACTTATTCAACAGAACTATATCATGTTTTCCCTAACAGGTCAGCTAGCACGCAATCAGTCTTTGACATAACAGACATCTCTCTATCTGACAGGGGAGACATAACCCAAAGACAGTAGAAACCTGCTTAGGTATAGCAGCTATCCAAAATACCTTTCCTGATTGAGACCAGTTACTAGTAAATGAAGTTCTCTAAGCTTTTCTACAAGAAATACTAATCAAAGTATAATTTTTTTTTTTTGCCATAGCAATGTATCCTCCTTTAATATGGTGGTTTAGGTTTGAGACCATCCCATTTATTTTTTTGCCTGAGCATGAATATTTAAAGACAGATTTAAAAAAATATATCAAAAAGTTCTGTAGAACAACGCGATTCCTCTAGCAAACAAATCTCTCCATTGTTTTTGGTTTCATGCCCAGGAACCAATTTCAATTTACTTTAATAAGAATAAACATGTTTCAAACCCAGATAGAGCCAAACAGTTACATCTTTGCTGTTGGATAAAATTATTCAGGATGAAAACCAGAGCAGAAATTGTAGGGCTTCTGCTGTTCTGCAGAGCAGCCAAGAATGACAATTAGTGTTGGATCAAACAGAACTTTCATTGGTCTGTTTATACCGTATTTCTGTATGTGTACTTCACTCTATCAAAACAAATACCTTATAAAAATCTCTTAAGGTGTTTACAAGCTTTAACGACTGACAAATAGACCAAATTTAGACAACAGCCTAAGATGTTGGCTTCGAAAAAAGAAAGGGAGTAATATAAAGATGAACTTCACAGAATTATCCAGTCCTGAAGAACATACATAGTAACAGTATGCCAGAAGAAACTTAGGGAGTAAAATGTCTTTTAGGGTTCTCACAATGCTAGTTGTGCCCTATTAAAGGAATCAAAGAGACTCCACCTAATCTCTTTCTCAAAAGGGAAATTGTGGGACATTTATACTTACTAGTAGAATAAGAAGGTGACCATCAGTGAAGCAGTAAACATGAAGAAAAACTGAAACATATGAACTTGAAATTACCTAGCTGAAGCGCAAACCTGTGATTTACTATGTAGCCTAACTTGAAGACTTGTGATTAATTACTTGTTCTGATACGTTTCCTGTGTGATCCTGAACATAAGTATTTAGGCCATAGCAGCATCTCCTTGCTACACCCGCATGACTATGTATCATAAACAAGAAGTAATCTTTCTTAAAAAGAAAACTTCTCATTTTCCCTATTCTTAACCACAATCTTATAGTATAGAACTTCAAACCTAAGCTATCACAATCAAAAGAACAGCAGCCAACAACACAAACATTTTTAGATTCACTCAGGGTCCAGTAATTTCATAGCACAGAGGTTTGTAACACAGCCTCATCAAATCTGTGAAATAAGCATAAAGGCAACTCCTTCATTTCACAAGTCCTGTGAGAAAATAAAATAAACATTTATTAGATACTTATTATTGGTTTATCTGAAGAATCTATAAGTATTTTTGGTAGATAGAGGGCAAAATCTTGAATTGAGACTGTATGTTATAACCTTTCTTGTTCTGCCACTATTCATCTGTTTCTGCCTTGCACTGAACCTGCTCCAAGGACAAACAATTTAGAACAAAACAGCACTCACCTACAATCTACTCAAGAACAGCTCTTAAGGAACATCATGATCTAAGTAAAGCCTTTCTTCTCCTCCTGTCTCATAGGATAGGACTGTCAAAGCACTGACACTACCTTCTTCCAGTTAAAGGAGAGAGAAAAAGTAATTTTGTTGGTTTGCTGCAGCCAGGAGCCAGGAATTTCAGGTTTAATAACTCAATCACTAAGTTAAGACTGGAACAACAGAAACAAGTGAGTCAAATACTTGGCATGACAGGACACTTACAAATAGAGAGAAATATGTCTAAAATAATTCCCTCTCCACAAAAGAAAGCCTCTTTTTTTTTGATTTCTTGTCTTGAAGAAAACATTCTCAGACAGTTTCTGAGTGAAAATCCATTCATTAGTTGGCATGGTTTGGAGAAACTATTAAACATCAGGATGGTTTGATCAAATTAGTAGGGACTTAACAAAGGAAACCTCAGAGGAACCTGCCCTTCTCGGAAAACCAACTATGATCAGTATTTTGAAAGAAATAATGTGTTTCTTACACTGAACTATCCTTACAGCTTTTTCTTTTATATTATTATACAGAAACACTCCAAGTCCAGCTTAGATTTAAAGATATGCTCCTGAAAATCATGGTACATGCACATTCTTGTAACACGCAATAAAGAAAGCCTGTTTTCTTCTTTTATAATCACATATATCCCTCTTGTTAGCATCATTAGAAGCTGTGAGAGAGAGCAGATATCCAGCTCTTTCTGAGTTTGCCCTGAAGACACAGAAGCTTCTTGGCATAACAATAGCTTACTTTTTTTCCCCATAGGAAGATGCAGTAATAACTGAAAAGCCTCTAGAAATTCTGACCTACCTAAACAAGCACAATTTTTTATTTGTTGTCATGCATGCAGTACACAGTCTAATCCATTTGTGAAAGCCTGTCACTTGTAAATACATCTCTGTGCAACATGAACCTGCACCACTGCTATACAAAATTGTAGTCCTCTTCAGGTGGTACTGTAGCAAGAGCCATCCTCTGCAGTACTTCTTACTTCTCTAGCTGAAGTTATTGCTGCAGTAATGAGGATGGTTGTATGAGAGAGACAGCAGATCCAGAGCTGCCAAGTAGGGACGTCTGGTAAATTAAGATCCAGGGGCACAGAAGTAAACATGCATCTCATTCAGCTATCCTCACTTCAAGGACATCTGTCAGTCAAATGACAGACAGGTATGGGTACCAGCCTTCCTAAATTTAATCAGCTGCTCTATATGAGATCCAGAATGCAAGATGACAGCCTCCTCTTTCCTCACTGGGCCTTTACCTTTCTGCCTTTCGAAGGCTCTGTGAATTTTCTGTTCTTAGATTGTGCTACAACCGCTTATTCAAAGCTTGTCCAGCCTCTCTCTTCATATGCATGCAGGGCTTTCCTTTTATCTCATCGAGGACCTGTGAGAGTACTTTGCTGAGTATCCATCTGCTTGCACTGATTTAAATCTTAAAGCCAGACAGAGATGGCTTTCCAAGTTCTATATTTTTTTTTTTTTGTCATGGCACTTTGAGGACTGACTACCAAATGGTGTATAATTTCTACTCACATTTCTGTAACTGCCAGCAGGAGAAAACATCACAAAGGAAAGCAAATGCATTCCTGCCTTTCTGCCTTTGCTTGCCACAGGTGTTGCAGTTGCATAGAATTATTTATTTTTTCTGTACATCTGATAAATTGTACCAAAGCAACACACACTACTTCCTCGGGATTTCATAAACACTACAAAATTACCAAATTTCTTTCTCCAGTGTCTCCTGTACTGAAAATATTTGTTATTCTACAAATTGATCCAGTGATTCTTGTATTATTTTGGGCAAGAACTTCCATTCATAGATTTATCCTTTTGGTTAATTAAGGAAAGAAGAAGTATAAAAAAACTCCTTGAAAGCTGTGGCACCAGCATCTCTGGTAACTGCAGCAGTATCAAAAGATGAACCTACAATTCCTTCAAACCCTAGAATCAATAATACTCACAGATTAAGCCTGCTAGTTGAAAGAGTCATCGAGTTTTGATGTTTTTCTACCTTTGCCATGGGTTTTTACTGTTTTCAATCATATTAGGAATTCGTGGCTACAGTACTGAATGATAAGATTCTAGACAGAAGACTCAAAAATATACAAGTTCTCACATGACTCAGACATATTTCGAATCAGTATCCAAAAAGCTTATTCTGAAAGCATGTCCAGATGCACTGAGTTGAACAGCAAGTATTTAAAAGCAAAAACTCAGTCTGTATCAAACTGTGCTTAATAGTAGAGAACAAACTATGGCATAGACTGTCTCCAAGGCAGAAAATGTTTCAAATCAGTTTTCAAATGATCTGACTTCTTTGGTTTTGGTGCATTGTTTCTCAGTTGGCTGGTTGGTTTGGTTTTTTTTTTCCCTTTCTTTCTTTCAGATTACTGTAGACATGCAAACTAATGTTAGGGATGTAATCCGTGAGACATGGCACATTTGGCAGAATAATATCCAAACTATAACTACTTCTAAAACATTAACTTTTACTGAGCATGATCTTTTTGTTTATAAATCTATCTTTTCTAAATGTGACTTCAAACAAAATTCACACATTTCTCCCCACTCCATACATACTTATATATATGCCATAAGAAAAAGTAAATCTACCTTTTGTATTCTAGTAACAACTGTAAAATATTTTAATTTTTTAAACTTGCATTTTAGCATTCCCAAACCAAATGTATGCAATGTTTACATCTAAAGAGATGCTTTTTTACCACATGCATATGCAAACAGGACTAGAACGTAAACTTTAAACTATAACCAAGTAAATAATTTTCTTTCTTATATTATTTGAACATTCAATAAAAATATTTAGTCTAATTCAGATTATAGGCAATACTATTATTTATATCCACATTTCAAAGAGTATGAAGTGTATGTTTCTACAGACAAAGTACCTGCTTAAAACAATTGAAAACAGACTGTCTATTGGCAAAATGAAGTCCCCAAATAATTACTCAAGAATAGTTTCTCTCATCCCAATCTCATAAAATCTGTGTTTCGAGAATGTCCCTCTGTATGTGTTTTGCTTACAGTATAGTGCAAAAGCAAGCAAAAACCCCAGTGTCGAAGAAATGTTATTACCATCTCCAAGTCTGATAACATTTTTGTTATATGCACAGAACTGTCCTAAACAAATTAACAGTTGCAATGTATCATTTCAATGTGTTGAACATATGAGGGAATGCATATCTTTTATAAGCATGTGCTGAAAATTGGGTTTAATCACTTGTAGTGGACATCATCATGAGTCTTCTGTCTGGACAAACCTCTGTTCAGGACAGTAGGTTAACACATGCGAAGTATTTTCCTAAATAGTAATTGTCCTCCCTATCTTAGCACCTTCCTATCAACTCTTCCTTGCTATACAAAATACACATCATAGTATTTAAGTATGTTTAAAGTTCATCTTCTGCTTATCTATCATCTCTCACTGTTAAAAGCCACCTGCAGTCTCATACCTATTTCCAGGGCAGGACTCTATTGATTACTTGCTGTTTTCACCTCGTGCTGTTCTCACTGAGGAGCTACAGAACTCTACCAAGACCCTTCTAAAACTACTTCTTCATTATTTCACTGCTTCATGGCTTTCTATAGATCTTCATTATCACCTTTTTATATTTCAGCTATAAGCTCTTGAGGTAACTTGTTTTTTCCTTTGTGCTTGAATTATACTTGTCATTAAGTCAATAGGGTACTTAATGACTTTTTTTAACAGTAATAACAACACTTTGCAACAAAACAGTCTTTCATGGATGTTCAAAGATCCCTTTACCTTCACTTTATGGATATAAACTTAAATGCAAAAATGTGTGGGGTCAATAATACAGACGTATAAATATGATTATACAGCCTTTATAACACTTAAAACTATTGGATGAAGCTGATTATTTCTTCTTTATAAACAGTACAGAAGCATTGCAATTGATATATTTTTGTCCATTAAATCATATTTTTTTCAAATTTTATGTTTTGATGAATGCCATATTTTGCCTGCAATTCCTTTCTAGAAGGAAAACCTTATAAAGAATAACATACAATACTTAGGAAAAGCAAGGGAATCTCTCTTCTCAGTTTTAAGATGAGACCCTAAAATTCCTTTTTACAGTTCAGATCAAAAGTCATATTTAATGTACAAAGAGCCCTGCCTCCAAGCTGAACTTTAGCATAAATGGAGAGCCAAAGGAATCGCATCATAGATTAACTTCTTTCACTGAAGCTTTGATACTACACAAGTTGTGTATACACTCCTATTGCAGGCTGAAATGGGGAATAGGAATGATTTGCAACAGAACAGTCTAAATTACCATCTAAACTAAGGAATATCTTTGTAACTGTACAAGCAGTAATGTCAGAGCATCAGAGCACAAATGAGTGAATGCAAGAGATTCCCACAACCAGACTGCAGTGAGAACCAATGAATGTTTGTTCAAATCTTATTGTTAATGGGGTTACCATGATTATTAGTCACTTTACCTGTAGACATATCCAAAATTCATACAGGAATCACACTTGCATTTATGACTTACAGAAGAATTTTTTTGTTCTGTACACAATGCTCTAGTTCTTACTTGACAGACAGTAGCTTATAAACAGTAAACATGAGAGCAGCTGTTTGCAATATAAAAAAGGTTTTGCATATTCTTCTATAATAGGGGATGTGGTCAGCCGTAATTAAAGGACATCATGTTTGCAGACTTTAAAAAAATTACTTATTTTACTCAATAAAAACTGTAACCAAATGGAACAACAGCAAGCGTTGTGAGTCAGCGAATGAGCTGCTCTTTAAGTTCCCTCTAGGTATTAGAAGTGGGTAGCTGTTGTTATGAAAATGTTTACTTATCCTGGTAGGTTCACAGGAGGTTCATCTAACATTAAACACTAGGGATGAGTGTTTATTACAACTGGAAAGTGTATTTGGCAAGGGCAATGATAATTACTTCTACAGTACATGCAATTTTAATTTGATACTTCAGTATACATGTTAAATTGCATTCCAAAACAGGTTTCTGTTCATTTCATATCACTATAAAAGGAACACACCCAACATTCCTGTACAGCAGACGTTGCAAATCAGAGCTTGTCCTGCCTTGAAGGTAGAAAGTCCTTGAACAAAACATTACTTTGCAAGGAAAGAACCTCAGATCTGTCCTCAAGTATTAGTTCCTAGTGTCATCAAACGTACTAGAGATTTACCATATTTTAAGATTTGTGAAGAAAAATCTTTTGTATTATTTGTCATATTTAAATTTGCTTTATATGCGGCATACATGTCTCAACCCAAAAGGCATCATAGAGACAAAGGCTACATTACTCAGATAAAAATTCTTATACTGTTTAAGCAAACCAGATTTATAATTTGTGAGTTAGCTTTTACAGCCCTATACTGCTAACAATACTTCTAATATTCAGCTGTATCTCTTCTATCTACACAATTTTTGCTATCTATATTTCTTAATTCCCATCTCATGTTACCTCATTATACTTTCAAATACATTATGCACAGTAGTATATCTGATTACACAACAACTAAATGGCAAAATTAATTTGGAAAGTATGCTTAATAATAGAAATCTAAAAAAATCATTTTAAAACCCCTGCATTTAGGAATAAAACACTGAAAATATAAATGCAAAATTGCAAGTACAGAAGTCCTGAAGTAGAACAAACAGTGTTAACAGTGGCCAAAACCTGAATAGGAGATGATGAAACCTTGTTATGAAAAAGACAAACCTCATTCAGATATACTCAGAAATGGCAACATAAATCCAAACTACTGAGCTGTCAGAGAGGTCTCAGCTGAAATACAGTGTTCAGATTTATCTACGACACTTGCAATATATAAGCAGAGAGAAAGAGGATATTTAGATGAATGAGCAAGAAGATAAAGAAAACATGAACTATTATAAAAGATTGAGTGATACAAGTTTCTTCAATCTCGACAAGGCTAGGTTGACAGAAGATGTGATAACAAACATGTAATAGACAATCAGATGATCAGCTGTTCCCTAGTTCATCAATCACAGGAAAGATTTGTGTTACATATTAGAAAAAGCTTTATACTATGTAAAGCAGTGCAACAGACAATCGGGGAAATCTCTGAAATCTTCATTCCTGAACTTCAGGAAGAGTACAAATATTTAGCAAGAATGAGCTTGGTCTATGTGCTCCCCGCTTAGAGCAGGAGAATGGCTTGGAAAAGATCCCACTGAATTCCCTTCCAGCCCTGTATTTCTGTGATTGCATTACACAGAATCTATCTGGTAACCTCACTGTTTCTTGAAAACTTGTAAAATAATGCTGAGAAAAATGCTGAATTCTAAAACCAAGTACATTTTAAATCTACACCATTTACTAGCTGTGCCCCAAACTCTTCTTTCTCAGTGATTATTTCACCACTTGTACATTTTAACTCTTTAGATTTATTCTATTAATGGTGTAATACTAATGAATAACCACATGCTTGTGTACCTAAATGCAGAATATTTGGTAAAAGTATGTTTTGGGGTTTTTTTTGCTGTGCATCAACACACAAGACTTTAACTCACATGAGGATATGAAATTAATGAAACTACTCCAATTTTGGATTTTAATTTAGCTACTAACTCTTGAATAAACATAGGGAGTCAGAAGATTTTAATATAAGTCACTTCCTTGAGAGCAGCAGAATGGCAATATCATTTAAAAATTCTTTGAAGCCTAAAAATAGTATGTAATACGACACACATAAGATGATGGTTTTAGCACCAGCTGTAAAATAAAAGGAATTGCATTTCTGCTATGCTCTAATTTTTCAGTCTATATGGTTGCTATTTAAACTGCATCCTCCAAAGATGGTTTGAAAGCAGACTAGCTCATTCTATTTGTAATAGGTTCTCATGAAATTTTGTGCTGCTTACAATGTGAACAAATCTATTAAAATAGAATAAGTTTAATTCTAAGGCACGAATACAAAATAACTGCCTCTAACTTATTCTTGGGGTTATTAAAAAATGCAAAACTTTGAAATAGTCTAATTACTTTTATTATAATGAATAAATGTATGTTTTCATCTGCACACACAGTTCCCACTTAGTCCTTTCCTTGACACATGTAAAAAGAAAAAAAAAACAATAAAAGAAGGGAAGATTAAATCCACCAAGTAATAAGCCCACAGTATTAACAAATCCAGTATGTTGTAAAGCAAATCTCGTTCTTCTGAAGACTGCTAGTAATTAAATTGACTTCCATTAAGCCTGAAACAGCTACACCTACTACACCGTCACTGTCCACAGATGCGGCCAAATTAACTGATTTGGTCAACTAGATCAAAGCTTTTGAGATATGTGTATTTATTTCATTATATTAACTAGGTCTTGCTAATATAATATGAGTAAGAGTGGCGCTTTCTGTAGCAGAAATGATGGAAAAAACATAGTAATTTATGTTCTTAACCAGACCATTAATCTTCCTTGTAATGTTTTAAACAAGTCTGTTCAGGCCTGTGTTGTGGCCCAAATCCTGCAACCTAGATTGCAAGCTCTGTCACACTGACTTACAGGCAACTCCCTCTGCGCACACACAGCTGCATCTCCTTTCACGTTACTTCTCTGTTCTTGCACATTCACCATGCTATAAAGCTACAATGTCAAAACACTTAACTGCACAAAAAAAGTAAGTGCCACACAGTCAAACACTGAACTAATCTTAACGGTTTACAAACTATTGCTCTACCTTAGTAGTTTTGGTGGGTTGACCCTGGCTGGATGCCAGGTGTCCATCAACTCTGCTCTATCCCTCTCTTTCCTCAGCTAGACAGGGGAGAGAAGATATAACAAAAACCTCATGGGTAGAGATTAGGACCAGTTACCATCACAGGCAAAACAGACTCGACTTAGGGAGATTAGTTTAATTTATCACCAAACATATCAGATTAGGCTAATGAGAAATAAAAATCAAATCTTAAAAACACCTCTCCCAGGCCCCTCCCTTCTTCCTGGGCTTCAGTTCACTTCTGAATTCTCTACCTCCTCCCACCAAGTGGCAAAGGGGGATAGAGAATGGGGGCATCACACATTGCCTCCACCTCTCCTCCCTCCTCACACTCTTGCCCTGCTCCAGCATTCGGTCCTTCCCATGGAAGACAGTCCTCCATGTCCCCAACATGACAGTCTCCAACATGAATCCTTCTTATGGGCTGGAGTTCTTCATTAACTGTTCCAGCATGGTTTCCTTCCATGGGGTGAAGTCCTTCAGGAACTCATGTTCCTGCGCTAGTCCCCCAGAGAGTCACAAGTCCTGCCAGCAAATCTGCCCCACCAGGGGCTCCTGTCTCTTCATGAGTCCACAGGTCCTCTCAGAAGCCTACTTCAGCATGGACTTCCCATACAGGTTCCCAGTCTCCTTCAGGCACCCACCTACAGCAGGGAGTCCTCTGCAGGCTGCAGGTAGATATCTGTTCCACCATTAACCCCCATGGGCTGCAGGGAGTCACTCTGCCTCAGCATGGTCTTTACTACAGGCTTTAGGAGGATCCTCTGCTCCATCACCTGGAGCAATTCCTCATCCTCCTTCTTCCCTGGCCTTGATGTCTGCAGAGTTGTTTCTCTCACCTAAGTTCACTCCTCTTTCTGGATGTAGTTTTCTATTGCTCAAGTTCTCCTCTCTACCCTCTTCTTAAATATGTTATCACAGAGACACTACCTCCACTGCTGGTGAGCTCAGCCTTGGCCAGCAGCAAGACCATCTTAGAGTCCATGCCAGCAAGCTCCATCAAACACAGGGGAAGCTTCTAGCACCTTCTCACAGAAGCCACCCCTGTAGCCCTCCTGCTACCAAAATTTTGCCACACAAACCCAATACATTATTATATTTAAAGGTGAAGGGTGGGGTTTTTTTATTATTTCAAAAGCACAATTTTTTTAGAAGAGTTATAGAGTCTTCTACAAAGGCATTGTGCAATCTATTTCTCACATGAACCTTTTTATAAAAAGCTTTAAAACATCCATTTGGAAATGAATATTTACACACTGAAATAGATTTTCTGCTTTATTTATACTTAAAGAATTTTCTCCCTCATTCTCTTATTTTTCCCCATTCATTGATTCAGGAATACTGGGTGTTTCTGATGATTTAATGTAGACTATATGTAACTAATTACAGAACACAGACATCAAAAGCTGGTATTCCAAGCTCTAATTAATTGTGGTTTCACAGGCTGCTATTCATTGCAGCCTAGGAAGTGGTTAGATGTGGGGTTTATTATCAGTTTAAATAAAGAGCCAAAGTATGAGGCATTGGTTCCACCTGAATATTTCAGCCCATAAAAATATTATTTTCTGTGAACTGCAGACAATGTTTTCATTCTGTTGAACTCAAGATCACACAAAGTTAAGTAGTGCACTACCTTACTAGACCGAAAGATACTGGTTAACCGCAAGTTTATCCTTTGATCAAGACAGAAAGTGTGTTTCAAAACCATATGATTGAAAATACTCATTGGAACACTTGACAAAGCATGTTTCATAAATAAGCCAAACAAAATAAATTAATATTATTTTTAAATGCATTATTTACAATCATTGGTCACTGAGTATATATCTTAGTACGGTGTTATTTTTTTTTCCTAGGCATGAGGGATACGTTACAATCTGCTGCAGAAGAGAAGAAAAAAGAAGGGAACTAAAAAAGGAATTTTGCAAAGAAACACTAGTCAAGAGCACCCACTGAGGAGATCTGTGTGTCTACTTTTGGTGGGATTTCTTCCGCTTACCCTGCACAGCAAAGCCCCATGAGGTGATCTGTTTGTTTAAACAAGAATAGAAACCCATTCTGAAGGTTCTCAATACCTCGAAAAGGTTCAAAAATGAAAAGTAATTGACGTGTACTGCATAACTTACACATAGGAAGCAATGTCAAAGAAGCTGGGTCAATTTACTATAATGACTGTCAAAATTTACCAAAGGAAGAATCAATCTAGTATTTGGAGAAAATCTTTTCTCTTTTTGCAAACAGTTATATGTTTAAGATACCTCATGGCAAAAAAGATAGTGTTATCATGTTCCGAGCCTTCTTCCTCTGTTTACTACTTTATTTGAAGCTGGTTTGCATCTTTCAGACTATCTGTGCAGTCCTACTGGACAAACATGAAGATTTTAATGAAAAAATTAAGATGTATGAGTACAAACCACTTTTGGAAGTGGAATAAGAGGGAAGACAAACTTATTTCATGTACCTCACCATAATCTTTATATAATATGACTGACTTAATATGACTTTGCAAGTTTATATTCCAGTTAAATAGTCAGAAGAGGACATTTTGCTATTTAACAATTAAGGTTATATTCTGTCCTGAAACAATGTATAACTATTAGATATGGGTTACCTTAGCAACTATTAGGTGTTGTAAAAGAGAATTCTGAGAAACAAGGATGTTTTAGTGAGCAACTAAAATACTGGAATCTCTTTTCTTGTTTTTTCCCACCATTCCACTTCTTCCACAGAAAGTAAAACTATTTTTTTGAGACAAAAACTGATTGTGACCTCAGAACGATTGCATTAATACTGTTTTTAATCCAATTACCATCAGTTAAATTCTTCCAGGTAATCTTTACTTCATTGTTGAAATTGGTCCATGGTGTCCACTCAATTAAGAAATTACAGGAATATGTAGCAACCGTGAAATAAGATCTCAATAGGCAGAACATTATTCTCAGCACAATAAATGCATATAGAGAAACAATTATCTGCCAATTAATTTATCAATACAGTTTTAAAAAACAAAATTCTGTTTAAACTTGGATAATGTGACTATTACTTCTATGATGTAGTCATTGTTTTTCAGACTCCCATACCCAATATTCCGTGTTGAAGTCAATGGAAATTGACTAAAAATCTGTCACCAGTCACAACGTCTGTATGACAAAGAACTAGAATCAAAACATCCAAAGATTTCAAAACCCTATGCATTTTAAAGTATAACATAATCTATTATTGCAATTTAATAGTGTGATATTGAATGATAGTTTGGCACTGTAAATATTGCCAGTTACCCTCTTCAGGAAATCTAGTTATTATTTTCTCTTACTCCTCTAGACCTTAATACATGGCAAAAAACTGAAAAGAGCTGCCATCCTTTTCCTGCCATCCAGGAGCAAAAAGTCAGTGAAAGGTACAAATGCCTTTCGGCAGGAAGCCATGGCCTCTGACAGACTGTTAGTGGAGACAAAACACTATACATGACAGAGTCAGAGCAGGGTATAAAATATCCATAATGAAAAGTTCATGTGCTGTGCCCTGTGCAAGACGTATTTTTACCTGGTTCTCTTTGGGGATTCTCTAATTTCTTGATTAGGAGATTACTTTTTCTAAGGATTTAATTAAGGAGATGACAGTGTAGAGTATTTTGTAAGTAAGTACAATCTCATACTTTACTAGGAAATTAAATTTAAAAGAAAATCTAAGAATAGAAAGAAATTATTTTCCTAAAATTGTGTTGTTAACTTTTTTTTCCTCTGGTTTCAGAGTTTTGTGATGACATCAAGTATTAACCATGAAATTTAGACCAGCCCAGCCCATATCTATAAATTATCCACCGGCATATGTATATAGCATCAGCTTTCTGAATTATAGCTTTTTATGGTTTGCTGAATGATGCTACTTAGGCTTGTGTAATTGTTTTTAACTTTACAACTAACATTTTTTTAAAGAGCTTGCAGAGAAAAGTTTGTACTGTTCACATTTGGACAGGTTTTAGTTTATCAATTCTCCAAATTCCCCTTTAATTTGTAAGCAGTTTCACGTAATGAAATAACAACCTTTATCATGGAAATATGATTTTTTTTCTTTCCTTCTTTAACAGCATGGCAAGTCTCTGTTCCAGTCAAAAGAAGCACCTTCCTAAGGTAGTTTTTAAAATTATTAGATGTACTAGGATGAGATACTACACAGTTCATAGAACAAGAGGCAATAAACAACAAAACATAAAGGCTGCCTGCTTAAAACAATGAACAGCTATCACAGCCTCAGAAAATAATCTCTAATGTTACTTGTAAGTGTAACTATTACGTAAGTGAAAATCTGCAAAATTTATCTTCTTCTTTAGCCTTAATTCTAATAAAATACATCAATAAATCCTTAACTGTATAAACATATGTGCTAGTAGGTCACAAAAGTAACACTCATTTCACTTTGCTTTTCTTCTGTCATGACAAGTCTTCAAAGGTTTTCTTAGGCTTTAAATTATGTAGGAATACAGCAGTGCTCTGCAGTACATAACCAGAGAGTTTGGTTTGCTATGGCAGAGCAGTAAGGCTGCTATGGGATTGACAGCTGCTTAAAGACCTGCCCTGGTGCTTTGCATACGTACAGGGAGCTTAGCACAAAGTTCAGGTTCACTCATCTCTTGCATTTGCAAAATATGAGGCTTTCAATACAATCACATCTATCATATCAATGATAAGCACGTTTGTTCCTTAAGTTCTAATATTTTTAGATATCTAAGTAAATACTTAGCTGAAAAAGTAACTTTAGCTTTTTTATTAATGACAATTTGGAGCATAATTGAAAATCCCTGTGTCAATTTTTCAGTTTTCTTTGTACTGTTGACTTGACCACCTGATCTTTTACTTTTGGTGAAAAAGCTGGGCTGTACTTTGAAGTGTTTTATACCAGCAAATACTTTCAAAACACTCTTATGAACCTTAATTCTACATTTATGTTCTATCAAAAGATATACTACTACTTTAGGCACATAATCACATGGGGGTTTTTTCCTACATGAAACGTGCCTATGACTTTCTTAAGCAGAAAGGCATTAAAAAAAGTAAATACAGAATTTGAAGTTATATATATTGACAAAGCGCAAACAAGAAGAGATCAATGAGAAAATTTACTTTGACTGAAACACAAGAATTCCAAGACAAAAACGCATTACATGCATGAGTCATGAATGGGAATTATTTTATTATTAACTTTTGATTACCCAGAACCCTTCACATAGAAAAGTTTGAATATAAATATGCACACACAACTTGGAAGAATTCAGAAGGTCAGGCTGATTTTCACAAGATAAGCAAGGGCAAGCCTATTAACAGCTTACATATCAAAAGCCGGCATATATATGGCTAACTGTCCTGCTAGTTAGCAAGTGAAAAATGATTTGGCATTTGGCCGTTTTCCCTGATTTGCTTACCTTTGTTTCCACTATGTCAGACACTTTTCAGTATCTGAAAGCATAAAACTTTACAACTGTGCCATCTAAACAGGGGATACTTTGAGAATAGAACACTGCTTTGGAATTTATAGAGAAGCCATCACTGTCTTTCCTCAAAAATCTGTGAATAACATGTTGATTCTGGAAACTGGAAAAGAGACTGTCAGTTAGACAGTTATGTAATATTTAAACCCAAAAATAACGCTAGCCAAAAAGAAACCAACCCGGAAACCCCAGCAGACCTAAAGGGACTTGGGAGAACAGGAAGCTGGTGGGTTTTTTTTTACTTGGTCTTTTTTGTTTGGTTAATTGGTTTCTGATTTTTTTAGGAGGGGAGGTGATGGTGGTTTTGATTTTCATTATCCAAACTTATTAAATGAAAAGTAGCTTCTATAACATTTAGTAAATGATTAAACAAAAAAAAGAAAAAAATACATAAATAAGAGACATTGTAACCTTTAGAACAGATATGATAAATAAGATTGAACGAATAAGTTTGAAAGACTAAAGGAACATTTGGACGTCATTGTGGAATGTTTATGTTGAAGTCACCTCCACCAGCTCAAGTTACATGGAATCAGTTTGAGTATGACATGATTTAATATACATACATACATATACCTCTCAAGTAAGGGAATTGTTTGAAGTTTCTTTTCTATGAGGTTGCCATACAATCTTGTTTTAGCAAAGGACTTTGTGAAGGCATGAAGTATCCCTGGGTTTAAGGGGTACACGGACATGCCTATTGCAAGGAATGTCTATTGCATGTTACTAAATGGACAAAGCACACAGGCTCAGGGAATTCCCATTTTCTGCAGAAAATAACTGGCAAGGGGGAGTAAAGAATCACATCTGCCTAACCTCTTCCTAGTGCTTCCTGCCATGCATTTATGCCACGCATTGCACCCCCAGCTGCAAGTTCCTGGGCTAGACAACTTTTGTTTTGATTCAAGGCGGTCTGATATTTGGGAAACTGTTAAAGCAACGGGGCCAGACTCTTCTCAACAGTGCCCACCAACAGGACAAGGGGCAATTGGTACAAAGTGGAGCACAGGAAGTTCCACGTTAACATGAGGAAAAACTTCTTTACTGTGAGGGCAACAAAGCACTGGAACGGGCTGCTCAGTCTGTAGAGTCACCTGCTCTGGAGATACTCAGAAACCACTTGGATACCTTCCTGTGCAACCTGCTGTGAACCTGCTTTAGCAGGGGCAGGACTAGATGATCTCCAGAGGTCCATTCCAACCCCAGCCATTCTATGATTCTGTAAGATTTTAATATCTTCTGTCACAGTGAGACAGAATGGGATATAAAATAAACTTCCAAAATCAGTGGGGTTAAATGTTAGTCAAATATGATATAAATTTGCCAAAAAAAAAAGTTCTGTCCAAGAAAATTACTTTGTTCTACAAAGAGACAATGAATCAATTTCAGATTCTTTTCAGCCTAAGCCAATGTAGAGCTAACATCACAGAAAAATACAAGGTAAATAGTATAAACTACATGAGAAACTACATTGAAATTTTGGACAGAGGGAAAGGAATAGTTCCTCAGAATACAAAACTTACTACCATGTAAGCATATTCTTTCTTTTGAAGAACGTTAACCAATTTGATTCAGAATGCCTCTTTTCCTTTTAGACTCTCATAAAATCCGCATTGACAGCTTGGGTTGTGTAGGTCAAGGACACATCTCCACAGACTTCTGTGCAGGCCCACAATTTTGCCAGATTAATTCCTAATCCTATCTCTCTGCTAGTAGTCTTCTCATACAGAGATTTTTTTTTTCCTATGATGTCTGTATTGCAGAATGAGATATGGTCAGAGGAAAACAAGATTATATGATCTGATTAGTAAATATATTTTTCCGCTTCAAAGGGTTAGGTTTTTCCCCATCTCATTGTAGTACCGCAGATAATAGGCATCCTCTGTTTTGTACTTTGTGTAGGTTTCTTTTAATTAACCTGAAGCATGTGTCTCCCATCTATGTATTTGTGGTAATCTTTAATGTCTCATTTAAGACATTTAATAAGAATTTATCTTTAGACCTCAAGTACAAATTTAATGCAAAATGAAATCCCCAAAAAAAGAATTAGTCATAGAAACCTCTGATTAACAATGAATTTTTGCCACGGAAAAAGAAAACCAAATTAATTTGCATGCTGTAGTATCTTTAGGAATTTGTTGATTTATCCGGCATAGGTTTCACAATACTTAATCAGTAGAAACTGAACACATAAGTTTTATTTCAGAGTCCTTCCCATCATATGGAGGATTTTCAGAGTCCTTTGTCACTCATGTATCATTGCAAAGTGCTAAATAATACTCATATATTCTCCTGCTGCTTGATACCACTGTGGCTCAAACAGCCCTGATATCGTGATATTTCCAAAATTTTATTAGTACTTCTTAACAAGGCATAGAAAACCCTTCGTTTAGGAGATTTATAATGTCTTTTGTGATGTCTCTGGATGGATTTTCAGTTAATGCAGCCAAAGATAACCCCTCTTCAGCTTTGGTACTGACATGCTTGATACATATTTATACCTGTGAAATCCGGGGATGTTTGTAATGAAAGGAATGCTAGGTAAGAGCTTTCCTTTCTCTGTTCTGTTAGTATGCAATTTTCCTAATATTTAAATTTCATTTGCCTTTGTCAATTAAAAAAGCTCAGTTAAGAAGGTTCTACAAACAACATACTCAAATCTAAAAGAGCAATGCTTAGCCAATTTGGACAAAATAAAGGAAAAGTTATTACCTATCCCTAAACAGGTTATCTGCACAGTATTAACTTTAATCTTCATTACTGTTAATAGCAAGAGCACTACTAACAGCATCTCTGCATCAAATAAAGAAACCTCTTAGACTGAAATTCAGGTAGCCATACAGGTATCGCTCCAAAACCATAAAACAACTTCCAATTCTCTTTGAAACCAGGTCACTCTATAAGCATTTTCTTGGATTTTCCTCTTCATCTTCACTTGTCTAGAAGAGGGTTAAGTCTCTTCTTCACAAAGATCTTTGGTGTCAAACGACATGCTACCATATGCCAAAAAAGAAGGGAGTTACAGTCACCCCCATCTTCAGCTTTAACTGGAGCTGCTTTGTTCTGAGTGCCCTGAATAATTAATAACTACTTTGGCAATCAGTCATGCATTCCTTAATGGCACCTCAGGCATCAAGTATCCCATTCATTCACTCCCCAAGTAACAATGGGCTATATTACATCAAGTTTTCTCTGCCAAACTTGTAACTGACATAATTCAAACTAAACAAGTCACTAAGAAGGACTGAAGCCCAAATGTATATTGTAAGAGTTTATGAGGTTTCCCTCAGCTGCATGAAGCTACTGTAATTGGGGGCAAGTGAGAAGACGGGGAAAAGAAATTAAATATGAATTATTTCTGCAATAAATTGCTAGGAGGGTTTAATTGATATAGTGCTGCCAAAAACATGACTTTTAATAAATGCATAGCTGAACAGTCAAAATGCAGAACAACCACTAAGCAGCCCTTAGTGAATAAAGCAGCTCACCAGTAAGCACAGATTAAGTGACAGGGTAGTACATGAAAAGGGTGACTAGGAATAACAGCTGTGCTGAAAGTAGCATAATAATTTTGAAATAACACAAAGTACATTTTCTTAGTACGAATAAGCTTTTTCAACACTTCCTTCCACTTTACAGTATTCCAGACAAAATTAACTTACAATTTTAGAACAAAGGAGAGAAAGGTAGAGTTAGATTAGAATTATAGAAAATTCTAGATGAATCCAGGATACACAATTTAAAATGGAAGAAGTGCAAATAATTTAACTGTAATTAGATAGGATCTGAAAAAAAAGCTTATTTTTTTTCCTTGAGGAGCATTCTGCCTTTTTGCAGTATATGCATTGCTTTTATGTGGTTCCTGACAATCCCACAGCGTGTCTTTGTAAAAAATGACATTGAATGTATTGACATTGGAACTGCCGTGAGTCCTTTTGAGTGACTAAATGTTAGAAGTAATTAGATCAATAGCCATTCTCCCCATACTTACTCATTGCGTGAAAAGTTGGTTTGAAATATAATATACAAAGTAATAATATATATATGAAAAATTACAGCAAATTTAAACAAAACCATTTCTCTTGCTCTTTAAAAGACCTGAAAATATTTCCAGTGCCCCTCTCCGTGTGTGGCCTCCAAATACAGAAACAAGCTTGCACTGTTTTATTTCAGTTTTGCTTCATTTCTCCCCAAACAATCTCTCATTGCCAGTCTATACCAAGCATCTCCTCCTCCACCTCGTCAAAAAAAAAGGAAAAAAAATTAACTGTTTAGGACCAATTCTCTGAATCACTGAGTCAGTTATGTTTTCGCAAGAATTATTTAACATTTACATTCATTCCTATTGCTGACATCTTTTTTTGTGGGGAGGTGGGAGGAGAGAGGGTGCTGTAAACTTTATTTTATCTTGTAATGTTGGATTAGAAAGCACTACAGTTCTAGAGAAAACCACATTTTTTTGGCTTCAGTTTAATTGTTTTAGGTGCAAGAAGCAGGTCTAATCCTAAAAGCTAGCAATATAGATTTCATGTACAATCTGCAGTCTGAAATGTAGAATTGTATTTTGCATGGCTTATTAAGATGGGGTTTTTTATGAAAAATATTACAGCCCTTTAAAAAAGAGTTTTGGAATTAGTCCTCACAAACTGATAAGCAGCAGTTATACTACACATTTAGGGAATACTTCTGAATTCCTATGACATTAAGCAGGCTGCTCTTGCCTGTTACATATATGAGAGATAACATGCTTAGTTTATAAGACACTGTATGTATACTTCTTATGCTATATAAGGTTTGTTAATGGAGAAAAATGAGGAACAAAAAATTAATCCTATGACGTCAGCCCTGCTTTTCTCAATTGTGTAAGTGATACAAATATTTTGAAGAGTAAAAAAATTATTTTGGAAGTGTTGATAATTTAAATGTTATAACCAGTTTTACCCATCAAATGCCAGGGAAAAATATCAGTCCATTCTTACAGCATGGCATAAAGATAATTATACATATCATCTGGTACTTATAGGAGCCTTTGTTTAATCCATTCCACAGAAACTGGATCATACATAAATCATCTAGATATGCAGAAGGTAGGATGTAATACTAGAGTTGAAACAACAAAATGTGGCATCAGCCCACAAATACATCTATTTGTGGATATTCTTATAACGTTTCCTAAAAGTAAACATGTTAATTACATTCTGCCTTTGGGTGTAAAAAAGTTTAAACTTGGCCATATTTCAAGTTGGTTTTGAGACTAATCGACATTTTACTTAATTGCAAAATTTATCACTATCAGGTCATACTATTCTACTCATGAAAAGATCTAACTCATGAAAGAATCAAACATGCAGATCTTTAGTAATTTTAGATATAGTTCTTAGTTAGGTCTCACTATTACACTTCACTGAAATCATCAATGTGCTAAATACATTATATGGATGATTAAAAAATGTTGGAAAGATAAGCAGATTTGTTCTTTGCTTCTTCTCAGTCACTGAAGTTTGCAAAACAGCAAAAGCAATAAGTAAGCCAAATGCATTTTGAGAGAAGCGCATGTTAGTAGGGTTATAACATGGATTCTTTTGATCACTTTTTTATTGAGCTTGCAGATTCCACCAACCAAATACCACAGACCACAAGACTACTTAGGAGATTCACAAAGTGAATTATGAGGAATTTAACAAAAATACTCCTTATTCTCTTTAAATATGGAATAGCTATTATAAACAAGTCAACTCCTGTTTTGTTCTACTCTAAAGTTTCGGAACATTATCTTATCTTTAACAATCTACAAACTTTGTTTTGTTGTCACAGATCTTTCATTCGGTGAAAAAAAAAAGGTAACAGAAATCTGCTAACAGTGAAAATAGTAACATTTTAGAGAATGGCTATTGTTTAATACCTGTGATTTACAAGTGTTAAGCAAAATTCCAGAGAAAACGCTGTGAAAAATTACTATTATGTATTGTCTGCTTTGTCACTATAATAAAAGAGTTCAGAAGCATAGAAACTTTTCTGGTTTTGAACTAGGTATGATCATTTAGCCGTGCATGTCTAATAGTGGCTAAGAAAAACATTCATTTCTTCAGTCTTCTTTGTAACTTCCCAGTGCTCCCAATGTCACATAGTTGTTTCTTATGCTGATTTTTCTTCTTCTCAAAGCTAGAATTCCACCCTCCCAGTATTATATTAGGAATGCAAACATTTTATTGACATTTCCACACAAACAACTTAGCCCACAGCTTCCCAGTCCATAGTCATCCAAGAAGAATCACAAGAATATTCAGTTAAAAAAACAAAAATAAAAAGTACAATTTTGGAAGCGAGTTTGATTATTATTACTATTATTATTAATAAGTAACTAGTAATTAATCCTAAGATATTAAAATATTGTTTGAGGCTACCACTTCAAAGGCTTTGTTTCAGATTGGAATGTTTCAGGAAAACAAGTTACTTACTGGCATAATAAGTGTATAATGGATGCAGAATCCAGGTTCAGAAGGAAAATATTCATCAGAGACAAATCTTATTCTGATCTGGTTTCCTTTGGAGATTTGTCTGCTCGGTACAATACTGGAACCACACCAGCGCCCCAAAACAGTGCCATCACTAGGCTCTTCAACTTCTACAAAGTCATACCTGAAAAGAAAATCAGATGTTTATTGATTGATAAAATTTCTATAAACTTCCAGCTTTAATTAATAAACTGACTCTAGATTTTGAAATTCTTTCTTTTTTTAATTCAAAAATACTCTATAGTCAGCTATTTTAAACTTAGCTTCCAAGCAGCTACTGGCTTAAATACATAATAAAATCATGCAGCAAGGTTAAAAAAATAAAAGCAGAGTTAGCTTTTTGAAAAGACCCATGAGTACGGTCTTGTTTGTTCCTTTTATGGAAAGCAATTACAATATGTGGGACAGGGCATAATGAAGTCAGAGAAAAAAGAATGAAATCGAACAGTAACTCAGACTACAATATCACCATTGGTGCACTGCATGTCACCAGTGAAAGTTCAGGGGTTTTTTGGTATAGAAAACCTGCCCTCTTGTAATACCAATTGTGAATAAACTCCTGAAGGTTAAGACTGCTCAGGAAAATGTGGAAGCAAATTTTTGAGTTTATGCACCTTCCAATGCAACAGTTGTTGAGCAAAGACCTATATGTAGTGTATGTCAGAAAGAACCTGGTATTTTCATAATATTGACAAGAGAGATATCGGTTGGGAGCTTTGAGATAATGAAACATATTATGTTTGAATTAGTTTCACTGCTTGTTAATGCATGGTCTGGTTATCCCTGGAGATCTCTGAACAACTTCAAAATTGGTCCATGAAAGGTAACTAAGAAATGCCAGTCAATGGTTATCAAGAGTCAATTTGCCACACAAAGGTCCTTGCATCCACTGGAAAGTATTTAGGGGGTTCCTATGGCATAAAAACATTGAAAGCCACTGGTCTAGAAGGTGTGTCTGGTTTCAGTACTTTAACCTGTTTCATATCAGTTCCCCAGCTGCCCATTGACAGTATAAACACTAACTATTTCACGTGGGTTTCCCCTGCTGCAGCTTGAAACCTTCTGAGACCCAGTAGCAACACTGCCAACTGGTTTGGGAAGGCAAGGGCGCATCGGTTAAAGCATGGCAAGCATGTGGAATTTCATAGCTGCAGTTTTCTAAGTCCTCATTTTACTTTTAAACCCCAACTTGTATTCTAAGCACAAACATAACACACCTCTGAGAAAACATATTTCTGATATTTTTGCTTTCTTTTACATGTGTAGTCACATACTAAATAAGTCTCATATAAATCTAAACTAGTGAATAGCATTGAAACCTTTTCAAGTGTACAAGCAGTCCTACCTCTGATGACAGCAAACACTCATATTTTAAAACACAAGTACACATACTCTACCAAATACGTCAAGTAATATTTAATGTGAAAATTATTACCTCATAAACATTTTCTCCTAAAGCTTTTTCTGGATTTTTTTTCAGTAAAGCTAATCTTTATAATGTTTCCCAGCTCCCTAGTTAGACAGCAGGTAATAAATTATTATGTTGCATGTTTGTGCAAGACTGACTTGCACATTTATTATCTCAATTTAAAGGACCAAGGTTTTTTCCACTTCATTAAAAATGAATGCAATGAATATGCTCATTAACTGTGTTCAAAATCTATTACTACCATGCACCGCAGTTTTAAATCTTTGTTGAACGTATGATACTAATTACTTTATCACCATCTTTTTTTCCCAAAAAACACTAATAAATTCCTTAAACTGATCCACCAGAATTTTGACTTTGTAATTGGGAATATAACTTATTACAAAGGCAATGTGTACATTAATTGTACTAAGACTTCAGGGCTCAACACGTTTATTAATCAGATTTTGAGCACTGATTTTCTTTTTTTTTTAAGATCAGCTTATGAAGTTTCTGAAGATAATACTTTTTTATTTTTCAGTTGAGTGTGTGAAATTACCTACTTTTAAGACCTGTAGAGTGAATAAATGACTCATCGTGTTTATTGACTTAAGATGTCTGGAGGGCTGGGCTTAGTATAGTAGTTAGTGCTTGTGCACAACTTAGAGTACTTTCTCTTGCACTTTTTGGTCTCCTGGTACCCTGATGTAAAAGAGAATCTCAAATGCCACAGTTTAAATCCTAGACCCTTAAAATAAATGCTAATTAATTCAATTTGTTAAGCAGTAAAATAGAGGTGCAAAAAGTGTTCTGAAAAACCCAAATAAAATTCACCTTTCTAATACACATGACAAATCCTGATAATTCTGTTTGTCCAGATGTGTTTTCTATGTTCAGTTCTTTTATCCTTGATCTTTGTAAGTGGTATTTGTAAATAAGCTGTCATTTGGAATCAAAATAATTTCTAATTTTTCTCTGTGATATTGGAGTTTCCTTGCTTGAGAAGTTTTTCAGTCACCCCTTCCCTACCACAGTACTATTCTGATCATCAGAAATCCACTTATTTCCAAGCAATCTATCTGGAAACATTCTAATTGTTATACAACACTCACTAGAACTGCATTGCAGTGTGCATAATTAGAATTATCACTATTTTAGGGATTTACTAAAGTATATTTTATAAGCCAATCAAATGTAACTTTCTCATGGCAACATGCTACAGTACATACACATAGTTTATAATGATTACTCCCTTTCTGTGATGTCTCTCTCAGGACCCACAGGGGATTTCTGTTCTTTTATGTTCAACAAACAAATCTAGTGTTGTAGACATTAATTGCTGTTTTCAAAAGAAAAGATGAAATACGAGTATTGGTCTTTTACTACTGAACACAAATGTAGGTGCAGCTCACTAAACAATATAGATATTTCACCATCGATAAGGAGACTGTTTAGAAATTTTGTCTACATCAACAGAAAAAAAGCCCTCGTGTTTCCTGCACATTCTTAGCCAGTAACTTTATTCCTGTCAGTTATCCAGGCTCAATGTGCTGCAAGAGTCTGCCAAAAGAATCTTCTGTGCAAGTAAAATTCCTTGCATTGCACATCTAGACTTAAGACTGAACTTGCTTTGAAAAGTAATAAAACAAAGTAGTTCAGATGTTTTAGCATTTACAACATTGTGCTTCACCACGTCTTCAGTAAAGGATCTTTTTATAATATCCAATCTAAACCTACCCTATTTTTCATAGAATCAAAGAATCACAGAATTGTTTAGGTTGGAAAAGACCTTTAAGAGCATAGAGTCCAACCGTAAACATAACACTGCCAAGTCCACCACTAAACCAAGTCCTTAAGTGTCACATTTACAAGTCTTTTAAATACCTCCGGAGACAGTGACTGAACTGCTTCCCTGGGAAGCCTCTTTCAATGACTGACAGCACTTTCAGTGAAGTCATATTTCCTAATATCCAGTCTAAACCTCTCTCGATGTAACTTGAAGCCTTTCCTTTTGTCCTATAACCCACCTCATCACAACCTTCTTTCAGTTAGCTGTAGAAAGCAAAAAGGTCTCCCTTCAGCCTCCTTTTGTCCTGAATAAACAAGCCCCAGTTCCCTCAGCCTTTCCTCAGAAGACTTGTGCTCCAGACCTTTCCCCAGCTTTGTTGCCCTTCCTTGCACCTACTCCAACACCTCAATGTCTTCCTTGTAGTGAGGGGCCCAAAACTGAACACAGTATTCAAGGTGCGGCCTCACCAGTGTCAAACACAGGGTCATGATCACTTCCCTAGTCTTGAAGCCCACACCATTTTTTATACCAGCCAGGATGCTGTTGGCTTTCTTGGCCACCTGGGCACACTGCTGGCTCATGTTCATCTGGCTGCCAACCAGCACCCCAGGCCCTTTACCACCAGGCAGCTTTCCAGCCACACCTCCCCAAGCCTGTAGGGATGCATGAGGTTATGACCAAAGTGCAAAACCCAGCACGCGGCCTTGCTGAATCTCATCAAACTGGCCACGCCACATCAATCAGCCTGCCCTGGTCCCCTGTCAGAGCTGTCCCGCCATCAAGCAGATCGACTCTCCCACCCAATTTGGTGTCATCTGTAAATTTACACAGGTTGTACTCAATCCTCTCATCCAGATCATTGATAAAGATATTAAACAAGACTGCAGCTATTATTCCACAGTTTCATATTACAGAGTTCAAGAGCAGTAGGGACAACAGCATAGCCTTCAAAAAATATTTCCCCGTCAAAAGGGGCTTGTACTTAAAATGCAAGACATCTAGAATAAATATCCAAGAACTGAGAAGCTATATTCAATCTGCAATGGAGTAAAAAAAAAATGCAAAATACATGCTGAATCTAACAAAGAGTCCTTCTTTTTTTGTGCAGTGTCCCAAGGAGAAAACACAACCTTCTTTGACAATGACTAAAGTGCTCTGGTGTTCTATCTATGTTGAATATATTATTCAAATATTACTATGTAAAATTTATGACTAAGGGGTAGTCCAGTCTACTTTCTGAGACAAAATATGCTTTTGCCTTTAGTCACGATGCCTACAATGCTTTCCCTTACACCTGCTGCAGAGCACACGTTCCTCTCCCCATGGCCTGGATGCCCAGGACTGCTGGCTTGTGCCCAGGACCACTTGAACACAGATAGTTTATTGGAAAAGAGCTTTAACTTCAATGCCTTTCCCTCCAGGAAATGTTTTTTCCAAAGGAATAGGTTTTCCTCTCCTTTCTATATTTTTTCTGTGGATTACACTGTTATTTGCTAAACATATTCTGACAGGCTGTTTACCTTGGCTTAGAATTCTGTGACATTTTTGTGGCTTGCATCTGCTTTTGGAAATCCACAAATATATGAATGAATACAAGAAGCAGAAATTCATGAGGCAAAAGTATTCATCGTATCATTGACGTTGGACCCTTCCATCTCTACATAGATGCATACTAGACAAAAATCCAGCACACCCATTAAAACAGCTTGCAAAAAGCGGAATGTATTTTTTCTTACCGCTCTGACAAGAATCCATTTAATTTGGGTTTTTTTCATGAAGAAATAGGAAGCTGACAAATATTCCAGGGTTTGGGGTTTTTTTGACATTGTCCTGTCAGACACTGTAACATTTCTGTTCCAGCTTGATTTAAAGCGCATGGAATTCCAAGGTTTCCTGGTGCCAGCAAAGCACACCAAAACACCTACCTCAGTCACAGATCAAAAGCATTCAAGGTTCCCTGCCAGTTTCTCCAGACAAACAGTTACTGAATAGAACTTGAATGGTTTCTATTCAGACAGGTTCAATTTTGGAAACATTGAAAATTTCTAAAAACTGTCATAATGAAAGTATCAGTTTGATCTTCTTCTAAACAAAATCATAAGATTATAATTCTAATGGAAAATTTTCTTTCCTTTTCCACCTCCTTTTGAAATAATTTTCATTTCTGTTAGAGAAATATTTAAATTACTTGTGGAACAAAAAATTTGGGGTTTCCATCTTTTGACTTAACCATGTATCTGTATAGACAAAACTGTAAGGTTATTAGCAAGGCCTTACATAGTCCTCACCTCTTAGATCAATTTTAAATCACAACTGTAAGTAATCATATTGCTCTTTGTAAAATAAACACTACATTAACATGCAGAGGAAAGTAAGGCCAAATGCTTATCTTGATACTTCTTTCAAAGCTTCTCTGTCTCATTTGCAATAAATTCTGGAGGCCTCCTCCAGTCAACCCATCCCTCTAGTAGTGTTCTTCTGAGCAGACTCATGTTTCAAGAGAACATTGGAGCATAATGGACGCACTCAAATCCCTGGTGTCTAATGATAGACCTAATCTGTGTACAAGTGGCTTTGATATTCGTTGCACCATACAGTCTCCAGCAAAAATGCATGACAGGAAAAGAGGAACTCAAAGTTTATGACAAAGGGCAGGGGAAAAGCGAGAGGAACCTGAAAAGGAAGAAGGAAGGAGAGAACAGCACGCTAGATTTGAGGAATAAAAGTAGACTTTGAGCAAACCAAACAACCTACAGGTATAGCAACTGTTGCAAAAAGAATGTACTGCACCATTCATTCAATAGGTAGAGACATACTTTCTTTTCTGTTACCAATACTGTCCCCGTCACTGAAACTAAAACTTTCCAAGATCAAGGCACAGAGACAATAGACACATCATGTGAGATGAAAATCAAAATGACACAAAAACTAAACAACTGGTAATAAAGAAACTGCAGGTACTCATACACTGTTTTTCAGTTTATCTACTGGGAAATCTTACTCTTGGTATTTTTTTTTTGCCCTTCAATATAGTTGCATTACCTGGTCTGGCCACCTGCCACACAAATTTGCAAGCTTCAGAACAGCTCTTTAATAAATGTGCTTGCTTTTCAAATGCACTAATTTACTTCATACTGTAAATACAAAAAACATACAAAAGCTACATGAACCTCAGGCTGGAAAACGTCAGCTCATTGGGTCCCTACTGCCACTCTGTTCAGGAGATACAAAGTTTCTGAGATTCCAGACCACTAGCAGTGCAGGTAGCTAGCAGTGCAGATCAGTAGAAGTTAACTATTAATAACAATGCTTGCCAGCCAGGCAGCAGAAAAAAACTCAAATGATACAGAAAGCAAATTTCCTATAGGAATGCAAAGAAGGAGAGACCTTGGCTGACCTTGTGGCAGCAACAGAAAATACTCCATGCAGGGTAAAATCTCAACAAAACCTATTCTGCTTGGAAACATGTGACTTAGTCTACATTGAGTGACAGTAAAGACACATTGCTGGAATAAAACTAGTTTTAGAAGACTACCTGATAGAAAACCTTAAATATCTAAATATAGTCCTTCCAAAAGAAAGTTCTCAAAAAAGTTACCCAGAATCATTTGATTTCAGTTTCCAAGGAATTCATCCTTTTTAAGAGGACTTAGCAATGTCTTTCACTGTAAGAGGAAACTGCAATGGACATTGTTATAGATGAACCAAAAACTGAAAATAAAGAAAAATATGTTCTACAATGTCTGTCATGCTTGATATTTTAATGTTGGGGGGGGAAAAAAAGAAAGAGAAAAGATAACAGAATAGCAATGATTTCACATGAAATAAATAAATAAATTTCCATAGTAGCACCTGTATCTGCTGATCTTACACATAACTGTCTTAACAGTCACTGGAAAGAAACAGCATGCCCAGATATAATCCAAATAAATAACTGATGAGGTCAGTTTTTTTGTACTCAGAAAATAATGTTTAATTATACACAAGCATCCCTTCCAGCAATATACAGCACTTCCAGCCAATACTGCAAATGAGCATAAAACCCCCAAGTATCCTGTCATGCCTACATTTTCCATAAAATAAAGATAGTCAAGGTATAAACAGAGAACATTTCTAACTGCCATTCACCAAATATGGATTGTAGTTTCTGAGCCAACACACTTTGAATACATCTATTTTAGAATATGAAGTACTGTACAGTAATAACTGCCTTATGGAAACACAGATTCATTCACAAATGTTAGATGGTTGCCATGGTTCTCACTATTTAAACTTTCCTCATACCGATTAGTAACAGCCTGAGGCTACTAACACAACCACAGTCTCTCTGTATTTCTACCTTGTTATTTAGCATAAATTAAAAAAACACCCACCCAACCAACTTGAATCCTTAGATTTAAATTTTATTCTTCTTCATTCACTGTCATGCACTTTGATCATAAATAGACATTTAAAACACTGCAAGTGAAACTCTAAAAGAAGGTAGAGTTCAGATCTCCAAATTCTGCTCTTCAAACATTTGAGCACTTTTCATGAAAATGAAATTTCTCCTAGTCAGACAGCCAGGGTAACCTTAACTGTTGCATTACCACTGTCCAATCTAGCAGAAAACACTGCTGTTTTCAGCAGATCTGCTGAAAATTTGAGGCATCCTGTAAAAGTGAGACCTGTACATTTTGTATAGTAGCTTTTGTCACCTGGTGAAGTAGAGTTAATGCCCTTAATGCAAAAAGAACTCCATCTCTTGCCTTTCATCCTCAAAGCCTACTTTGATATCAAAATCTAATTTCAAAGCCAATTGATATATTGAGTATTGCTGAAAACTTGTCTTTACCCTGATGACTAGTAAACTGGCACAAGAAAACCTCTAGCAAATAAATGATCATCACTGGTACCTAGGTATACTGGTAAGTACTTAAGAATCTCCACCTTAAACACATGAACATTCCGTGAGGAGGCAGGGGCATTAACTTTTCCACAATCATGAGAAATTGTAAACTAGATATATTGGTAAATGTACCTCAGGCTCTAAACCAAAACAATTGTATATTAAGACAGCAACACTGTAATTATTTAAGCTTATATTAAACTATTGATATGGATAAAGTATATATAAGTATTTCTGTGAACAGAGCAACCACAGAATTCTGTCCTAGATAGCCTGTGCTATGAACTTGTTTATATATATTATACCACTATAAATTCTATTGATAGATTTTTTTCAAGTACTCAGATAAGTATCTTATAAAAAGAAACACTATAATCCTGCAGATCAAAAGTGAAGGAAAGAAGGAAATGTTTTCTGAAACACTTCCTTTTAAAAGACTAATTGACAAATTTCTTGGACATTACCTATATTTATCTTCTTTGTATCAAAGAATGGCAGGTATTTCCAGTGCCAGTAAGGATAAGATTTTTTTTCGTCTCTTCAGATAAGGATTAAGTGTTGTCTAAATGTGCCACATTGTGAGTAGAAAACAAAATAGTACATGAAAATTCATATAAACAGTACTACTATATATCAAAGAGAAAGATGACTTTAGGAAAAATGAAGAGCTTAGAAAAAAGCATAGTAACACATGTGAATCAACTTGAAAAATATGCAATTGATTTATTTACTTTGGTCTCCCATCTTAAAATCCAGAGGACAAAGTTCCATGGGGCGTAAGCCTCCATGACTTTCCAGCACTCAAGGTTACTATACTACATCTATCTTTTTTCTATTTGACTACAGATTCTCCTCTAGTTATATAACATACAGTGAGCAAAAAAAGATTTTCTACAAAACTAAGACTACATTTGGAAAGGTTATTTTTCAAGGACTAGAAAACAGATAAAACCTAAAATGAAATATTTTCTTGTTTCACCTCCAACCTATCTTGCTTCTGCTGCTGAAAGTCTGTGTGGACCACAGACTTCTTTAGTGTACTGCATAAGTTATGAATTGAAATAATAATGTGTGTAACAAAAACCATAATAAGACAGAATATTCTTATTATGCTGCACACCAGTACTCTTATTCTTCACCTCCTTCCAAAGGAATATCCATATATTTTGTTATTTTGGTACAACACCACATGAAAACGGTCATTGGAATTCTGGGTCCTACTGTACGGTATGCTATACTCTCCATAGCACATGTCCTCATGTCCTTTCCGAAAGAAGTAGCCCATTGTCCTCAGACAGCGTACAAGTGCAGTATGTATCCTACACCATCCAGTACTACACTATCCAAATTGTCAAGAATGGACATTTTCCCAGTACTTCTCTGTAATTCTGATATATTTTATTTTGTGAATGACAGGGATCATAATAAATCATGTATTCATACCATACAGATCAATATTTTGTACAAAACCAAAAGCATTAAGGGAGCTCAGTGTTCACATCAACAGCAAAAGCAATAAAACATTCTTTCTAATCTACTATAAAATTTCTACTTATATTCACATTGTGATTCTGCAAATCCATAACATTTTTAACATTGCTTTTCAAGCAACTTTAAAAATATTTTTTCTAGTCTCCTAAATGGCAATTTTTTCTTTGTGCAAGACTCTCATATCCAGGAATGTAGCTATGGGTTCAGTCCACAATGTAAAAACTACTGGCTAAGCAATTTACTAAAAATATTGAAAAGTATATTTTAGAAAAGATCAGCAAAATAAATCCTCAAGGGCATTTTTAGCATGTGAGGATTCATCCAGTACAGTGCAGGCAGCACCTCATCCCTTTAAGCACCCTCTGATGATACAGCAGAACTATATACCTGGCCAGGTTTCCTCTCTTCCTTTTTCTGCCTTCCTTCTTACCTCAATGGAGACTAGGGTCTACTTAAATTTCTTTAAATTAGATCACTTTTCTGTCTATATTTAATTCAGTGATATGATAACATGGTCTCCTGGCTACTACACTAGCACACACGATTTACCAATCCAGGACAGACTATTTGCCACAAAGTTCAATATCCTGCTTCAGGACAAGCTAGTAATAGCTACTTGAACAGAAAGTTAAAAACCCCTACAATGCAACTGATCAGACACAACACACTGCAGGAGGCATAAAAAAATGTGTTCCCAACCCTATCAGATCAGTATCATCTACAGAGCATAAAAAGTTTCCTCTCACTTTAGTTTACCTACTTGTAAGTTAATGGTCATAATATCATACAAACCTATTTGTAATTCAGCCAGCACATATGAACCAAATGCTGGCCTGAAACAGTACTTCTTAATTTTTGGTGCAAGTTTATCGGTTTCCCTGTTCTCATGTTACTGTCAGAAAACATCTGTTTATATTTTACTTCATGAAGATTTCTAGGACACTCCCACATCACTATTTAACATTTTTATAATAAATAATCTTCCCTTTTACAATTTCTCATGCACATGCATCTTCCCAAATATCCTGCTGATCAGATAAGAACAGATAAATGTAAATTGCATTAAATGTCACTTCTACTTTATCCTACAAGAACAGCATCAAGTGCAAGACAGGACTGTTACTGATTTTCCTGACTTACAGTATTTGCTTGTAGTACTATCTAACTACAAATTCATGTGAGCAACATATTTTGTTAAAATGTTGATGATACATTCAAAGATACACATGGCATCTAGTGAGAGATAGAAGGGAAAGGAAAAGGACAAGAGAAGGAAGAGAAAAAAAGGAAAGTTGTGTAACAGGTGAAGAAACAAGACTGTCCCTCTGGGAACAGGATAGTTGGTATGTCTACTATTTCTGCTGATTAAACAGGAGAAAGCTGGTTATAAGCCTGACTGTGAGCCTACAGTCTTAACTGTATTTAGACTTTCAGTAACCAGAAAACACAGAAAGGGAGAGCGTGCTAAGTATAAACTGGAATATTCAGACAGCACACAAGATAACTTTAGATTATGCTGCTGGACCTGCCTTTGCAGCTTGCATTTCTCTTGACATCAGAACTTAGAGACCCACATCAGAAACTGCAGGTGGCTTCAGAGTCTGTCTACAGCCCTGAGGTCAGGTGGTAATGGCTCACAGTGTGGTTTTGTGTCCACTTATAAAATACATATACTTGTATCTTTTAATAAGTGGTGGAGTAAAATTAGAGGAACTCCATCAATAACAAGTGTTCCCAGAAGTACACTAGACAGAAGCAAGACTCAGCAGTGCCACACTCATTTTCAAAGAAAATAACTTCTGTCTGTGCCATTAGAAACATAGCCAACTGCAGTAACATGAAACAATATTAGAAGCAATAAATTAGCATTAGGACAGTTTACAAAAATATTTTGATACTGTGGACACAGTTTACTTTATTCAAACAGCTTGCTTGAGACTGAGAGGAGCAGGAAGGAATTTTAAGGAGCTGAAAATGTTTTTAAGTCAGTGAACATAGCCTTTGGTTTGAAAAAGGAGTAAAAGATTGTCAACTACCCACTCATCAGCAATCACTCTCCTAACACCCATCTGGGCTGTGAAAATAGATTTCAAATTACTTGCAAACTAATATCCATTATAGTGTTCTCTAGCAACACTGGATACTAAAAATGAATGCTGGATTTACTGAGAAGGAAAGAAAGGGGTGTAGGCAAGAATGCAGTGACAGCCCTGAAGTGTGTGCACCATGTCTTTCTGATTGCTTCATACAGGCTATGCTGTTCTCCCATTCTGCTCAGAGAAGAATCTCCTGCCCCTTCCTTTTCTCACGTGGCATTCCAGTTTGCTTAGAAAGTAAAATTTTGCAGCTATAAATCCCTTCTGCATATCTGAGTTTACTCCTTTTGAAGCTTAAGAAATGTGTTACCGAGTGGTGTCAGTTATAACTGTACTGCAGTTTGGTTTTCTAATTGTTTTATCTTCTTTTACTGCCAGCAATATCTGCTTTCTCAGTTTTACAAAGCTTATCATGCAAATGGTATAAGTAATTTCTAATAAACAGTACAGAACACAAAAGAATGTGTATAGTTCTGGATACTGGACACACCTCTGCCGCAGAGTGAGCTATGGACAGTAGCTAAGACAGCAGAATAAAACCAGCAGAAAGATGAGTTAGTATTTGAATCATTCCAGCCATTTTTTTTCTGGAATCACAGAAAATTCAAAAGAGGCAGTTTTCTTAAAAAAATTAAAAATACCTCTACAAAACAAGGAACCACACTTTTATTCAATAGAATAAGAATAGAAAAGAAACATATCCAAATACTTCTTTAGATGTGAAAGCCACTCATTTTTTGTTCAAAACATAGGAAAGCAGGATGTACGAAGGTATTGGACTCTTCTGCATTCATTATACTGAAATAACATTGTTGCAATTGAACCCACAAGAAAGAAATAACCTTTTTATTAAGTATTAATCTTTTTCTTTATATATAATCCTCCCCTCCATTTTTAGATAACCAAAGGACTCTGGTCCTAAACTAGTCGAACCTTTCTTAAAAACTTTGATCCCTACCCCCAAATCTCATCCTCCACTTGAATCCACTCTACCTCTCTTGAAATGGTATCACTATTCAGCTTCCTTGCAAATGGATTAAGCAACAAAAATCAAAATCAAAAAACCCAGTCCCCAAGACACCAGAAGAAATTACTCCACCAGCTACTTTAACGCTAGTTTTATGGCATTTTCTACACACTGCTCCACCTTCCTGCCACCAATAAAACATTGATATTGCTACCGAGGACTTCAGCTTGAATTAGCTATTTCATAATAATCCTTTCCTATCAGTATCTTGATTAATCTAAGGCACTTGAATGCTACAACTCATCCAGCTATTTAAATTATATGCCCACATTTCAGACTTTGAATAAAAATGATGCATTGGGGAAAAAAAAAGGGAACTGAAATTGTGTTTGAGGAAAGAGAGTTCAAATGATTTTTATAACTCCGTATATTAATGGAGTCAATCCTATCCAAATGGACCTGACTCACAGAACAGAGCAATTATAAACTGTAACTTTAGTATGACTTCATTTTTGGTGAGGAAGTTATAGCCAACAACGAAAGAGCCTTTAAGTATCACTGATATGTAGAGTCACCTAAACTGAGCCCAGACCATATGTACAGTATGTCATAAAAACCAGGTAGCTAAAATTAAACACACTGAAATTCTGAGGCAACAGCTGTAACAAAAGAGCTTTGAGGGCTGGCCTTCACCGTAACATTCATCTCTGAAATCAGAGTCTATGGTTTTCAGTGCTGACTGGATTTTTTTTTTCTCCAGCTTGTAGCCTTAGAAATGTTAAGTCTGTCCTCACTGTTTTCTAAATCTTCAAATGGAGCTGTCAGTAGGAAACTCTGCATCTTCAGAATAGAGGGGGAGGGAAAATTAAAAAAAAAAAAAAAAAAAAAAGCAGCACAAATCCCAGCAGCCCAGCTGCTTAGTGACAGGAGTTGCCATGAACATTGTATGCACCAATTTGTTTTAAATAGAGAGTTCATTTAAAGATCTTTGTCCAGTTATTCAAAGCCGACTTGAACTTCTTACTTAGCAGAGAGATAACTTCACCCTCTGTAATCACAGTCTACCAGAAGCATTTAAGACTGTCTGACAGTAAGGACAGCCCATCAGTTGTCTAGAAAACAATCTTCTTGGGAACTAGATCTCGCTAAGAAACTCACTGCTCTCAAAAGCCCCAGAATTAATACTTGTTGAGTTATTTTTTTTCTTGCTGAGTTATATTTTTTCTGAAGCTATGCTTGATATCTGTATCTTCTTTGCACGTGCATCAATGTTCCCTCTACAGTACTCTCAAGGCAAAGTAAACAATATATATTTTTTTCCCTGAGGAGGAAGAGGGGGTAGGGAGGTAGAATTTCATCATTTTACAAAAACACGTTGTTGAAATTTTCATGCAAACACTGTTGAAGCTGTAAGGTGCTCCCATGATAAATGGCCAAACAAAAGCAAAATATATGTTCTCTTTTTTACTGAAGCACTTAGGAGTTGCATTTATCCACCCCTACTTTACTCCATATGCTAGATTTGTAGTAATTATAAGAAAGGAAAATTGCATAACAAAACATTTCACCTTTTGATTGTGTTTGCTTATTACTACATAGTATGCATTTAACACATTTTGTGGCAAAAAAAGCTAGGCAAATATTTTCCTTACTATGAAAGACAGCATCTATATGTTTCTTCTTAATACACTTGTTTCAGTTTTGTCAGACTGAGAAAAATCTTCTAAGCCTTTAACCCCTGTCAACAATTCCTAACAATACATTCATTAGGATTACGTATGACTTGACACCTGTTACATTACAGTTTCTATCACAGAAACTTGATGTTCCCTTACCGGAGGGGAATAGCTTAGGCACAGTTCAGTCACAATAGATCTGAAGCAAAGGCAAGCAGCTTAGTGAAGCATTAGGGAAAAGCAAGGTAGGTAATTTAAAGCATGTGGCTCTGTATTTTAAAGCATCATCTTAAGAACCCTCAGAGGAAGGACATTCATGGTATTAAGAGTTAAGTATTTAATTTGATGTGAAGTCACAGTACTGCTCACAAGTGTTTTACCCCATGTTAGCACTAACAGCTGCCTTCAGCTTAACTTATTTTCTTCAGGCAAAAGTTCTACATATTGCATGTATTAACTAGGCAAGTTTTCTTACAAAAGAACAAAACATAGGTAAATGCTTCACTTATACGACTATATGAACAGATTCAAATATGCAGCTGCCAAAAGTCCACTTGCCTCTGAAGCAAAACAAAACAAACCCCATTCAAAACAGACTATACTTCTTGATTTAAATTATTACAGAGCTGAAGAGAGTAAAAAATTAGTACAGCTATACTAAAATTAAGATAATGATATCTAGTATTCAACTACCAGTTGGTTCCATATTCTTTTACTCATGTATTTTATCCTTACAATCTTATCTACAAAAATTGCACTCTGGATTTGTTACACATATCTGTGTTTTATTATATATAATAAAAGTCAAACAGACTGCAATCATCTAATGATTAGAAAGAACAGCTGCAGCTACCACCAAAGCGAACAACTAGAGCCGTTCTGTGCACAGGAGGAGAGTTTAGCACACATTCCAAACATAATCGAACTCCTTGTTACCGGCAACTATAGCATCCATGTTCTTCTTGGAAGAAAGCTAAACCTGTGTCTTCCTGTCATAGAGGAATCTATCGTATCACTGGACATTCTCAGAGACAGAAAGCAACAATTCTGGACAACAAGCAATAACTGAGCAAAAATCATTCCCCTCCTGGTCAAAGAGAGTTATAGCATCTCCCTGTTGATAGGAGCTGTCAGGCAAAGAAATCTAATGGCTTCATGATTGAAACAGCATTAAGGGGCTAGCATTGTGAAAATAAAGACTTGCCATATCAACTATCATATCAGCAGAAGAAAAGCTCCTTTTCTTCATCAGAAAGGATGGACATATATAATGTAAATCCACTATGCCTCTGATAGGTAGAAACTCACTGATGTAAGGAAAATTCACTGTCAGTTCTATCATCTGAACAGTACTGCACAAAACAGCCAGGAGTTTGCATCCTTGTCTTTCATTTGTTTGGTCTGCTGGGGGATTTTTTTGTTCACAACTTTTTCCTTTTGCAAGTCACAACTGAAACTGAACGAAGTGTACAAGGCTGAAATTTTTCCATCACAGCAAGAAATTATACATCCATATTATCCACCACATAACCTAAATTACTTCTGAGATACATGCGTAGATTTCGTTTCCACATGAACTGGATTTTGTGTTCACTTTGGAAAGGACACAGTGGGATTCTTAACATTTTGACCATAGAAACGATGCAGTGCTAATAAAGAACTACTGCTAAAAGAATTATTAACTGTATTTTAAGCAATGCAGAGATGAACTGCAGAAATTTCAAGTACATCACGACTGTAAAACCAGGACAAAAATCATCTGGAGAAATAGAGAAAAAATATTCAAAGTTTTTTTCTAAACCCCTTATAATGTAAACTCTCTTTCCAAAACATACAGAAGATAGTAGTCATGCTTAAGATTGGTGAGAATTAGCACAACAATTAAGACTGTACATGTTAATGCCGTTCCGGTGACGCTTGGTCACGATGGCTGGTCATAAACATAGAATTTGCTGTAATGTAAATGCTCTATCTTATTAAATACTGTAAATTGAACTGCAAATAAAAGCAAAGGGACTTTTTGTCAGGGAGTGTAGTGACAGAACAAAGGGTAATTGTTTTAGGCTGAAAGAGGGGAGGTTTAGATAAGATATTAGGAAAATTTTTTTTTCCTGTGAGGGTAGTTAAGTACTGGAACATGTTGTCCAGACAAGTCGTGGATGCCCCCAGCCCAAGAAGTGTCCAAGACAAGGTTGGATGAGACTATGAGCAAACTGATCTAGTGGAAGATGTCCCTGCCCATGGCAGGGGGATTGGAACTAGATGACCTCTAAGTTCCCTTCCAACCCAAACCATTCTACGATTTTATGAAACCACTGAGTTCTCTATAGCAACAATACCAATTTGTTTGTTTCAAGATGGCAGAAACACAGTGGGGTAATAAATAGCATGAGATGGAGCCAACAAAAACTCAGCTTTTCTACAGAAGGTACTGGAAAAAAGATTAAATAATTTTATTAGAAACTATAAGAGATAGTATCTTCATTACTTACAAGGAGATATTACTCTGATTACCAATGACTAACATGACTCATGTAGATTGTTTTACATAGTTAAAACACCCTATGTTTTAGTTATTTCCTCAGCTTGCCAGTTATTTATATTCCCTTGACTTCAGACAATGTACACTTTCTCTTGCTTTACTGAGCTTGTTACTGAATTTAAATTACACAAGAATCCTAGCTATGTTTTTTCTTTTTGTTAAATGTGACAATTAAACTCTCTTCTTCAGAGGGTCATATCTTCCAATCTAAAAAGCCTAGTACATCCTCAAAATGCACATATCAGGAATTGCATTCATACAACCTCCTGGTATTCCTGCACAAATACAAGCATGATAAGATTATGACCAAGTGAAGACTATGTATTACTTTTTACTGTTTCTTAATTTGACTAGTACTTTTGTATTTAAACAAAACATTGTTTACTTAAAATAAATGTACTCCCATTAAAATATTATTCTAGTTATAATATTAAAATATTTTAACTTATCTTACTTTTTTCTTTGCAAGTGGACGAATGACTCACCCTACCTGGATTTTCTTTCACTTGCCACTTCACTCTGCCATATGCAAAGAAAAGAAAAAGCAAGCTAAGTTTTCATTTAAAGAAAAGAATTATTGTGCAAAGGGAGTGCACTCATCTGAGCAAACATATGTTTATAGTACTTAATATTTTAATTATATTTGACTCGGCCTTGACAATGACTACCTGCAGAATTATAAAAGATATCTGCCCACCTGATATGAACCTCAGCTTCAAAATTAAGGAGGAGAAATTAAAATTTATTATCAAAAGTTAATTTAAGATATAAAACAAACCAAAGACCAGTCAATTAAATAAACCAAAAGCAAGAATCAAATCAAATATGTATACAAGGTACTCAAAAACAAAACCACAAATTGAAAAACAAAACAAACCAAAAAACTATTTTGAAAGAAAAATCTCATGTGAAGTACCTCTCCAGGCATACATCAAATACGGATATACCATTCAAATGACATATTTCATCTGTTACTCAATTTACTGAGAAGAGGTCAGACAATGTACCACTATTCACACATAGGGTTGTTTTACGATGTGTTGCTGTGATAGTAGACAGATACAGGACACAAGAGTTTAGGAACTCCCCCCTTTCATGCACAGACAGGAAGCCCCTATTGTTTCATAAAATACCCCAAACATGATCAATCAGATGACTTGGTTCAGAACTGCATTTGCCCTGATGCCTGTTGTGTCACAGTTGTTTCTCTCAAGCTACGAAGCTTTCAGCTACAAATCATAGGAAGGATGTACAGATTCTACAGGTCCTACAGTAACCTGTGACAGTGACTGAGCAGGCAGAATACTTACTGAAGTCAGTAAAAAAATACTATTGGGGAATGACATTTAATATGATACTATAAGTACTGTATTTCATAGAAAACTTAGAACTTAGATATTAAAGGCCATTAAAATACTGGGCGATACAGTGAGTGGGGTTTTGGGTTGTTTTTTTTTGTTTTGTTTTGTTTTTTATAAGTAAGGAAGTTATATTTAGTGTCATGACTTGAATTCCATTTTGGGTAACTTGCTTACTCAATTTTTTACTATGAAAAATAGACATTAATTCCTCTAACTTTCTGTCAAGAATATTTTCCCAGGTGTCAAAACTTTTGTTTGAGAGAAAGATTTCACATTTCTGTATCATAATGGATCTGTAGCCCAGACACGGAATGCAGAAGGAAAATGAAGGGACCTCAAAGCTATCAATCATGAAATCCTTCTCTAGTACTGCCAAAGAAAATCATAAACTAATACTTTACAAGACGCATTTTATAAATATATTGGCTTGCCTGTCATTTTTCCAAAACTTAAGCAACACTTTTGTTCCATCTCCCACACTGCCTTTCAGATTTTTCTGAATTAAAGAAAAGTAACTTACTTGCAAATGTCATCTTCTGGGTCCTCAAGCCCAAATCTTTCATCAAAAGTGAGCTGTATCCATACGTTTTCCTCTACTGCTACTAATCTCCACACTAGTACAGTATTGCGTGGGTATGTGTGTGGAAACTTGGGGCTGTGAATACTTCCATTAGTAGTCACAGTAATTATCTTCTCATGCTGAGGATCCTGCACACCTATAGGACAGAGAGAAAACAGATGCATCAATACTTGTTACTTCTCCTTTTCCTAAAGTGTTTGTATAGCATGCACAGATAGGGACACTTATGTTTTGTTTACTTTTCTTCCTCTTTCAAGGAATTTCTGTTTGGAAAATCTGTATAGTAACAACAACATGAAAGCGATAAGTACTGTTTTGTTGGCAAGGAGTTATTCAAACCCAGGCCTCAGCTGTTGTTCAGAAAGCAGAACAAAAGTTCAAGCGAAGATAATAGAAATGAAACTGAAAACACCTGAATGGAAGACTGAACTCCTCATAGATACCCAGCAGCCCAAAGGACATTATGCAGCCTGCTGATGGTTTCAGTTCTTCGTTACTGAAGATTGCAGAGATCACATGGGAGTACAGCAAGAGGTCTGCTTACATCTAAATCTATCTCTTGTTAAATGAGACTATCCTACATTTATTAAGTCCGGTGATAAGGGTTTTGATGGCTGCTTCCTTTCCGAGAGCTGTTTCAGAACAGTTATCCCAATACAGGAATGAAACTGGGACATGCTTAGGAAACTGGGAAAGTCACCAAGCGTCAGAAATCAGGCATTTACTGACAAGCCTCAGTTGAGGGTGTTCCTTGAAGTTATTCACAGCACTGTTAGACTAAATACATGTAAAATTAAATGAATGTTTTACTATGCAACAGCAAATGAATTCAAAAGAAATAAGCCAACTACACTTGATTATTAAATCACAGAGTAACACCAAATATACCAAAAATACCTCCTCAGGTTATGAATTCATAACTGTGAGGTGTTACCAAAAGGAAAGAACTCTTTTGGTGAGCAGCAGCCATGCCTCTCAGAGCCCAATAACTGTCTTCACAATAACTTGAGAAACCTCATTCTCAAATGTCTAATATTCACAGGAAATCACATTCAGTAGCTGGAATCAGCTTATATGTGTATTTAGCTGCAAAAAAAACCCCAGGCAGTGACATAATCTGGATACATTTTAACACTGTGACACATAATGATGAGATCTCTAAACTACAAAATATAATTCCATAAGCACATCAAGTGAAAACCCCTCCTTATACTATAGCACATGACTTGTACCATCTTTGTTTTTTTCTAAAAGCCTGTGTACGGTCAGGTTTGACATTTCAGCCAGTAAATTATGTAAATTTCTTTGATTTACTTATCAACAACTTCAGTAAAACATAAGGTTGTAGGTTTTGTAGTGGAGGCTTACTAATATTATTTCATTTTCATTGCCTGTTTCAGTTAGATAGTTTATCTTATTTTTCTGATTGTTTTATAGCCAGAATTATTACAAACACTCATTTGAACCTAAGACATATTCTTTAATCTACAATGAAAATATACACTGCAATTGTACCTTATTATAGCTACATATAAAGTCTGACATCTAAATTAATGTAGTGCAAGAAAAGAAGTCCATTCCACGCATTCTAACAACACTGCTATTTTAAAAGAATTAATCTATACTTAAGGATAATTTAAAGTCTGATGGACTTTTGCCTTCTAGTTGTGGTATGAAAATGGTAAATTCTTTTCAGTTGAATTGCTGATTACATAAAACTGATGAAGTGTGGTCTTGCCAGTATCCACACATGGTTGCAGAAGATTGTCTGTCTTGTGTACAAATAAAAGAGGACAGCATGCAGAAAGAAGAAAAAAAGGACCAAAAAAGGCACAAAAAGCAGATTCCTAATTTAGACACTTCATTGGGTTTTTGTTAGCTGAGTCACAAGCATTTTTCTTTAATGTTCAGTATGTCAGCTGAGAGCTGCACACTAAACTTGGAAGCCAACAATAACAAAAATTACTTTCCCAGAGATTAGTACACCAGAGTGTTATTTCCAAAGTATACAAAGGACCACCATTTCATACAAACATGTCAAAATGTGCTGTCTGACGACACTATATTCAGTGACTGGTGCACTCTGTCTTTAAAGGCACATGCAGGATTACAAATCATGTTATATTTCACAACACATTAAGAAAATGTTTTCTTTCATATCGTTAGGACAACGATAACCTCAACACTGTAAGTAAGGACTATAAACAGATCACGGATAGCAAGCGAGAAGTCAATAAAAAGGGGCAAAGGAGAGTAAAGGCATGTGGCAATGTAGTGAACAGAAGTTGCAGCATCCCCAAGTATCTTCAGCACCTCCACTTGTAAAGGAGAAAATATCTATTTACTTTAGCACACAACAGTGTTCCATGAACACATCAAATTTCTACACACATCACTTGCTCCATTTCAAATATTTGCTCTCACACTGTGGAATTTCTTCTCTTACAACAGAATTATTTTGTATGACTACAAAGGCATCTAATTGCTGTCACTGGAGAATGAAGTTTGCTATTTGTCTTCAGATAAGCTGCAATATTCCTTGTTACATGTTCTACATAAATAGCACCATTATATCACAAAATCTAGTATTTTCCTACTGAGTTCATAGATCTGAAAATTTGTTTTGAGTAATCTATGTGAAGAGCACAGCTGACTGCATGTGGCTGAATTGAGATTAGTCTCTATTCTTTGTGGAATGACTTTGCAATTCCTGGCTTTATTTCAGGATAAATCAGTCCAAGTTACACTTAAAAGGGAGTGATAAGTTCAGTTAGATTTACAGCAGTCAGATGTATAACTCCAAAGCTATATACAGTGCTGCTGTGGTCTGTTTGCTTTTCTATTAACAACCATCCCTTCCACCACCACCTACTTTCCCCCCTCCCCTAAAAAAAGAGAGACAAAATAAATATTATTACTGCAGAGACAACATTGAACAACCCTGAAAAATCTGCTTAGCCAAGGACTGAGGTAGGCATGGGAGCATCTGAGCCAGGAGACAATACCCTGCAAGGGAAATGGGGACAAGCAAGGACCAAAACAAAGTATCTGCATCTCCAGTTAAAAGCTTCATCAGAAGATGGGCTGGAAATGGAGCACATTAGACAGGAAATTTACAGAGGCATCTGGACAGGGTGGATAGATCAGCCAAGGTCAACTGCACAGGGTCCAACAAGGCTGATTGTCAGGTCCTGAACTCGGGTCACAACAAGCCCATGCAACACTACAGCCTTTAGGAAGAGTAACTGGAAAGCTGCCTTTCCTACCCCTGGAAAAGGGCCTGGGGGTGCTGGTTGGCAGCCAGATGAACATGAGCCAGCAGTGTGCCCAGGTGGCCAAGAAGGCCAACAGCATCCTGGCTGGTATAAAAAATGGTGTGGACTGCAGGACTAGGGAAGTGATCATGACCCTGTGTTTGACACTGGTGAGGCCGCACCTTGAATACTGTGTTCAGTTTTGGGCCCCTCACTACAAGGAAGACATTGAGGTGTTGGAGTAGGTGCAAGGAAGGGCAACAAAGCTGGGGAAAGGTCTGGAGCACAAGTCTTCTGAGGAAAGGCTGAGGGAACTGGGGCTTGTTTATTCAGGAGAAAAGGAGGCTGAAGGGAGACCTTTTTGCTTTCTACAGCTAACTGAAAGAAGGTTGTGATGAGGTGGGTTATAGGACAAAAGGAAAGGCTTCAAGTTACATCAAGAGAGGTTTAGACTGGATATTAGGAAATATGACTTCACTGAAAGTGTTGTCAGTCATTGAAAGAGGCTTCCCAGGGAAACAGTTCAGTCACTGTCTCCGGAGGTATTTAAAAGACTTGTAAATGTGACACTAAAGGACTTAGTTTAGTGGTGGACTTGGCAGTGTTATGTTTACGGTTGGACTCTATGATCTTAAAAGTCTTTTCTAACCCAAACAATTCTGTGATTCTTTGATTCTATGAAAAATCCCTAAGCTGATCCAGGTAGACAACATGGTTACACTTACTAGGAAAGGACAGCACACTCTTAAAGCCTGAAGTTGAAGAATGAGTCGCTACACTTGCCTTTGATGTGGTTCAAGATGCTATCACCAGATTTATGTATCCATCAGTGTAGAAAGTCTGCCCCTGAAAATTACAAGGTTCCAGGCATTCTGAAAGCACGGTAGTACCTAACCCTAACACCAACATGGTAACACAGATGAAAATGGTTATCACCAAACAGATCAGCAGATGCCACTGTAGACTGAAATTAAACCCACCAACTAGACAAGCTCATTCCTGCCTGCTTCAAAGTAGGTCTCTTCCCCCATGGGCACAACACATTTCACAAAGATCAGCACTGACACTTTTTAATTATAGCAAGTATCTCTTTCATAATACATTGTATTCACTACATTTTAGTGAGGATCATGGGTAAAACTCAGACAAATCACATGCAGTTCAGGAAACAGATGAGGAGCTGTAGAAGAGAGGAGCACTATGGAGTGGAGTAATAGCCTTGGCACTGATTAATTGAAAAGACTTCTGTAGTACTGGTAAAATTAATTTTTAAAGCTTTTTGATAAACCTACACTAATTTCACAGTAGTACAAGATGAGAGTGCTGCTAATCATACATTGCTAAGACATTATTTGGTTTATTTCATTCAATAGCCCTTAATTATAAAAACCAGCTTTTAGGCCTTCAGAAACAGCATTAATTCTGGTGTGGCTATCACTGCTTTTTTTTTTTGGTTGTGTTTTGTTTTTTAAAAAAAAAAGCCAAATTCAAACATAAGGAAAGTTTCAACTCTAAATATATACCGATTCATATTAGAGCGTTTTCATATATACAGTAACATTGCAGTACCTGAGTCCTCTGCTTTAAAACTTGGAAACAAAAGATAACAGTACCTATTTGTTCATTACTACAGAACTACAGAGGGAAGCAGGTTTTTTTAATTAAAATAATCAAAAGGATTTCCTGACAACATTCCCATTTAATTTTTACAACACTCCACATATGTACAGAAACTGAGACTTTGTAGAAGAAATTCTTTGAAATGTAATATAACATGCCATTTCTTTCTCTTTCACCAGACTTTCAAAAAGCGGTAAGGTTAACTTCAAAAGTAATAACTCTAGGCAGTCAGGGGTACCTCTCTCTCTGTCCTCTGTCTCTTGTTCAGTTGCCTCCAGGCTCTTCTTAGCTATTGTCTGAATGTAAAAGCCAAAATGATACTTAACTCTTTTGCAGAGTACAAAGGAAAAGCTGGAAAATGGTCTGTTACTGGCAGAAAATTGAAGACAAATAGCTCTGTTTGATAGTGTTCATATGTAAAATGGATACCAGGGCAAAGCCACTCAGAATCGTACAAATGCTACTTTGAAGGGACCTCTGAAGACCTCCAGTCGCAGATTCTGCTTGGATTATAATTCCTGCTTACACCAAAGCAAGTCATCTGTTTGAGGGTTGATATTTTCTAGCAACATTCAACTTCCCCAATGGATGAAAGTTCCACAGTGCCTTGTGATAATATTCTTCAATGCTTTATTGTCTCCCTAGGTAAGGGGCTTTTCCTAACGTGCAATCTGAACCCATCGAGCTGCAATTTCTAGGCATGGGTTTTTCAGGGTTTCTTTTGGTTTTACACTCTGTGCCCCTAAGAGGAAGGGTTTAACTTGGTCACTCCTACAACTGCTCTTCAGGCAAGTGGAGGCCTGCCATTAGACCTCCCCATAGCCTTCTCTTGCCCAGACTATACAAACCCAACCTCTTCACCCTCCACTCACTGCCTGCCACTAGCAAGACACTAAGCCTTCAAGCCTAGCTCTCGAAACAATTTTCAACCTACCTAACAAGCAATCTGTACTGTGTACAGGCTGGCTGTATCTCCTAAAACAGCTTTTCTAAGTGGTATGGTTTATAGCTTCTCTGGATTAGATCTGAGACACATCTAACCCTCTGCAAATATTCCATTCTGAGTTGCTTCCATGCTTCAATATAGCTACCTATTTGAAAACTTGACATGATTCTTCAGGTTTTAGTAAGAAAGAACACAGAAAGGACTGCATATACCTATAGTAAACACACACACACAAAATATAAAAATACATTCTGTCAACTATTGTGGCATGATAAATTCAACCTCTAACTAGAAAGCTGTTAATTTACACAGGTACTTGTTACCTAAATTATCATACATAATAAATATAATATATAAAGGATTTTATGGATGTAAAGTAACAAAGTAGAAACATGTAGGAGAAATATTACATCTTGTTTAGATTACTCCTCCCTCAGACTTACCTCACACACTTGAAAAGGCATGCAAAAAATTTCCAGTTCACACAACTCAAGATAAATGTGCATTGTATTAGGTTTTTTGAAATCCTACAATTTAACCTATTCCTTTTTTCTTCAGTTACCCTTTCAAGTTCAAACTTGTACTGTTACCTTAGGCCCTGAATATTGCTCACTATTTAACTGCTGGCTAAAGGTCTTCCTGCTGAAACTACTGAAAGAACGTTATGAGAAGGGCTGCACACATATGATGTGAGCAGAGAAACAAAAGATCTATAATCAGTCTTCAGGAATACTTAGTTTTGGCAATTGGCCTAAAATGTGAAGAAAAGAGAAAGAAAAAGAAAGAGGAAAAAAAATAAAAAGAAAAGACATCACTGAGAACGAAGCATGAAACTGCAATAACAGATGTAACGAAGTTTCCAAACAGCTGCATGACTTAATGTCTTGCAGAGGATAATAATGACTAATCATACACTAACAAACCTTCCAAATTGCATCAAGAAACAAATATGAGTTTATACTTTTACTTTACAAGTTTATACTTTAAAACCTTCAAGTATTCTGCCAGCACTTTGCCTAGTACTCTGGCTTCTGCTCAAAGAAGAGGATGGCAATTAAACAAGGGATTTTTGCCCATGTTAAACCTTCTTACAATAAAAGAAACCTCTATTGAGATCTTTTTTCAGACCAAATTCCTTTGTAAGGAATTCTTAATCCTGATCTTCTCAATATCTTTTAAAATTAGATAAATACTACATTTTAGCCAAGATAAAGAAATCTTTTTTTCCAAGTGTTAGATGAGGTAACATTTCAGTGTTATCACATGCTCTAAAATCTAATTATTCCAGACTGTTTCAATACGTATTTATTCCAATGTCCACAGGTAAAGTCTTGGCTACACTGGAATCAATATTTACTCTTCATTGACTTGAATATGAAAGGAATACCATCTGTAATAAATACATAAAGCTGTTGGGATAATTATTTGGTAATAGACTGATAATAATATCATCTGAGTTTTCTTCCGGCATGGGTCAATGATAATCCTAAATGAAATAGGATTATTAATATGTTGCATATTCATTACATAAATATACATTCAAATAATTCAGAAATTAACAAAGAGCTCTGCAATGCAACAATTAGTTATAAATTTCTTGTAGCAATATCCTTCTTTTCTCTTATGGATAAAACAAATGTCAAACTGGTCTTTTGATAATATTTCACATTTATTCTTGCCTCAGTATTTTTCCTAATAACATTATTATATAGTTAGTAACCACATAACAGAGACTCTAGTGAAGGGCTGCTCCCTATCTCTATCCTTTTCCACTAAGCTGCTAGCCTGAGAGACCTGTCTCAGATAGAAAAGGCATCCCTTAAGGAAAGAAAATCATGGCCTCTTTCCCCAACCTAAACTATTTATAAATTTAATCAATTAATCAGGAAACATGAGTTGTTACAGAGGTGCAAATGAAGAGGCAAGGAGAATATTTCTAGCAGAAATCTGTGGACGTTTTATACACACTGTGTTATAGTAAATTCTATAAAGAACGGAATTATTTGCAGGTGAACTGCTATATAGAAAAGCAACAGTTTTGATAGCTCTAAGAGCATACTTAAAAAATTATGGAGTGGATATAGAAGTGCCTCCTTGCCAAATACAGGCACAAAAAAACCACTGAGAAACCAGTCTGATTCCACATCTATACTTCCTAAGCAAGAAGAAAACACATCAGGCTATTACCGATACACAAACTAATTTTTTTAATGCTATTGTCTGAAGAAACAGTCTTCAAAAGAAGAATAATTCTTATTCTCTATTTCTAATCTGCCATACAAAGTTTGGATAACAGATGGGCATTTGACTGTCATCTATATGCCATTATTAAATTAGATACAATAAAAGAATCATTCAAAGTTCACCAGCCAAGATGAATGAGATAGAACTAAAACCACCTGCTGTATGAACAGCAAAAGAACAGCTGTGTACACCCTTATTTTTCTTAAACTATTTACAATGCATTTACCTTTACAATATGATATCTAAGTGTCAAAGTAGTATCTAGAACTGTGATGACAAAAAGAAAAAGCCATAACAAAATGTGCACCTACTCAAACCATTCTTTTAGTTCCTGAAGTGGGAGGGATGTAGGGAGAAAGAATGGAAAGGAGAGGAGATAGAGAGGGGAGAAGGAGGAAAAGGGGAAAAAACCCCCATCACTGAGTGAATCACTTTCCCTGCCTTTTCAAGAACTGGTAGATAGAAAACAGCTCCATGATCAATGGCAGATAACAGATATAGTCAGCTCATATACCTGGCCTTCACCCCTCAACAGTGAGGTCATCATAATTTCTTATCTTCCTGAAACAAAACCTCTTCTTCTACTTCCTCATCTTCCTCAGACGAGACCTCTTAACATTATTCTTTTCTGCTACATTCTAGAGCATTAATCTGCTACATAATATTTTTTATGTTTTCTCTATCCTATTTTCTCTCCTCCTGAAGAAGGGAGAAGCATTTTACATAGTCTGCACTCAGAAGTCCCTCTGTACAAAATGATGTTAATAGATATTGAAAACCATCGAAGTTGAAGCCTAACAGTATATAGAAATGGATCCATTTTTCTGATGTATCTTGTTGAAGATGAGAGCATCAGGAGCATCAGTCTTTTTTAATACTGAACAGGTCAAATTAGTAGCCCTCAATGACAGTGAAGCATAGAAAGGAAGGGGCTTTTGAAAGCTACCTACACAGGTTTTAACAAACACTTGACTAAAAAAGGACTGGGAATTGAAAGTCACCTTGAAAGATTACAACTTACTATACATGAAAAAAGTTATCAACAGAAAAGAAATGCAGTAAGATTTAATACTGAGAGAGACTAGGAAGCAAGAAAAAAAAAAGAGTAAACCAGGATAAGTGTTGCCCAGATGGAGATACACAACAAAGTTATTTGCTTACTTTATAAAGCAAAACTTATATTTAAAAATCTTTTGAGTTTGAGACGTTTGGATGGAAAAAAAATAGTGAATATTTTTAATATGTAAACTTTCCAATCCTTCTGCTCCTCAAAATAGGATATTTTTTTCCTATGTGAAACTGATTTAGCAAAGCTTTGAAAAAACTTCATTTATAAAGGTTAACAAACATCAACAGAAATTATAACTAAAAATACTACCTATGGCAAAACCAAATCTCAAACGAATTTGAAAAACATCATATATAAATGCCCAAACCAACACTTCCAATTTGTTTTCCATTTTATTACAACAGCACTTACAAGCTACATCTTAAATTAACTCTGTTAGAGCATATGTGTTAGAGACCACACACATACCTACACAGTATCAGTCAGTCTGTCATGAAAGACTGTACACACCAGTGAAGGCAGGAAAGGACTGGGCAACAGAGCAGTACTACCCTGATTTTCCAGCCACTGCATGACACAGAATGGTTAATAAATGCAAGAAGACAACTTCAACAAAACCATGAAATGAACCTGGATCTCCTTTAATCTCAGTTAAAAGCATTGGTCTCAAAGCCATCTCCTCAAACCCATTTGTATCTCATTTTCCAATACTAGCTATGGCCCCCCGTATGCCTTTAAAAGCATGAGATTCATGTCCTTTACAGAAAAATACTTAAGAATCTGACCCATCTGAAAATTTAACTTCTTGATCTTAAGTCCAACTTAGTTGAAAAGCAAGGCTTAATTTTATAATGCCCCTTTTTCTTTATAGTTCCTTCAGTTTATATTGTGCAGCACTTGTTAAGAGCGGATACGGGTAAACATTTGGGAAAAAGATTATACATGTTCCATGTGGAATTCAGTCTGAATAAATAGACTCTATGGATACAGTATGTGTTAAACCACTACATTTCATTTTTGGTATTATTCAGAATGAAAAGTAGAATCCTGTCCTGATCATGTTTGGGGGAGGGACAGGACGGGGAGGGAGGATGTGGAGATAAAAAGGCTGCTTTAATCTTTAGAAATACAGCTTTGGTTTGATTCTTCAATTGTTTTGTTGTTTGTGTGATTTTTAATCTTCTAATACCTCACATGGTAGAGTGTTTTAATGTTAGAAATTGAAACATTTCTGAAGATCATGTCATATTTCAAGTTCTGAAAAGAAAGTGTCGTTCAAAACCATTTTGAAAATAATTTATGCTTAGCTGCATGAAAGTAGCTCTGGTTAACATTTGCAGTCAGAAAATTACAGTGATAAAGTTATGTAAGAGGAGACATAAAAGAAAACCAAAGATTTAAGGGTTTTGTACAAAGCAACTGAAGGTGTGACTGCAGCACATGAAGGGCTAGTTTTGACTATAGACCAAGAGTAACTATAACAGTGAACTTAGTGCAGAATTCAGTTCTCTGTAAAAGATGCAGAAGGTCCTAAGCAAACAACAGAGTTTATGCCAAATGCATGGTGCAGAAATTACATTGCTACTGGAAACTCCAAAAGCCAACCTACAGCTGCCTCAGGTTTGCATTACATATATAGTAAATGTACTTCCAGTATATCCTTATGTTAAAAAGGCAAGAGAAATAAAGAAACTACTAAAAAAGAAATTATTTGGCATCTGTTTATGTATTTTCTGAACTGGGCTACACCATACTTCAAAATTCAGAGACAAAAAAGCATTTAATATCCATTAAAGAAAAAGAAATATTGCGCTGGTGTTAGCCTGCTAAAACAAAGCCCTTGAAGGAATATAATACCTTCATGTCATTAGAAGTTGGTTGCTAGAAGAGGATTTTGCAGAAAGTAATCATGAAATATCAATACTCATAGGCAGAGATGAATGCAATGCAACTGTTTTGAACTGGAGGAACTTAAAGAAGAACTCCACACAAAATCAAACACTTGAAATACTCATTAATAGTATCTTTGCATGAAAAACTAAGCTATGGCATACTCTAGAAAAGTATGCTTCTAGAAAAGGAATTGCATGCCTAGCAGCAATTCAGAACAGAAGCACAAGTTCAGCTAAAAAGACAGTCTGTCCTTCTACAAGGAGAAAATTAGAAGGTTTTGTAGAGTATAAAACTGCCATATGGAGGAACAATATTTTTACAACACTTTTTGTTAACATGCATCTCTGATCCTGCTGGTTACTGAGCTCATGCGTACACCAAGGACATCTTTTATAGACAGACCACAGTGACAATCAATATTTAAATAGCTGATGAGAATTTTCTTAGGAAAGTAAAACATTTCTAGCTTCAGTGAGAGCTCTTGCCATTCTCTCTAACTTTAGTGAAGTTAAATACATGCCACTTGGAGTTAATTGCAAGTGCTTATGAGCCTATCTTATCTTTTTGCCTCTATTCACACCGCAGATATCATGAAAAGTAAATGAATAATTTCACAGTTGTACACGGTTTATTCTTGCTTTACTCTGACCTTTCTATTTTTCCAAAGACAGGCCAGAAAGATACCCCAGAGCAGCCATAAGAGACCTATGTCCCATAGCGCGCAATATGTACAATTTTAAGTAAAACTGCTTCTGAACGACCCTATTGCTAATCTAGTATGATAGGTGTCCGTGAGGAGGGTTAACAGCAGGGCCCTGAGGTCCATCACATTCATGACATATGCCACTGAAGACATTGTACACAGCATTGCAGTCTTCAGAACCCCATTGGTGTACTGATTCAAGCGTCATTCCCCAGTGCTCCCATTGTTCACCTTATTTCACTTGTTAATGTAAGATTTTATTTATTCACATACAATTTAATTTTTTATATACAAAACTCAAGTTTTTATCACTTCATCTTTCGACATTTCTTCTGCCTACCTTTAATATCAAAATCTTCAGGCAGAGTTACGTTTAACCCAAGATCAAGAAGCCTTACATGGAATCATATGAAAATGCTCAACAGCTGTAAAATTAAAAGGGAGATTTCAAACCTCTGGGTCACCCCAATAACTCTCTGTTTAAATAAGTTTCCTATTTGTTGACCTTTTTAAAACTACACAAGTGAACTGTCTGTGGTGTTCCCAAGGGTCTTAGTAATGCTGTACAGAGATGTATCTTTTAAAGTAAATATTGCAATCACAGCATCACATCAAAAGCTACTATTCAGTTTGAAATCAAACATACCAGGTATGCTGCTTTCCACAATAGTCTTATCCTCAGTGTTATTCAGGATCATGTTTAAGTAACAGACCAGTATTCAGCTAGATCTGTCACTTTTTTTTCTAGACTTTTAATCCTTGCCAAATCATCCACAACATTCCTCAGAATTCTTCAGATTCTTTGGAAACCACGTATAGGTATAAAGGATGGTTGGGGGAAGTCAATGCTTAAAGTGAATTTTGAACAATTTCCTGCACTTATGGAGATCAGCGATGAGTATAAAATGAAATCAGGCCCTTAGCCTCAGTAGCAGAGTTCAATGGCTACCCCGAGGCAGCTGGCTTTAGTTTAGACAACATGGCTTTTGTTACACCATAGACTCTTCTACAAACAGTGACACACTCTAGTTGTGCTGTTTTAGCCAGTATGGATAGTGGAAGCTCATCTGACCATCAATAAATGAGCTGCCTCAGTGATAATTTATCCTAGGTCAACTGTAATCTAGGTCAGGATACCTGAGGAAAAAAATACTTTCCAGTCCTTAATACACATTTTATGAGTTGTTTTGGATGCCCGTTATACATCAGGCTATATCCCTGCCTGAACTCCTTGAGGTGAAAAGTGGAACTACTAATTTCAGAAGCACACAACTGCGTTTGTTAACTATAGTGTAGACAAGTTGAATTCAAAGTTCACATCATATCCCATGAGTCTCAAGGTGAAAAAATTAAATCTCAGGACTCTATTTACTGACACAAGAGAAATAAAAAGGATACTGTCCTAGTTATACTTGAAATCACTACGGAATTATTTGAGTGTTAATACCCATGCTGTAATTGCAGAAGAGAATTATATATATTTTAACATAGAAGAAAATTGTAGCAATTTGAGTTAATTGAAATTCTACCTTATATTAGTCCACTGCATTTTTTCAAGGGCATAGCAGCAGGCTACTATGCAGAAGAGAACAGCTTTTCTAAATAACCACATCTTGATACACATTTCATTTAAAATTTTATGCCTAAGAATTACAGTGTGTTCTTAACACAAGGCATTTATCAACAGTTTCAACACTAGTAGGTGAAACTGGTAATTCAATTTCAAAACCAACAAGACAGCTTATGCTGTCACATAAACAAAAACTAACAAAATAATATATACATAACCTAATCCAGTACCACAATTAATAAGGCATTTGAATCATGTGGTGATAAAAAGCCTACAATAACGACTTGTGTAGATCTCAAGCATATGATGGCTGAAGAAAGTAAATATTTTTCATATCTAATCAATTCCCTTCTGCAGAATTTCAGTAAAACCAATGTCTTTAAACTTTGATGGTCTGTAATTTTGCTTACTTAATGCACCATAGCACTGCATGAAAAAGAAATATAAATACACAGAATATTTAAGAATAATATTAAATTTCTTAATTCAATGTTTACTGAAATTTCTAGTCAAGTTAATCCTATCTTCTTATTTCTAGACATTGAAGTTTATTTTACAAAAATCTTGTACAATTAAAAAAAAATGCATTGTCCAAAGTGCTATGGCAGCTGTTTGAAACAGAAGGCTTCACATTAAGATTTTAATATGCCACAGGTTAAGTTATCTGCACGTCAAAAATGCCTTGCTGGAAGGAAATATGAAGTGCTAGATGCCAAATGTTGAATGTCTCCACTTTGAAGCTAAATAAGAGAGCAAAGATTCCTAAGTGAAAATCAACTGAGAACACAGCTTGGATTTTTTTGATTTAGGGGTTTGGTTTTTTAAAAAATGTTTGGTTTATTTTTAATACAGCATATTAACATTTAAAAAATATTTCAGGAACTAAGTACAATGAATAGTCTTGGTCTTCAGCAAAATCAGACATGTTAAATAATATCCTGTGGTGAACCTATTTTGTTCCTTGGTGATTTTACTGTTTGAGGTCTCCTTCCTCGCTGAGCAAAACTGAGGGAAGTAATTGATTGCCTCTTGCTGGCTACAATTTAAATTAATACAAGTTGTTTGTGCAGTGACAGAATGATGAAGTTAGCTTCTGATAACATTATTCTCTCAGAAGATTATTTTAAAACATAGGCATTACATGTGATTCTCTGGAGGATGCTCAGGAAAAAAAAATAAATTAATTCAAGCAAGGTTCAGAGTCATTTTTTAAATCTAGAGATGTCCTGAATTTGCCTTACTTAGGTGTAGGTCTTCAGCAAGCCTTAAGGGTATAACAGGGTGAAGAACAGAAAGAGAAGTATTTGTATTTCATGGTATTACCTATTTATTATAGAATTAAATGTTACTGAAATGGCTAATTTCACTGAAAGCGTAATAGTTCCTCTGCAGTGAGAAATTATTTCAAAATAATGGTTAAATTAAGGTGTCACTGTTTAAAGAAGAAAGGCTGGACCATAAGGGATGAAACATACATTCCACTTTATAACAGGACTTCTCTTTTAAAACTAGCAAATACACATTTGCTAATAGATAGATTCATATGATACTCACTTTACTGTGGTTTCAAATTCCGTTTCTACCAAAAACACTGTTAGGAGTTAGGTCCCTACTGAAAGTAATTAGACTAACTCTGTAAGGACTGTGCTGCAGAAGGATACGCATGTTGATACATTAAAAAAAAACATGTATATGTAGATTTTAATAGTAATAGAAGAGTGGGAAAAAATCCCTATGTACAGAACTTTCACCTAAACTATTTAAACATTCTTGGATGAAGAACAGGAGGCATTATGATTTGCATTGCTGCAAAGACAAGCCCCATGCATCCATATACAGGCATTTATTGAAGAATGGATGAAAAAATCTTTAAGCTCTTCCATCAATTAAGAATATTTGTTACCTATTAGTTCAGCAGAAATAGCTCTGTGGTCTGTGAAGTCTTTTCAGAATTCCCACTGTGGCTTACAAAGAAAAAAAAAAGTTTTCTTGGAATAGGATCTCTTCCTAATATTTTCCATTTTTATGGTATGTCTAATTACTGCTAAGTGCTCTTCCGGAAGTAACATCAAATCTACTTGTAATATCCAGGAAGTTCACAGCAGAAGCGACAGTGAGAAAGTAATTAAAAAGAACAACAACAAAATAAGCCATCATCTCATTTTGGAATCAGCCAGTTCTGATGAAGGTTAATATGATCACACACTCAGCTCATGAGAATGCAGATTTGCCTCTGGAAGATTCTTATTTTCCCAAACTGGAAGAGGAGAGCAGAAAATGGTTTCTATATCCTTAAAGACCGGCTGCAGGCCTAAAACTAAAAGATGAAAAAAACTGTGCCCAGTTCTGAAGAGACGGATGTGAAATATATCACAGTTCAGAGGTATATCAAACAAAATCAACAATGCTTACAGTCACATCAAAATAAGTTCATACTACTAGAATCATTACTGGTAGAAAAAAAAAATTAAGCGTAGACATTCAAAATGTCACCAGATTCAGACTGGCATATTCCCCAGGATTTTTCAAATTACAATCCATCTTCCTTTTCACACACTGGTAAAAGAACTACTTCTTCAAGTCCGCTAGTCAAAAGGAAGCAAAGAGAACACCCCATTTATATGGGTATCCACTTTCTCATGCATGGAGCGAGCCAGCTATTCTGAGAGCAGTATTCCTCAACCACATTGTAAACCATCTAATGTATTAAAAGAATAGTAATTAAGTGTGAGATAACAGATGGAAAAATGAATGTATATTAGGGAATTTCAGACGTTTGCTGTACTGATAGGATTACCTTTAGGAGACTGGAAGTTTCCACAACTGTCTGCATTTGCACTTTGTCCACTGTTATTCATTATCCTTACTACTTCTAGGGACTGGTCTAGGAAAATGTTAGGCAAAAGCCCAATTGAAACAAAGTAACCTTTGTAAAGTAAAAATAGTATAGCTTAATAAAGGGGCTGGAAACACAGTTTTTGTCTTTATTTTGGCCATTTTTTGTATACAACTCCCTCCAGCACCCAACATTCGGAAAACGGGGTTTCATTCCTTTTCTGGTACATCCTGCAGATGACAGTATACCCGCTTTATCCATTTGCAAAATCAATTGCTTTCCTTGTGATTGGTGTTAAAATTCAAGTTGATAACAAAAGTACTCCCTTATTCGAGGACACGTGCCATTTTTCCCCAATGCGTACCCCTCAAGCTCTAATGCATGGTGTAAAACGGGATCACTAGGGATAACAAGTCAGCAAACTGGACATCTACTCACAACTCAGCCCAAAGTCATTCATGAAGACAATATTCTCAGACTCACCAAAGATATTTAGTTATATCTGTTCACATATCCTATTCCAATAATTCCCTTCACAGGACAAATTATTTTGTTAGTTCTACTGAAAAATACAACATGAAGATCAAGTAACACTGATACTTATCAGCAATTCCTAATTAAATAGCCTAGGAACTTTAATGCTTTAACTTTTACGGTTACTGTAAGAAGAGGAGAGAAAAACCCACTTCCTTATTTATGTTATAAATTTCATTTTAATAATATTTTATTGACATTCTGTTTACGAGCCAAAATAATTGTGTCTCAGTGTGAAAAGGTGGGAGTTAAAATAACAAGAATATGGGCATTTTGTATAAATATAAATAAAACAAAGCAATTTATGATAAATATTTGCTGTGTCTATCTACTCATGAAGATAAATCCTGAAAGATGATGAGAACCATCCCCTTTTTCAACAGGGCATGTAATTATCACTAAGACTCATATTACCAACAAGTCTCAGCTAGAAAACTGGTCTTAGATTGCTAACATAACAAAATCTTACATCTTTAGTACAATTGAACTTATCTTAAGTAAAAGCAACAAAATAACCTAAAACATTTAATGACCTCCAAAGCTAAAGAAAAACCATTAAACAGCTTTTTTTAAAACGTACTAAATATTTCATCATTAAAGTCTAGATGTTACTATTACCTTAAAACCAGAATACCAGAAATTCATGAGATCTTCCTTTATTATTGTTATGTATCATTCTTACCCGGGGATGAGAGCATCATGTTGTTTGCTTTCTTACTTTGTTTAAATTCAGAGTACTGGACCACTATTAATACCTGAATGTTTAAATTAGTCATAGTCATTTGATGACACAATCAGCCAGAATCTTTCTCATCTGCTTTTTCCCTTTTTTTAACTCCATGTACAACACAGCTGGTAACGTGGATGAAGTCCAGATGTTATGTAAAACATCTGTAAATATGTGTTTCTATCTAAGCCTCGTGTGCTTTTACTCATACACAGAAATGCTTATATTGTCAATGTTTGTGAAATCAGTTCACTGAAAAAAAGATTGTCAGCTGCTGTGCTTCATTAACAAAAGTCAAAAAGAACTCTCAGCCAAACTGAGTTCTCAAGTTAAATTTAGATATGGTAGTTATTCATTCAATGATTAAATGTACTATTTTGTGTATCAGCTTGTGGCTTTTTTCCCTATTCATTGCATTTTACTACTTCACTTCAATCCACACATACATAGCAGCACTATATAACAGTTGATTATCTGTTCTTTTCCAAGGTTTGTCAAAGTCTTTTCTAAATCTGCAGTTCCGGCTTATTAATGAAACACGAAAGCCCTATTTTTTTTCCTATTCTGTTGCTTTAACACACAATCATATTATTTCTGGTCAAATCACACTTCTTAGGTAAACCAAGTGGAAACATCGATTGATCACAGAAGAAAAATAAATAAAATCAAAAGTAAATAAAACTCAAGCATTACTATGTGCATAGAATACCATAATTTAAAATACACTTTATAGAAAAAAGAACGACATATGAGTAGATAGAGTTTATTTCAGTATCACACAAATACAAAATCTGTGAAGTAGAATATGAAGTATCAAATACCAGTGTTTGTATATAAACTATATAAACAAAAATTATATTTGTCTGATACTGAAATAGAAGGTATACTGATGACAAATTATGAAATGATGCTGTTAAACTTGGCATATTAGACAATCTCTATCCAGACAGTAAAACAACTATTTCTTTTTTTATTCCTCCATAATCACGCACAAAATGATACAGTCATAATTCTGTGGAAGAAGAAGAAAAAAACATCCAATTCTGAACAAGCAATTTCATCTTGAAAGGCACCATAGAATCATCTTTGTGACTACCTAAAAGACTGCCAAATTGTGATAACTAGTCATTATACCAGACTTGTTCTCAAGACTGGTAGCTTTGCAAGGAAAGGATAGGAAGCAACCAAGAGACATTTTCTGTCATTTATGATGCAAAACACAGTAAATTACTTTAACCTAATTAAGAGATATTATTTTTATTTATATATATACATATGTAGACACGTATGTACATAATTCTAAATATTCATGTTTGTGAAGACGCCTGTGGGGATGTAGTGTGTCCTGGGAGAACCACCCAGTTCTGTCTAAATTCTAGCTCAGTGGGGATCACTTACCTGCTTGCAGCAGAGTTGCTCCTGGGTGCTAAGTATAAGCGAGATAACATAGAGGCACTCTCTGTAACAGGACAAAAGATAGCCGCCTAACTCTGTATCTCTAGCTCCCATTTTTTTAATTGTAGGGTGGCCTTGCAGAACTTTAGCATAAAGAAAGCATCTGAGTGCAGTCTGATACAGCTGAATAAAAAAGGTGTGAGCTTGAATGCAACAGTAAACCAGTTGCTCAGTAGGAGGCTGCAGAGAAGTTCTGAACACTGAGAATTGATCTAAAATTACAGGAAGAAAATGCTGAAAGCATTTCCACTAATGGAGTACTGTAGTATCATGCTGCTGTGAGACTGACTAAGATCACACACATAATTAAAGAAAACATCGATATGTACATATCTCCTGATTACTGAGGATATAAGAGAAAATATTTCCAATTAATTAAGAAGAAGAATGTGTCACAAAGCACAAAAAGAGTCTGACAGTGCAGTGTGGAAACAGGCAGGGTAAAAAGCACCTAGAGCTTCGAGTTTCCATGGGTCTCCTTGCAGTAAGATCATGCAAGGAACACAGGTGTAGTTTGTCTCAAGTTATTTTTTTTTTCCTTTGTCATATCATAATTTTATTGGGTTTGTTTGGGTTTGCAACAGCAGTCAATCATAAAGATTTTCTACTAGGAAAGCTATTTGATGGGTATTGAAGAGTTCCACTTTTCCCACCACAGCAGCAACTCTGAGCAGGGGTCTTCCAGGACACTGCTTAAAAAGTGCTAACTGACCATTTAGCACAATCGATTATAGACTGGATTAAACCTTCTACATTACAGTAAAAGAAAAATGAGGTTATCAAAATGGACCCAAATTTATTTTGTAGATTTGTTTACTGATTGTTATCTTACAGAAGAAAACAGAAGTGTGAAAACATAGATCAACATTCAGAAAATTCTTTATTCATGATTATTCAGCAATTTTAATCAGCAAAAATCACCATGCCATATTACTCTAGGCTTTTTGAGTCTTCATTTTGGATAACAAAAGGCCATCTTACATGACAACAATTCATTATCAACTGCAGTCACTGCCAGCAGTGCTAAAAAGTTGTTAAAGTGTTCAGTACATGCATCCTAAATAAAACGTCTTTACCCTTTCTTCTTATTCTGTTATGTTTATTATTTACTCCTTCTTTCAATTTTGAAAAATGTTGAAGTGAACAATGAGGAATATCACCAATTCCGGAAAAAAAGTCACTGCTTTCTTTTAAGGAAAAAAAAAAAAAACTAAAATGAATAATTCTTAAAATATTTTTACTAGTTATTATTCCTTCTTCTCTCCCTCCATCCCCTGGTGAATCAATAATAAAATAAATACAAACCTTTTAATAAGTAATTAATCAATTTTACAAGTTGAAACATTTCTGATTTTTAAGACTGCTTAGAATTTAAGTTTAAATATCATTACAATTTTTGGTTTCCACTTACATGGACAAATTAAGAGTTTTCTGTGAAAGTATGGAAAACCACAGATATCCTCATTTAAGACCAGAGGTTAAAGGATTTTTTTCTGTAACCAACATGCAAAGAAAGGGAGAGTTCTACTATGCTACCTTCTGCAGATTAACCCTATTTTCCAACATAAAATCCCTTCAAGTTGCTTTCTATTCTTTTAGCAAATTATTTTAAGTTACTTTCATCTCTCGCAAAAGATAAATATCTAGTCAACAGCAGAATACAGATCAAAAAGCCTTTGCCTAGAGTAAACAACTTCAAATTATGCCTCATAAAACAATAACACTCCAAAGTGTCTTACTGTATTTGCTTCAGAAAGGTGGGTTTAGACATTTTTTCTACAAGCTGACCTTCTTTTCTTCTCCTATGTAACTACCACTATTACTGACAAGTCTGAAAACACAGAGAAGCAAAACTATTTCAAAGAACTAGAAATATTGGCATATACGTCCTACCGTATCAGAATGATGGTTATTACATGCATGTTGTAGACATTATGTACACAGGTCTTCAATATTTCTTCATTTAATTTAACTTAATATTATCTGGGTGCTTTTGCAGCCCCCCCATGAGGTGCTGTGAATGTTTTTTTGAGAAATACAAACATGAAACATTTTAGTACCAGGTGCCTCCTTCCAGAAGGACAGGCTACCATGCGTGTGTAGTTAGGGAACAGGCAAGCTAAACAAACTATTTTTAAAGTTTATTCTTGCTGCTGTCTTCATTTTCTTAGTCCAGCTGTACAAACCATGGAAAGTCTACATCATAATTAACTATTTTGTTTTCACTTTTCATCTCCTTTATAAAAGACACATAATCACTTGCTTTTATGCTGAAACTTGTAATATACACAATTACTACTATAATAATTAAACTAAACTTAACAAGTGCTATATAGTCAGAATCATAGTGGCACTTACAGTGTTAACTAATCTTTGTTGCTAGCGACAAGTTAATCTTAGTAGTTGTTACATACAGTAAACATCATTTTGCTTTGGGCTGCACTACTATCAGATAAAGAGATCACTCCTATTTAAAAAACAAAAACAAGCCAAGATATCCAAATCTCCCAAACTTTTAAGATTAAATACAGGATACTTATGTCCTGTTCTGTATTGGTGCCATTCCCATGTTCTAACAGGGGTAACCCAGTACGATTCTAACATCCCACTGTTACCTCCTTTTTTTCTGTTACACTTAAATATTCATAACTTTTGATAGCTGTATTATGTAAATAAACTTTTAAATATAAGTCTATATAAATATCTGAGAGGTTTTTTTCAGTCTAAATGCACTTCACTATGCATTCTCACTACTATTTGTGAGGTTTCCAATTTCTGTAATCACTTGTGCAACCTACAACTCTTACCGAGACTAAATGGTGCACAAAAAAGATAACTTCTTCCATCTTCCCAGGGACTACCCTTAGAATAACACATTCTCATAATGATTAAGTCTAGTGGGATGTGCTTCTCCAGAGTATCGGAGAGGCGGAATGAGCAGCATCTTCAATGAAAAAAGACTTCACAGTAAAACTATTTTGTCAGACTATGTCTGTCTCAAGCTCAGCATAAACCTAACAAAATAAAATAATTCTGTGTTTCCATGGCTCGCAAATGGTAAACGTCAACTTTTGTCTCATTGATTCCAAGTTACAGTCAGGAACGTTACTATGAGCACACTTGCCATCTGTACTGAAACATTAATGGTGTAACTGGAGTGACTGTATATGGACAGAAATGGTCTCAGAAAGATTTGGATTTCAAAACAGATAAAATATAACAGATGTGCCCATCAGCAGGCAGGCTGGCATTTACTCCGCAGCAGCTGAAGCTTCCAAGAGTAAGCATATTGGAGTAATTAATCTGTTTTGAGCTTTCAAGTCCCAAAAAAGCACAAGTTCAAAAGTACCCTATATGTGAGGGGAGGCAGAGGAATTAAAAACATTTTTTTTAAAAAATGTCTTTGTTGGACCACAGATGATGAACAAGCTCTAGCTCTAAACCCTGTAGTATTGTTCTGCTCTGGATCCAGTCTCAGCCAATTCTTTCTGTAACTTCCACACGTGCCCCGGCTCTGTGGTGAGCTGCCCACAGGGATTCCAGGCACATCTGAAGTGGCGTAAAATGAGCAAACACTGATGCAAACCTGCAACACGCAGTCTTGCATTACCCACTTGACTCGTGTAGGTTTAAGCACTACAATAGCCAATAGGCCCTCGGAGTGCCCACACTCAGCACAAAGCCACGGCAAAAAGCAGATTGCCTTCATTGAATCACAGAATCCCCAGGTTGGAAAAGACCTACCGGATCATTGAGTCCAACCATTCCTATCAATCACTGAACCATGCCCCTCAGCATCTCGTCCACCCATCCCCTAAACACCTCCAGGGAAGGTGACTCAACCACCTCCCTGGGCAGCCTGTTCCAGTGCCCAATGACCCTTTCAGTGAAGAATTTTTTCCTAATGTCCAGCCTAAACCTCCCCTGGTGGAGCTTGAGGCCATTTCCTCTTGTCCTGTCCCTTGTCACTTGGGAGAAGAGGCCAGCACCCTCCTCTCCACAACCTCCTTTCAGGTAGTTGTAGAGAGCAATGAGGTCTCCCCTCAGCCTCCTCTTCTCCAGGCTGAACACCCCCAGCTCTCTCAGCTGCTCCTCATAAGGCCTGTTCTCCAGCCCCTTCACCAGCTTTGTTGCTCTTCTCTGGACTCGCTCCAGAGCCTCAACATCCTTCTTGTGGTGAGGGGCCCAAGAGAAGAGTGGTACTTCCAATGGGGGAGAGCACTGCCTGAAGCTCGCTAAGGGAGGCATCCAGCACACCATTACACAGCCAGGCATGGGCTCCTGCCTGAATTAGAGCTTACACTTACAGCAGGGTCAAAGGGCTACCATCCTCATGGGAAAATGAAGATATTTGAAAGTTCTGAGAAAATCGTCTTGGTCCAGGAACTGACCAGTTCCTAAATCCCATGCAAGGCGGCCAAGGCAAAGGGAAGGGAACCACCACCATCTCATCTGTAATATTGTTTCTGAGTGAAAGTTACCAAAGCCAGTAGTATATTTACCCCATAATATTTTTCCCAGTATGTTCAGATGGTCTGTCACTTGCACAGACCATAATTTATTGTATATGTCACCATGTTCAAGGGGAAAAAATATTAAAAATCCATCTTTAAATATTTGCCAAGCTTCTACCAGATTGGCATGTACATTTGAAAGTTTTATCCTATTTTATTAGTTCTGGAAAAAAAAGAAAAAAAGCAACTGATGGAAATATTGTTTCCAAATTGAAAGACAGAATTCTGGAAGAAGCCCAATTTTCTTCCACTCCACTGATCTGAGAATGACATAATGACCTGACAAAGTCAACTGCCAAATACTTCTGACGCAGACTTCAGGAGTGCCAGATGGCATTATTCAGAAGTTCTCATAGTCCTACCGCCTGGCTCTATGGCATTAAATAGATGTTATTTTCCATACGAAACCCTACTTCTGACCAAAGTAATATTTCCGCTACAAAACGGTTAGATGCTTAGAGATGACATGAAGTGAATTGTTTTTTTTCTAATAAGTCTCTAGCCTTCATATATAATGAATTTGTAGTTAGGTGGTAGAATAAGTTAAAATCAATATTGTATCTACATTAAATTCTTAATAAATATAATTGTATATTAGATCGTGCAGATTATATGCATCCCCACCTTGCCTCACCAATTCCAGCTCTGAAAAATTCAAGTTCTTCAATCATTCAAGTCAATCCTAACAGAGCTTCTAGTTTTATGTAAGCATACTTTATTCTACCTATTTTTCTGTCTCGCTTGTAAGCATAATTTTAAGGAAAAGCATCCTATTCTCTACAAAAGATTCTCCATAGACTATCAGAAATACTGTCTAAGGAGGACTTGAATATCAGAGTCTCATGACAGAATTTAAGCAACACAGGAATTTCTGCTAAAAGCAGCACAGATCTCAGCTTTCAATGAATCGGGACATAACTAAATGTAAATACTCTATATAACAGAGGCACTTTCATAGTTGTTCTTTCTTTCTTCTCAATACAAAAGGAAATAGCAGTATAGTCCACTTTTTTGTAACTGAAACTGGGCATCAGAATCAATGGCAAGTGTATGAGCTGCAGCACTTGATTTTAAGTTGCTTTCTTAGGAGGTCTGGTCAACTGCGTAAAGAAAAAAGAAGACTACCAGCTGGTAATTGTGCTGGCTACTACTAGCATATCCTAAAGACTGATATCATGCTGGATATTATCGTTAAGAATCAGTGCATAAATACATATAATAAGAATTTGAGTAAATCTGGTTTACAGAAGTCATTAAGCAGCAATTATTTTTTAATGAGCCTGCTATACAAACAGAGGACAACAAAAAGAAAGATTAATGACAACACTGTGGCTGTGAAAAAGTTCCCCTCTATTCTTCCTCCGACTTCCCCTTAAACTTGAGTGAAGTTTAGATTGACCTTTCAGCAACTGTGCTCTCATTGCTACAAAATGTGCTGATCTTATTTCAGCATTCCTAACTCTCCTTTGCTCAGATTTCTGGTAGGCATTTATAAAACAGCCCAGATTAGCAGTCAAGAGCAGAATTAGCAAACTAGCTGGGCAACATGAAAATATCTTCTAACATACAGTCTCCAGGAGGCTGCACAAGACACAATTGCCATTTCCCAAAATGGCCAGCAGTACTTGAGACAGATTGAGCTTCCACCGGCAGCCCAACATCAGAGTATTTAGAAGCAAATTCATAATATAACATCTCCGGTATGAGATAATGATTAAGAGGAGACTAAAATACAGATAAAGAACAGTTAGATCAAAAAAATATCAAACATTATTGGGAGAGTTTTACTTATTTATATAAAATACCCAACAGATTCTTTGGAAGGTATTGAAATAAATTAATATGGAGGCATGCAGCATCTGGGGGAAGTATGGTGTTTAGTAGGGGATACTCATTTGCAGGTCTTATATCTCTAAATTTGGCACGAGTAAAAGATAATGCAGGTTTTTGTTCTTCAAATATTATTTTGCGCTCTCAATTTTGATCATATTGAAATAAGAAAAGTGTTGTGATGGCTTGGTATGTTAATGGTGACTTATTTATGTGAACTGTAAATTTACAAAATCCCTCAAAACAAACAAGCAAAAAGCCACATCAATGAAATACATTTCTTGCTGTGAAATAGCTTGTTATTTACAATCTCAGTTTTGAAAACACTTATTCATGTGCTTAATGTTAAAGACCATAGTTAGTACCACAAAGGTCAATGAAATCATACAAGTAAATTTATAACTATGCAAAAAGCATGCACATGAGCAAATTGGGTTTAGTGGAAATTTTTGTTTTAATAGAATTTATATAGAAACCTTTCTTGTTATTTTTATATGACATTTATAAATGTGCCTTTGGTCAGAAGTGGTTTCCCCAAAGTTTAATAACTGGTAAAATACAGAAAATGAAGGGCAAGTATGTATTTGGGATTTTTTTGGCTTGTTTTGGTTAGCTTTTTTTTTTGAGATGTGTTGGTTTGTTTGGTTTTTAGTCTCTCAAGAAACAGTACTAGGAACAGTATATTAGTTGTTTTGTAAAGTAACAGAAAAGTGAAACCACAAAAAATTTAATTAGAATGGTTAGCTCTAAACCTACGAGAAGCTGAGAGCTCAGTGACTAATAAAATTGTATTTGCAATAAGCACCAAGGCACGCTTAGGAATAACGCAGTGATATCACTGTGGAAACCCTTTGAAACTATCTGGTCAAACTTCAGCTGTGATCAGAAACAGAACTTTTAGATTGTTATACTGAAAGTATAGTAGAGGAGGAGGAACCAGGGAACAACAGCCAACCTCAGTTCAGTTCCCAGCCAGCAAACAGAGCAAATCCTACTAGAAACTATGTCAAGGTATAAGAGCAATAAGGAAGTGACTTGTCTTGAGCAATTTGTGTTCTATGATGAAAAGGCTGGCTCTGTGGACGAGCAGACAGTAGCCCATTTCAGTTATTACAGCTTTAGCAAGGCTTTAAACATTCCCCAACAGCAGACACTTCTCATAGCCAAACTGAGCAGATATGGTCAGGATGGGTGGACTCTGAGGTAGGTGAAAAACTGGCCAGGCCATCAGATTCAAAAGATGATCAGTGGTTTGAAGAAGTCCCTAAGGAGCCTGAAGAGGGTCAGCCCAGGGAAATGCAGCAGCCTGCAGGGACCAGGGGAGGCAGGGGAGCCCTCTGACAAGGTGGCAGCCCCACGGGGAAGGTCCTGAGGGTCCTGGTGGGCAGCAATATGAACAAATCAGCAGTGCAACCTTGCAGCAATGAGGGCTAAAGACAAACCCGGTTGCACAAGCCACCATGTGATGGAACCAATCACTCACGAGGCTGCATCAAGAGACCTGTGTCCAGCACAACAGATATGGAGAAACTGGAGACAGTTCAGTGGAGGGCCACCCAAAAGGCTTAGGGGTTTAAAGTAAATGATGCAGGAGGAAAGACTGAAGGACCTGGGTTTAACATACAGAAGAGAAAGCCCAGAATGCATCTCATAGCAGTCTCCCACCACCTAAGAGGGAGTCCCAGTGGAGACACTTTGACTCGGGGTACAAGTGATAGGACAAAAGCTGGTTGCTGCAAGTTGCAGCAAGACTAGGTCTGACTGAACGTAGGGATGATGAGTCAGGCACTGGGATAGGCTGCAAATCTCCATCCTTAGAGACTTTCAAAATTCAGCTGGGTACAGCCCTGAGAAGCTTCCTTGAACTTGGCTGTGCTGCAAGGAGGAAGCTGGATGAGGTGACCTCCAGGAGTTCCTTTCCAGACTACGTTACTGTATGACTCCAGGATAAATGGTGCACAATGGCTTTGTTATGACTCCGTGAAGCTGGAAAACAGTTGAACTGCCAAGTCCAAAGACTACAAATGAACTTGTCATGCTCATTTCATAGCCGATTTCATCAGACTCCAAATACTCCAAAACACAGAACCTCAAACCTGGTTGCGCTTGAAGTATGTTCTTGATCTACATTCTGCAGGACATCTTACCATTACCTTCAGGCAGAAGCTGGCTGACTCCTAACAAAGTCAGTGCTCCAGGCACAAGAACAAAGATCTCAAACATTTGGTGACTTAGTAAGCAATGGTAAGACAAGACATTTTCTTGTGTCCTTTTCTTATCCTTTTATGGTAACCACCCGGACTGCTGAGGATAATCCAGAATACAAAGAAATGTTTCTAAATGGTTATGGTCTCTGTGTGTGTGGAAATACTGTGAAAAATATGTTTAAGATGAATATAGAACTAGATCACCTTTGACATTAATCCTGTACAGTTTTAAATGGCTTCAACTTCAAATTATAGAATTGCTTCACTGCAAAACACTGCAAAAAAAAAAAAATTGTTGATAACTTGTGTTATCCTAAACCATGAGAATAACTTCAGTATAAAAAGAACAAAACACATTTTCTAACAGGCAAACCTAAAACCCACATACAAGGAATTCATAGAATCATAGAATCACCAGGTTGGAAGAGACCTACCGGATCATCGAGTCCAACCATTCCCACCAATCTCTAAACCATGCCCCTCAGTATCTCATCCACCTGCACCTTAAACACCTCCAGGGAAGGTGACTCAACCACCTCCCTGGGCAGCCTGTTCCAGTGCCCAATGACCCTTTCAGTGAAGAATTTTTTCCTAATGTCCAGCCTGAACCTCCCCTGGTGGAGCCTGAGGACATTCCTTCTCGTCCTGTCCCCTGTCACTTGGGAGAAGAGGCCAGCACCCTCCTCTCTACAACCTCCTTTCAGGTAGTTATAGAGAGCAATGAGGTCTCCCCTCAGCCTCCTCTTCTCCAGGCTAAACAACCCCAGTTCTCTCAGTCACTCCTCGTAAGACTTGTTCTCCAGCCCCTTCACCTGCACATGTAATAAATGCCAGAAGTCAAGGTACTGAAAAGGCCACATAATATGGGCACTGATTCTTTTATCCTTACCAGCAATTAAATGTCATAACTGGTGTATAAACATAGCAAATGTATACACACTAGCAAATGTATATGCACTAGCAACAATCAAAAGCAGTTTTATTTTTAAGAATGGAGTGGAGCATTCCTGCTTTTCATTCCACAGGGAGATTGAGCTGAAAGGAAAGCAAAGCATTTTCTGATGCATGGAACAGCAGTACTCACATTAAAAATCATAAAATCTCAAAACTTTTCCCCATACTACAGATGATCTGCTGGAACTATTATATATGTATGAAAGAAATCTAAAGCCTTTAGCAGAACTATGCTTACCAAAAAACCTCAAGTCTAGTTTTCCCAACATAAAGATGGGGAGTCAAAAGTATTCAAAGAAAAATGCTTTAAGAAAAAAGTTAGGGCCACCTTCTTTTAAAAGTTGGAATGAATCCCACTCTCCCACTCTAACTCTACACAACAATTTTGATTCAGCTTTTGCAAATAAACTAAGGATATGAAAATTGGTTTTGATAAAACACATACAAATGTACCATAAACAAAACGTTAACTTCAGCATGGATGCTAAGCTGGACCCCAGTTTAAGCCTTTTTACTAACAATATTGAGTACTTACATCTAAAAAATTATAAAACTTACCTTTAACATGCAAAGATGACTTGGGGAAAAAAAGCCAAACTAAATCAAACAAATACATAAGTATGTTCTAAAAATCTCAGTAGTGAGGATTTTACAAAAACTTAACTATAAGGTTGTTAACTATAAATCGAAGTCTTTGCCATCCGCAGCAAATATTAAGGCTGATTTTTTTTTCCCCTAAATCCTTCCCTAAAACTCTGTGTGAGGGAAAGACTTGACTTTCATATTTTAAGGGGATATTTTATAATCCTGTTTATGAAGGAATTAGTAAATACACCTGCTCTTCTGTTAAGAAAGGCAGATGTTGTTTATGAAATGTGAATGACAGTGGAATGGTATTATTTGTATTAACAGCATTCTGCTTAATTTCGCACAAACAAGACTTACAATAGGACAAAATACTGAGAATTTTCAGAAAAGATGTGTCATAGAGAGCCAAAAAGAGTACAGAATCTGCTAAAAAAATATTAACAAAATGCAACAGCTGTGAAAGTATCTAATCTACTTTGCAAATTTAACTCGGTAGAAGGGAATTTATATGCAATGTAAAAAGAAAAGTGTAAGAAAATGTGTATCCAGAGAATTTCTCCTTTATAAACTCAGGAATACATTACTGGTATGTTCATTCAACATCAAAGTGAATAGAAACCTCAAGATTAAACCTCACAATTTTTAAATAAAAAACATGCTTCGATTCAGAATTGTGACCAATTCTGCTGACCAACATACTCATCAGGGTTATAAAGTTAGTCTGGAAGTGTGACAATAGTTCAGGTCTCACTCTGGAAACAATAGGCTTATGGCAAGTTGCAAGAAATGAAATGTTCCTTGCACTGATGATATCCCACAGCAACCTGCTTAATACTGATACAGACACATTCCTCAAACTCTTCCAGCTAAGATAAAGAGGAAAAGTTCCATACTGCATGGAATTCAGAAATGTGTGTAGAAACATTTTAATGAAAGAAAAGGATGATAGTATTGATTCTACGAACAAAAAGATTTCTACTTACATGACAATATAAGACTTTCCCTAAAGGCTAGTTATATAAATGGGTATTCAGTAAGACTGCAGAAGAAACTAGTAAACTTAACTTGACCTTTCCTGCCACCACTGAAATTCCACCCAAAGGAAAAAATAGATTAGTGATTTAATACATTGTGATCCATTAATGATTTTTTCTTTATTTTAAAGTTATTGTGTTTTTCTGTTTATTCTCTGCACTGCTTTTGCATTTCATTGGACCTGAGTACAAAACCAGAACATGTGGTTGGAACTGAAAATACAAGAAAGGAGACAAAAGAGCTCTATTTCTCTCTGTTATCTCATTATATGTGCAGCTGTTTGAGCTGAAATAGGGGAAAAATAATTGTTCAAAGTGTCTGTGCAAATCCAGTAGATTCCAAGTGAAACTTTTACAAAACTCTATGGCTCAGTTTCTTGAACTTATCTTCTCTGTCTCATCCCATTTATCTTATTTCCTCCAATCAATTATGTCATATCTGATTTAACACCTACCACCACAAATATTTACTGCCAGCAATTGTTACAACACTATTCTCACAGGTCAATTTGTACAAGAACAGGTTCTTAGGTAGCAATGATAAATTGCAAAGTAATTCTATGGTGTCAAAAACTTTAGTCTTAACGTTGCCTGGAGAATCATAATCAATTAATCAGTAATCATGTGACTTCTCAAGGCACTGAAAATATGGAAAACCAAGCTAAAGAAAAATTAAAAACAGTAATAGCAGTATAATGTAAAAAATATTCTCTTGGCTAATTTGGAGGACTTGATGCTAGTGTTTGGGGAAGTCCTCTGGACTGACCATACTAAATTGACTCCTGTGCACTGCCAACCAGAAATAGTATCTCTTTGGACTCCTCTTTCTACACTGTGCCCAGCTAGCTGGCAGTAAACCAGATTTATAGAATAAAAACAAGCCAGTATTATTTCTTCCTGACTCTTGTTTCCTTCTAATTATCTTCTGAAAGCTTTGTAATACAGTCAAAAGTAATTTATAGCCAACATTAAATTAAATGAATAACAGGAAACTGCTAAGTGTTAGATTTCTTTACAGGGTAGCACTCCAAAAGGTAGACAAAACAAACTGACATAGTGAGGCAGCTATAGCAAACCACGCTTCATTAAACACATGAAGAGTTTAATTCTCTTGAGTAAGCTTTTGTTAAATTTCTGCTTTCTTGAAATCAAATCGGTCATAAAAAAGAAAAAGTGAGGTAACTTTAAAGGATTATAACAGGAAGGCATCTGTCGTCCCATAGACATTCAATGCATTCATACTCTATTAGAAAAAAAGGCTGAGAAAAGTGATGGAAAGTCCAATTTCACAGGATTACAAAGTATAGTGGTGTTCAAGCTGTCTGTTGGTGGGATGGTCAAATGAGGTTAACGTTTCTAACTTTGCACATGCTTCCTCATGCTGTGATCATTGCTCCTTGTACCAGCATCGCAGGAAAAACATTTCAGCCACATTTTCTGCTATGAATGGAATGACTGATGAAATGGACCAGGCAACACTTCCCCACAATAGCCCACACAAAACATTCACAAAGTCATTCCATTTTTTGAGAAATGTGTATTGTAAACACAAGAATTTCCCTCTGCAAAATTACTCCTATAATGGTTCAGCTGTTCTCACTCAAGGTAGGCAAGAAGATTTCAAGATTTACCCCTGCATTCAACTCTTCATAGCACCTCCATGTGCTGTTCCACAAATCAAACCTCTAAAATTAACATACACTTTCATTTAACCTCACATTCCTTCCCAGTGAGCCACAAAAAACACTCACTAATAAAAAGCTAGGAATGTTTTCTTTTCTTTCTTTTCAAGGGCTACGCTAGGTCAGTCACTTCTAAGCTTAAGCTGGAAGTGACCAAAACACTGCAGAGCAGGGCCAGACAGGGGAACATGACATTGGCAGCTAAGAGGACATCAGGGTTCGTGTCCTTCAAGTACTCTTAATTTCTACATCCACAGTACTTACCAGTTGTACTGGATTTGCATGGCAAGGTTTTGGTAGCGCAAGGTTTTGGTAGCACAAGGTTTATAGGAGTGGCTTCTGGGAGAAACTGCTAGAAGCTTTCTCCATGTCCAATAGAGGCAATGCCAGCCAGCTCCAAGATGGACTACCAAGGCCAAACCCATTGGCAACAGTGGTTGCATCTCTGTGATACTTGAAGAAAGGGAAAAATCCTGCTGCACAACAGCAGCTGTTAAGGAAGAGGTAGAATAAGCGAGAGAAATAACTCTACAAACACAATGGCGAAGGAAGAAGGAGGGGGAGGAGGTGCTCTGTAACCTGGAGCAGAGGTTTCCCTGCAGCCTTTGGTGAAGACCATAGTGAGGCAGGGTGTACCCCTGTAGCCCATGGAGTTTAACAGTAGAGCAGATATCCACTTGCTGCTGGATGCCACCTAAAGGAGGCTGTGACCACATGGGAAGCCTGCACTAGAGCGAGTCCCTGGCAGGACCTGTGGAACCTTGGAGAGAGTGGAGTCTATGCTGGAGGAGGTTAGTTGGCAGGACTTGTGACCCTGGGAGTGACCCACACTGGAGCAGGGGAAAAGTGTGAGGAGCAAAGAGCAGGAGAGATGAAGTGTGATGAACTGACCACAACTCCCATTTCCCATCCCGCTGTACCATTGGAGAGCAGGTAGCAGAGAAATTAAGAGTGAAGTTGAGCCCAAGAAAAAGGAAGGGGGAGGAAAGCATTTTAAGATTTAGTTTTATTTCTCATTACCGTACTCTGATATGATTGGTAATACATTAAATTATTTTCTCCAAGTTGAGTCTGGTTTGCTTATGATGGTAACTGGTAAATGATCTCTCCTTGTCCTTATCTCGACCAATGAGTTTTTCATTTCATTTTTCTGCCCCTGCCCAGATGAGGAGGCAAATGATAGAGCAGCTCGGCAGGCACCTGTCATCCAGCCACCAAACCACCGCACCAGTATAAAGGGCTATATTCAGCCCACATGGGGAGCACACAAGGTGGCTTGTCCTGAGGCTCTAAACCCACAACTGGGAGCCAGCATCCACCATGGCTCCTGTCTTACCAGTCTGCTTCAGTGACAGGAAAGCATTTAGAAAAGGCAAGAAGAATGGCAAAGCTAGGCAGTAGCTTCTATACAAGGAACAAGTAAATACTCTACAATCCTTCAGCCTGGAAAAGTGAGGACGAAATTTCACAGGCTTCTGTCATAGCACAGGTTTACAGAGAAAGGTGAACGGAGAGAGGTCCAGCTGCTGAGGAACTGCAAGTGCAACCAACTGGTAGTGGGCTCAAAACAAAAGAAAGTAATTCATTACAAAAATACATGACTAAACTGTAAACACTTTTACAAGAGTGCTATACTGTGAATGCTGAATATATACACAGATTGAAGGGGAAACTAGATGCATTGCCAGAATAGAAGTCCACTGTGCACAGAAACTGCGTCTGACTCATCAAGTTTCCGAATAACAGATGACTGCAGTCTGAGGGAGAATTCAGGGACAGTATATGGTTACTCTCTTATACATTTACCCATCTGTTTCCCTTTGGCCACTGCTCAAAAAGAGACAATACAGACCTCTAAATGTGTCTATGCTCATGTTTTACAAAAGAGGAAGTTATCTGTGTTTACAGGCTTTTCTTTCAATTTCTTCCAATATTCCACATTTCTATCATCAAAAACACTATCTTAAGTGACAGATTAACATAATGGATAAGAATAATACTGATTTTACATTCATAATTGTTTCAGATCAAATTGTATTTAAATGTCCTTATCCAGTATAATTTGATATATTAACATGACAAAATTCAGACAAAATATAAATATCAAGTTAGTAAATAACATCTTCTAAACTGCATCAATGTTAGAGAAATAACTAGTCATGTTGCAGTTCCTCCAAGGCACACATATCTATCTAGTCCTGAATTAACAAAAAAAACTCTGATTTGCTCAATCGGCACACTATGATTTTTTTAAAAAACAATAAGTGTAGTGAAGAAACTTAAGTATTTAAAACATGACAAAATACTATGTTACTATCAATAATAAATCAAGTATTTGCATTTTGATGCACTGACACAGGCTAGTTTAGTCTACCCAACACTCTCTAAGACTCCAAAGAATATTTTGAAAGAAATCTCTTGCAATCTAAGCTTTCTAACATGAACAGAGGATGTTTAAACACAAACATTAGAAGCCTACTATGCTTCTAATGCAAACTCCCTAAGCACTTGCTTCAAAGTGTGTTTTCTTTACCCTTGCTCAAGACCGCCTTGCATACTTGCCCACAGCAGAGTTCCCTTCTCTGCTCTCTCTCCAGGTGCTGTAATGCTGCATTCTTTACTATTTATACCACATTCTCTGGAATAGGGATGAGGAGTGCTCCTGTTCCTATTTGTATGTAGTCTGGTATGCCCTGAGATGCAAAAGAAGTGGATGAGGGCTCAGAAGTTCTTCCCCCATTCTTGGATAAATACTCTGAACAGTAGGCTACCGTGGCAAAAAGTGAGAGGCAGGACCACCACTTCTTCCACCCCTCTCCCTTCAGGAAGAAATAAGATAGCCTGAATACAAAATTATCTCATGTGCCACGCCAAAGCGGGCATCCAACCGTTGTAAGTTTTATGTAGAATATCATTCTTGGAAGGTCAAGGCACTAGGTTTTTAACTCTGATGAGAAAGGAGATCAGGAACAGTAAAGAAATGACAGCACAGTCCTATTTTTACCCAGGTGAGGCAGACAGGGTACCTGTTCTTTTTCAGTTTGATGCAGATAACTAACTATGATAAAAAACCCAAATTGCTTAATGATAAAAATATATCCAGTGTTGACAAGAGATTGAGACACAATTTACAAACAAAATGTGATACACAGGGTTTTTTCTTCCTTCACTGACATTTTGCTATCAGCGCATGAAGAGGTTCTAAAAACTAACTAGAGACACTGTGGGCTAAGAAACATCTGTTTAAAGAAAAACTATTTATAGTTTATTAATTTCAGGCAGATGACGCTGCATCAATGCTTACAGTATTTTTAACCAACAGTTGTTTAAAATAAATTATTTAATTCAAAGCCTATTACAAATAAATCCCACAGGCTTGCAGCCTTTGCAGTTTTACTGCGGCAGCACCAAGCTAATGGTAGCAGTGTGAGGAATGCAGGTGTTGAAGAAGAGTGTAGATGGAAATATAGACCTTCAGAGAGTTTGTCTCAAATCTGCTCTAAGCTTTGAAGATAAGGATATTTCAAGCTGTCTCCAAATGAGGGAAGAGGGACAACAAACAATCTTAACTCTTCTCTTTCAATAAGTGTTTGACTAATAGGGGTGGTGGTCCCCTGTGCAAACTTAGTATTTGAGCCTGGGTTCAAAGTGTTCTCAGGAACACACAAGCTCCTTTTATACAGAACAGACTAGGTCTGCTCTGATAGTTGAGCATACAGAGCCCTGTATTAGCTTCTCAGAAGGGCAAACTATCCCATGCAGAAAATCCGGGTCCCAGGACTCCCAGATTCCACTACACAGCGTGGAAATAAAGGCCTTGTAAACCCACTGAAGTGCTCCATAGATTCACATTGTTTTAGAACATAACGAAAGACTCAAACACCCAAACCCCTCCCCTCATCCAACTAGATTGAACATACTTAACTTTGCTAACATGCATGGGAAATAAATACTGCAACCTAATTTTTATTGTCTCCTTAAAAGAAGATTTTTCCTCTTAAAGAGTATTATTTGCATGTCCCTAAGATGTCACAGAAACCAGAGTCTGAAGAAAGTAAATGTTATTTTCATGTTAGTGTTATTTTACTTTCTAATTTAAACAGTTGTAAGAAGCACCAAGATCATATTTAATGTAAACACACCTAATGCCATTGAGTATAAACATCTTCCTTATAGCCAGTAAGGATCAGCGTGTTGTTTTCAAATGCATCTAGCCTGTGCACCCTGACCACAAACATCCATCCTTAGCCTAAGCTACTCAAGTCCTTCTTTCCACCATAGGCAATGACTACATTACCACATGCCGTTCAATCAGAAAACTCACCCATCTCAAATGCTAATTAAAGGATGAAACTAAGCAACTGTCTAAATTTAACACAGAAGGCCAGAGCTGGGGATCATAATTCTGGCCTCAAGGGCATTCTGGTCACATTCACTGCAACCGCCTCCAGACAGATCCTACAACTCTTGCATCCTTCAGCTAAGTCAGTAACACAGCTTCAGGAAGCTTTATGTCTTTTGTCTGCCAGGCACCACTCTGCAGAAAAACTGTACTTGTTAGATCTTAAAAAGACATACAGTAGAAATCCAAGTCACTAGACCACATATTAGCAATTTTCCTCATCATCTCCAAATATTTGTAAATTCCTGAAAGAATGCCTGAAGAAAGAAGTCTCAAGTAGCGTGTCTTTTTCTAGCTACCACGTGTTTATATGTAATTTGGAAAATGTTGACTATTAAGTATTATGTTTTCCCCTTGATCAGCTTCCCTTTATCCAAAGGAAAAAAAAAATGGTGGAACTTTAGAAAGAAAAATTTTTAAAATTCCTTTCACAAAAAATGCAATTAGTGGCAATCACTGCATCTTATTTTACACTGTTTGTAACCTACATGAAAGGCAGTTTTCAAATTTCTTCAGAAGACCTTTTTGTGGGTGTATGTTAAAACATCGGCTTATATGCTTAATATGTCCCATCAGCATGATTTGTGATGTACTACTCTTAATTTAAGAGCTGTGATCTCACTGCCACCCTATTGCTTACCACATATCAGGCAAAGATAAAAAAAACTCTGAATTTATATCACAGAACTTACCAGAATAAGACATGAAGAACATGTCTGTAAAACGTGTAATTCTGAAAGGAAAACAAATACAGTAGAAAAAGTTTTGGACTAACTGCTTGGTTTAGGCACAGTAGAAGAAACATGGTTGTTAGAGAAAAAAAACCAGAAATATAGTATCACTAGAAGGTTTAAAGTTGCTTTATCAGTTTTGAGCTATGTACCCTCACACAGAGTCATAAATACCATGCCTTTCAACCTGCTTGTTTCCACGAGTTCTTGACTAAGCTGCTTATAGAACAGACTCACTTTATCAGTCACAGTATTTATTCATTTTATTTCATCTTCTTCTGAAGAAATGCTCCTCCATAAAGGATGTAGTTTCTCAAGGGAGAGGTGTGTTTCACACACCCTTATCCTGGCAACCTTCTTCAATTTCCCTGAGGCCACCGACCTTTCAGTTACACTCATTGGTCAAAGTGATGTAACTTCCAGTGTTATGAAATACAGTATCTCAAACTGTATATGAAGTCTGTTATCTCTTGTGCTTAACTTAGCATCTATAAATATATTCAGGAATCAGCTGTAAAACATACAATAAAATCATGAAGCTCAAAAATTATCAGGAAATATTGTATAAAACCAAATAGTCTTTCAGGAAGCTGAAAGCACTTCCCTTACCACAAACAACTTGAGATACAGTTTAAAAACACTGCCAGTCTCATGTGCAGAAATAAAAATATAGTTATTCTGTAGACTTATCAATGATGAGGATTACAGCATTACTGAGAATTAAGGATGAAGAAGACTAAGTGTTTTTGTTTTCACATACAAGTATCAAGCTCACCCCTCAAATGCATTTGTATTAAGAAAAAAAATCTGCAAGACTGCAAAATTTACCCTCAGAATCAAATATATTTAGAGGGAGAGAGAGACTAAAAAATCTGTATTTTTAATGTTACACTTATGTTTCAAAATATCTTCTCAAATTCCACATATGCTAAAACAGAAGGAGCCATTCACAACAATCCGGGTTTTACCCAAACTGCACACATTCATCACACTTTCTATATAGAAAAGGTAGGAAGCAAGGTAAATGTCTTAAACTCAGCTGCATGATAATTAAACATGGTGAGCAGCTGTAAGAAAAATGTAGGAAAGACAGGTTGATTTATAGTTATTAAATCTTCAGAGGAGGACAAAGGTTTTTCTTTGAAGTCTGAGGAACGCAGATGTCACTTAAATGTTGACTTAAATAACTCCTGCTTTGCTATAAGCAGTCATATTTGTCTTACAAGTTAGTCTTGGTGTGTCCATGCATTTTACTGATAAAAGGTAGGATAACCTGAAATTGTTCAAATTCAATTTGAATGGTCCATTGAACACTTAATAATGTCTAATCCCTTCCCTTTGGAGATTGTGGATGTATTTTCCAAAAGGCTGTTGAAAAGACTACCTTCAAATAAGCGTGAGAAGCTTGTTAAAAGATCTGGAATGAAGTAACCGGATCCAACATAAAAACAAGAAAAAACTCTAGTGAATAATTGCACTTGAAGTTAGTAAAAGACAGAAACCCTGAAGTCTTGAAAATAAAAAATGCATATGCGTGAAGTTTGTGTCATGACTTACATACCTATTTCACAAAACATTCCTTTGCAATAATATCTTTACAATTATTAATTAGTATCACCAGAATCTCAACATCTGGTAAAAGTACTAAAAAAGATTTCTGATTGAAAACCTTTTGAATAATTTTGCTGACTCCAATGTCAAAATAGTCATCAAACCCTCCTAGTTCTACTCACAAACTACCTTAGCAGTAATTTTTAACTACTTTGTTCAGAAAACATCACATTTCAAAAACAGAGAAACATTAATTTTGTAAAGATTTGAATACATCTATGTGCTTGCACATGTAGCATAAACAATAATGTAAATTACACACAACTTTAAAGGAAAAAATTGTCTTTTCTCCACCAGTTAATAGCTCATAAAAAACACACAACTAAATTAAGCCAACACATGTATTTTACTACTTACTTAATACTATTACTTGACATCATCCAAGAAACACTTACTTTAATATTCTTAGAGAGGCAATTGAAGGCAACATTTCTCAAAAGAGGAAAATACAAATACCCCCTATGAATATTTGGGTGCTGAAGTAGTGAAACAGCCACATTCAATTTTATTCCACATGACGATGAACTCAACTACTCTTTCAAAGAGAAAAAGGAGAGTGGGGCAGGGGGGAGGTGTGGATATTACAGGCTTTGCAATGTAATTCCTACACAGGGAATCTTCACAAGAAAACTGACATAACATTTCTTTATGGAAAACTTTAGCTTACTTAGCAGACAGTAAGAGATCAAATTATACTACAGAAAATGCCATCTGCATTTTAATGCACATCTACCTTAGATTTTATGCTAAGTATATTACTTAAATTCATTCTTTTTTTAAAGGATTTGCTTTTAATAGCTGTAATATAATGTATTTTATATAGCAACATGTCTATTTCTAATTTTAAAATATTTTTGCAGTACGGTTAGGGGCTAAGCCATCCTTAACCAGATTTTAATGTGCAGTAATTTATCCTATCATTTTTGAAAAATGTGTTTGAACACATCAGTTCAGCTACTAGTGAGATTTCACAAGAATATCAATTGACATTTCAAACCTTCCTGAAATCACCTTACACGTCAGAAAACAAGATTATCAGTAGCCAGTTTATTTGAGGCAAGATTTCTTGCGATGTGAATTTTAGGGTAAGTACATTCAACAAGTGGTTCAAATGCACCTTACATTTGCTCATGTAGAGAGGCTGAACATCACTATGCTCTCTCTGCTGTTGTTTTCCTGTGAAAAAGAATGTCCTGCTTATTCAGATCAAGTCCCAGTGTTAACAGCTGAAGACCACTGAAAGTGCAGTTACCACTCTAATGGCTCAATCTTATGTTATTTTTAGAAAATCTTATTAATTTTATCATGAAATAATGATGTATACAAAGAGCAACAGTACAGATTTTTGCATTATTCTAATTAACTGTATCTTAATATAAGGAGTGACATAACCTTAAATTAAACAGAGTTGTAATTCTTCCACAGTACCCTAAAGACCAAGTCCTCAACAGAGATAACTTTTACTGCAAGGAAGGCTGTTGATTTTTTAGATGCTCTGTGTTGGTGCTACCAATTTTCTTTTTTTGATATTTGGCCACCTGATATTCTACAGCACCTTTTACCAAATCTCTAAAAGGGATGGGTTAACAGATGCTCAGCTGTCTGTGCTGCCTATGCTGTATGTGCAAACACCCTTCTGAACCGTGATTAATAAATGTAGTATGTTTTAGATTTACCCCACTCTACTTCTTTTAGGAGGATACGACTAAAACTTCAGTCTTAAAACAAATGCTGTAATGTGGTACACAAAGGATTCATAACAACTGTGCTTTCATGAAGACTGTCTAACACTCTGCATTTCAGAAATTTATACTAATGTAGAAAGCTGGGTACTGTTGACTAGTTAAAAGAATCTCAAGGAAAACACATAAACAAGTAACCTCTCAGATTACATAATCCTCCTCTAATGTGAGATCCTTAGATGACTATCAGCAGCTTCACTGAAAACAACTGATGATAAAAAGAGAAAGCTGATGTACAGTCCACTACTTTACAAGGGGAATTAATTATCTGTAAAGTCATGTTACAGTCTTCATTTTAAATCACTCTTAAAAAAAACCCCAGCATTCACAACTACCACCATCTGCTTAATATTCTTAAAAATTATTTTTAAAAAATTAGCAGTGCAAGATTTAATTAACCTCCAAATATTAAGAAGCAAACCTGAGAAAAAATGATCATCTTCCCCATTTAAAAATGTTTGTGTAAAGCTTTCTGCTCGTTTGCAACTCCCTTGATTATTACTATAGCTCCCCAGAAACTTTCAACAGACAAAACCTGTAATGCTAGTCAAAAGGGTTAAAGTAAACATAGAAAATTAAACCAACAATGACCAGTCTGCTGGTTTGCTAGCTGACTGAGGACCAGTTCTGAGCAGCATGCACAGCAGGAAGAAACAGAGTTGTGGGAGCAAATATCCAAGTAGGGAAGCTTAAAGCTTTCCTGAAACTACTGCATGAGTTAATACTGCTTGTAGTCACTAGTTGAATTTTTCCTGAAAAAGAGAACTTTGAACTGCACTTACATAAAATAGCTTGAATTTTAAAGAATAAAAACTATTTAGAAAGCAACAGCAGTGGGAGAAGAAATCAATCCTGTTTTAAGGTCAGGAGAGGCCATTGGACTTAGATGGCCTAATGCACAAAATGCATCTTCCACCTGCCACTCACCGATTTCATTACTTCACAGGTGCATTCAGCAGATGGATTGCATAAACTGTCCTTTTCCAAGCTGCTGAACACTGATAGCATGAACTATGCTTGTTTTAAATCTCTTAAATTCTCTAGGCTTTTGTAAATTGTATGTGTTATTCTGCAGACTAGAAAACATTTTGAGGGAAAGACAACTCGTCCCACTGCAAGTTCACAAGGCAGAAAAGAGCTGGCTTCACACTTCTTTTCAGGCAAAATGGATGCAAGCAGAAAAGTAGAAGAACAAAAGCACGTGCAGCTTCAAAGTCCTCTAGGAAATAGTTTTTCCACTAGTTGTGGTTTGGGCTAAATTAGAGTCAGTTTTGTTACTAACTCAGTTGCTGTAAGTAACTTCATTCTCTGAAAACTAAATGTATGTTTTTGAGACACTTTGGGGACATTTTTTTTGTTATCACTTTTATCCTTAAAAGTGATAACACAGGGCATTGGTATGCAAAACCAAGGCCATCCTCAAGCTGGCTGAAGGGGGCTACACCTGCAAGGAGGGTTGAATAGGGCAGGTGACCCTAAACTGACCAAGAGGGTATTCCATTCCATATACCTCATACTTGGCATAAAACTGAGACATTAAGAGGGTATTGCCCTCTTCTGTGATTGCTGATGTCCAGTGAGAATCTCATCTGTTTGGCTGTGCCGGATCCCAGATCTGTGTGTTCCTGAATCCAGTCCCTTCTAGATGTGGACCCATTCCCTTGCATTTGTTCTGCAGCATTTGTGGTGAAATACAGTCATCAAGGGGTCAGGTGGGGGTGTGATCTTATATATTTGGATATATGTTATTACTTTCTAATTATTTTCATTATTATTATTATAATTTCATCAGAGCTGTAGTTTTAGTTTCCAATCCTCAAGTATTTTTCCTTTCATTTCCCTCTCCCCTTTCCCTATGGGGTGTGGGGAAGAGGGGAATCTAGAAGCTCAACTGCATAGTTTTAACTGTTGAGATTTAGCCAGGTGGGGCTAAACCATGGCACCACTCCACTCAGAAAACTACCATATAATTTCATGTAATTTTTTTTCAAATTGCACTTTATTCCTCATAATCAGATTATTCTCTCTTTTTTTTCCCCCTTTGAATGTCACACTGTCCAGCTACCATTTTTTCTCACACTCACCTAAATGAGCTTTCTTTTTCCTTAGCACACAATTTCAATTGTTTTAATTGTCCTTACATTTGCCTTAGTTATTGCTTAGCTAAAATACACATATATTCAGCTGAAATTCTCACTACAAATAACTGCAACTTTCCTTTGAGCATCATCCAAGTCATAACAGTATGTAGTTCCAAAAAAAAAAAAAAGGAGTGGGATTGGAGTCCTATATTTAGAGGAGGGAAGTTACAACTGCCCAGTATCTCTGTTCTTCATTCAATAAGTTGAAAGAGTCTCTTTGCTACCACATGGTCTCACAGGTTTTCACTTCACTTCTCACAGTCCTCTGACACTACTATTTTCACTAGTTCATCATTGGACTGAATTTCCACGTTACAGAGGTATTAAAGTAATGATGTTATTATCTATCCACATTTTCCAGTTCTTGGCCTTTTTGTTTGGTTTTTTTTTTTTTTTTTAAGTGCCTGTGAACAGCGAAATTCTACACTTTTGATTTTAGAGTAAGGGGGATTTTTTAGTTTTCTTTATAATTTGTAGCACACACTTTCCTACCTCTTTTTCTGATAAATATAACAGTATCAGGAAACCATAATATAATGTTACCACTGCACTTCTGCTATGCCATTCTCAGATTCAGGTGAAATGAAGTCAGGACTTCTGAATTTGACTTGCTTCCTAAGTCTAATATTGCATGAAGTAAGCTCAGCAGAAAAACCTTTTGCTGTATTTCTTTATGTCCCTACTCACCTCCTCTAAACTTTCCATCTCTCTCTCATCTTCTAACAGGAATTTCAGAGACAAAAATCCCAAACAGACCAAAAACTCTGACACTTTTAAAGGTAGCTTGATTGATTTATGCAATTTAGAAGGAACCACCTGGAGTATCAAATTCTTTCTATATAAAAGACCTACTTTTTGACCACTAAAATTTACAACTGTCAAGCATTCAATGTTAAGATACAAAATGTCCAACCACAGAAATAATGAGGAGCTGTCTGACTAGAATTACCTTTTCCACTGCTCTGCCACAATTAGAATGAAGATTCTGACAGTCACCATGGACAATCCCTGCCCCAAATTCACTTCAATGCAAGGTAAAAGCTCTAAGAACAGATGTGGGCACTGCATATTTAAAACCCGAGATTCCATAATACAAAGAAATAAATTTGGGGCTTTTTTTCCCTTTTGCCCTATTGGTATTCTTCCTATTCCAGTCAACTTGCCTAAGGTTAAATAAAACTTAAGGTATACAGATTTGTGGCGCCAGTTGAGTCAACATTCTCTCAGAGATCCACTGCAAAACAAAGTGAACATGCATAGAGTTCTGTTCTGAATACAAGTTGTGCATATGTGACATCTTACACTGTACAATAGGAATTGCACAGACGATACTCAAAAAAAAGCCCAAAAATTCAACACAGAAACAAACCGTGAACAACTACAACCAAACAAAATTATTCTGACTCCTGGCTTAGCCATAGAGATCTTTTGAACCTTTCCACATAGCCACCTTTTCTAAAAGGTTGAGAATTTGACCTAGGAAAGAGTAAATATCCAGAGACTACATCAGATTTCATGCTGTGAATAGAAATTCTTTATCCTCTTTTCCTGCCAGATAGGTGTATGTTTATTTGTACACACATACACTTCTGCATGCCCTTCCACTTAATTCATCAGTTCCTGAGCTTGCATCCATTATCTTCAGCAATGAAAGAGAAAACTGTCACTTTATAGTGGAAAGTTGCATTAGTTTTTACAAAAAAAAGTACAGGCTTATTTCAGGATCACCATTTTTATATTAGACAGGGAAGCATACGCCATCCTGTTTAGATGAGGAATGGTTATAAATATCTCAAATAGGAGGTTACACAAGGAATGATTAAATACTCTGGGTCATATGAACACAATTCATGTTGGAATGAACAATTTAAAACAAAATATTTCCATTTAAAAGTACAGCTTATCTACCAGACTCAAATAATAAAAGATAAATTAAAGACTGTAATATTAGCCTACAAAAAAAAAAAAAAGAGCTGATCATTAACAGGGTGCTATACTTAAAAAAACCCAGTCTTCAAATGCATAACCTACTAGTGTTTTACTCAAAGAAAAGAAATATGTAAATCAAGAAAGCTGCTAATGATGGAAACTCTTATCAATGTTACTGTTCTAAACAGTATCTAATGGGACCAAAGTAGGCCTTTTACATGAACTCATGTTTCCAATGTCCCAAGATATAATCCTGCACTCAGTGAATTACATTACTGTTTTGAACTTTCTTTTAAAGCAAATAACTTGCTTTTTCAAGAATTAACAAAAACACACCAATACACACAATTTTCTAACCTTAGGGTAAAAATGAGTTTAAAAATGTACTGTAAAACGTCATTATCTCACTGATATGTCCATAACTATGCAAATATAAATTTATCAGTTGACTTCACATGGGACTGCATGGCATTTGGATAGAGCAGTAATTCAATGCTCACAGTTTTGAAACTGTACCTTTAAAATTCTGTTGTGACTCACAATGGTCCACCAGAAGAGCTGGCAGAAGGCATCATAATTGCCTGTATTTGCAGGTTATCAAATTTCTTCTCATACATGCTATGGGCTCCATAGAAAAATGTCAATAGTATTAATATATAGCAAGAACATTATAACTTTGATAGCAACTAGTGCTTTGATAGAAAAAACATCCTACAAAGACATAACTTTTTTAAGCAAAATTTTAGATGTCACATGTATATATACCTTCCAAATCCTTCTCTTGCCTATAAACACTTCAGCCCAAAGTTTTGCCCTGGTATAGATGAATGGTTTACAGTAGTTGAACTTTGGACCTTTTAAAGACTAAAAAACATGAGTCCTCTCTAAGGTATTGTTTTGCCATAATCTAAGATTAGGACTTACACTGGAGATACAATCTTGAATACCTGAGAAATTTGCTCCACATTCTTATTTTACTGCAGTGTTAATTATCCTTGCCCTACGCTAGCTACTTTTGTGATCACTGGACTGCAGACCTAACCCACAGAAAAAAAAAATTGTCAACATGGTAGAGAAAAACTAAATTGCACAAATTCCCCCATTATATTTATTGGGTTTCCAAAGGAAAAGAAAATATATTGTTGTTAAAATATCATGAGCACAGCACTAGAGCAGCTAATCTCACAATTAACATTGCTACTTTAGTTGTATTTCCCAGTATCCCATGTTCCTGGAGATGTCAAAAAATCCCAGACAGACTTATTCATATCTTTCCAGGAAAAAATTGCATCTCAAACAACAGTTTTGAAAAAAATGAAACTCAAATTTGCAATGTCACATAACTACATAAGCACGATTCCTCCACATACCAGGTGAATCTAGTAAAATTACAGATACATTGGAATAGCAGGTGATCTGTCTTAGAGAAAGTATCAGACATGTTCCAGTGCCAAAGAAAGATTTTCTTACTGCTGAGAAAAACTGGTTTATATATTTAACATTCTGAAGAAATGATAAACTGTATTCCATTTTTAAAATATATGTTGCTCATAAAATATTTGTGTATGTACCACAATACAAAGGAAATTATGTATTGTTTAAAAATACTGAATAACACAATAATAATAATAGAGTAATTGAAGTACGTATCAAACCACTCGTAGTTCTTGGCTGGTCTTTTGTTTCTGAAAAAAAAAGTCTAAATAAAAGAGAAAAAGCAGACTTAATAGTATTTGCAATATGAAGACATTGAGGTATTAAGCAACACGTAAAGTGCCTTTTTAGCACTGAACAGTCTATTTTATCTTCTCAAACTGGGCCCTGACAAGGGCCTGCATTACAGTATAACAGCATACCTGCTTTTTCCAGGCTTACACTAACCCCAGCTTAAGCTGAATGATACCAACTTATTTCAGTTACAGTCTTAAACTAGCCATCACAGTTTATCTTTTATTTTCCATTCCCTAGCAGACTTATTTATCACCTTATGCATCTGCTTTTCTGTATCTACCATTTTTTTCCTTTTTTCCATTCTTCCATGGAAGAGGAACTGATAAATCTTGTCTTTCCTCTTATTGCCACAGCCTCTTTGACCAGCTCTTACACTCCTTTCCATCTCAGTTTCTCACTTATTCCCATCCTTCTATACAGGAAGGCACCACATTAAATCACCGCAACACCACCTCTAGAAATGTTTCCAGCTCCTAATTCAGCTTAGTTCTTATGCACTTTGGAATTCAGAACCAATTATCTAGAAAGCCACCTCAAAGTTCTTCAAGCAACTACCTTATTGCACACCAAAACTTCCTGATATATCATTTGGGAAAGTTAACTTTTTTTTCTTTTCCTCTAAAGCCTTCATCTAGTACAACAAGGAGAAAAAGATGTCCTTCAGAGCGTCTGCTATTGGCTGTTGAAAATGATTAATAAGCAGTAGGAACAAGTACAGGCAAGAATACCACGTCATGAAGAAACAAAACAAACCGAATCATTTAGCAGCCTAACATTGGACCTGTGGCCATGCTAATGACACACACACACACACAACTGATGAAACAGAGCTAGACGAAAACAGTCTGAGGAAAAGAGTTTGTATGAGGAAAACAGAGTTGGAACTTAGCCTATGCTCTAGCTGAAATGTTTACCTACAGATGTCATCTATAGATTTATGAAGAGATTTCCCTTACTTGAGGACACTCATCCTTCTCCACAGAAGGACTGTTATTAAGATACATGTGGTGGGTCTTTGCTGTAGAAACACCTGATTGCAAACAGCCAGGTCAAGGTTTTTTTTAAGAAAAAAAGACCTCTTGGGATTTTTAAAGGGAAAATGTTTTTAAAAAAATAAAAATAAAAAATCCTGTGTCTCTGTTTCCAAGGGATACACTAGTAGGGGCTCCTCAGTCAGAGCCACATTCTGAGAAGAGGTCCAAAGTAATATAAGCAGGATCATTCCTTCACTGGGGTTAAGAAAAAGATTCCCCATGACTTCAGCAAGCACAAAGATGGGCTTTCTGTATCTACAAACAGTGTACACAGCTGATAGCTCGATCGGTCTTTTTTTTCTTTTTAACTCATTCTTCAGGGTTTTTTTTTAAAATATTACAGCTTTAAAAAAAAATCAGACATATGGCTAAGGAAGCAAAGAAAAGACATACAGCCCTGTGTGGTCAAACATGGTTTTCCAGGCTCACTAAGAACACAATCTTTGTTACCACATCTTCTGGAGAGAGATTTAACTCCAGTTTCACAGGCACACATGGACTAGCAGGTGAACTACAGCCTGAAATCACAAGATATACGTTTCAATAGCTAGAAATTTGTCATTACTATAATAGTGAACTATGCACAGTTCCGAAAATCTTATTAGCAGGAGATACAGTACAGGCTCTGTTCCAGTGGGGGGCACTGAAATTATCACATCTGTCACCTTCAGAAGAAAGTTAAATCATTCATTCCTTATATATTTTTTTCAAGAAAAATAAAATACTGCAACTTCGTCCTTTTAACAAGCCTGAAATTATCCTGAAATACAAGATATAATTCTATAAGTGACAAAAAAACCCCAAAGTATCAAGCCAAGACACTCGTTCCTTGTTTTATTCTGTAAAGGCGACAAGGATGCTCTCTGTGATTTGCTGAGACATTGAGATTATGCCAGGTGTCCCTGACACTATTTGTGACTTTTGTCATTTAAACCCCTCAGGGAAGGGCTGCTTAGGAGATGGAGAACAATACAATAGTACTAGCTCAAAAAAGGATTAATACTCATTATGGTATATGTCATACTTTGCAGATTTTATATCATAGACATTAATTACAGGATCTATACTTCTGGGGCACTTCATTTAGACTGAAATTTAGCATATGCGATTGTGGTGATTATCTGATGATGATTGAGCAGATGTTCTGAAGTCATTAGGATGATTTTGATGCTATAAAGAGATCCTCATGCAGAACATGCATGGAATGCAGCTGAAGCCACTAAGTGAGTGAAAGAACTTGTCTTTGCAGCCACTGGCAAGAGAATTGTCTTTATGAATACCTGGGCCAGACCTGCAACACTTTTTTTACTTGCCATGGTTCATGAAACGATTTGTGTCAGACCAGACAGTCACAGAGCTACAGGATCTGGCTAGGTAAATAGTGAAACTGCTGCTCTATAGCCAGAGCAAATCTTACACAAGCAGAATAGCAGAAGAGGGGGGGGGGAAACCCCTAGTCTTTATTTCCTGGGAAAGAGTTCTCTACTTTTTCCACACCAAGTCACTATTGGGTCTAAATCCCAAGTAATAGAGTATGAAATGCAGCAACAGCAGTTTACTGTAAGCTGAGATTAATGCAGACATATAAAAATTTAAAACCAGTTCAAAATATTCTTGAAAATCCCTTCACTATTTTGTTGCATTGTGCGCGGCTTTTTTGTTTTCCTTGTTTCCCTCACGTTTTTTATATAGAAAAGGCAGGGAGGTTTCTCATGTTAGCTTTTGGGAAAAGCATTCATGGGATTCAATATTTGTAGTCCACTGTGGAGTTTTGAGTAGAACAACATTAAGCTGATAAATGTGTGACTAATTCATGGATTGTTTAAATATCATGCACAATATTACATGGACACTGCTTAGATTTCTCATGCTAAAGGTTTGTCCATGTTCTTGACTGAATTCCTGCTTTTACAGGGAGAGAGATTGATATTTGTAACCAATCTGGAATGGAAACGTTTACAGTGTTTAATTTCCAAAGCATTACTACTTTTGCATTTGTTTACATATTTATGGAGCTAAAGATTCAACCACATGCATAAATTTAAACTTACGTGACCCAAAATTTGTAGTACATTACACATCACCTTTCACTTCACTACATTTGTTATTTCTGAAAACTTTGCTTGGTTCATGCCATGTTCAAAGGTTTTCATTCAAAACCACTAGCTAAACCTCAAGTTTGCTCTTACGATATTTTCCATAAAAATATTTTTCATACATGCACACATATATGATTTTATTTTCTTATGTACACACACATACATACATACATAAACACTCACACTTTTCTCAAGGAGAAAAAATTCAAGCCTTGCTTTATTAACTTTTTGTCCAAAATCAAAATACTGCTCCTAAAAACAAACTAAAAATAGATTTGTATTCTTTTTCAGTATAGCTCTGCTTTAGAGCATCTCTTGCTTTATTTTCTGTTTGGTATCATCTTCAAAGCTAATCTGTATCTCTCAAGATCCACCAAAGTCAGGCAACTGCAATATGGCATTTTCATCTACCAATAATGAAGACAAGATACTGTGCATAAAAGCAAAGGAGCAAGGTCTGCTAATGTTAAGAGTTTTATGGTCTTTCTGGATCTGCAGACTACTATCTTTGATTTTTTCAGCCGTTCAGAATATTCTGCTTTGCAAGACCACTCCACCAGCACAGTTTCTTAATTTCCCATAGCATTTACTAAGAACATGTCCAGGAGCTTCTTCCACAATGAGCGTATTTTTTAAAAAATATAACCTTCACCAACAGTAAAAATGTAGGTATAAAAAAATAGATTTTTAACACAAACTCAGAAACCACAGAATATACACATTATACTTTAATTAATAACATGCTTAAAGTTAAAAGTTTAAAGTGAATGTGTGAAACACAATATCTGTAATTTATATATCTGCAAGCTTTAAATTTTACTTTTAATCCAGGAAAGCCGTTACAGCTGGGAATGGAACTCCATCAGTCACTGGTTATATGATCCTGGGGACTGTTCAACAAGCTTTACCCAGAGAAAGAATATGTAAAGTAAACTGTCACCATTGGTAAAGAGTAAACAGCAAAGATTGATGAAGCAATTTGCCAGATACCTTAGAAACATACTGCTCATGGGAAAATTTGTGCTCAGCCCTAAATGTAAAAAACAGAATTATTCAGGCAGCTTTCTCATATTGCTTGAGCCACCACTTTTACAGCCTGACAGGATCACCTGTGCGAGCTTAACATTTAGTAATAAAACTAGCATTAAAAAAATACAGGGAAAGAAAGCTAGGAAACATGGTAGTGGGACAGGACAGACACAAGAGGGAGATGAGATTCTATGATTCATTTTTTAAATGGAAACATATCATCCAATTTGTAATCATCACTAACTATTCAACGGTTTCTCAATAGCAAAGGCTAGTTTTTCCAGACTCTGGTCATACTATAAAGCTTAGTGACTTAGAAAAGGTAATACTAAAGTCAATAAGAAGCATTGAAGATAACAGTTCAGTCTATTCACCTTTCTGTAGAGAAAAAGAATTCATCTCATATGTAACATCAGACTTCTTAAGATCTGCAGACTTTCTGAACTCTTTCTTCTTTTACTGCCTAAACTTGTTAGGTAAACATGATATTACAGAGTACAGCACACGAGATAATTTTCTCAATGCATTGATACAGAACACGATCACAATTTCCAGTTTAGCAATTAAATGTTAATACTGATCCTATAAGGTCTTAGCCAAGCATTTAGTTGGAACAGACCACATAGGCTGTGAATGATCCCACTACTTGTGTAAAGCTTTATGGAAAAGATCAGAGGCCAGTTCTGCCTAAATATGCAATGGGGTCTCATTCCTGTTTTATTATAGAGGAGAACAGAGGTTGAATGGAACAGTGTTTCACATACAGGGGACAATATTCATCCTTCTTTCACGTTAACAAAATATTTTGGTGCTGGCATCACATCTTTCATGATGAACTAAAAGGCTTTTCAATTTTACAGCTCTCTCTTTATCTCTAGTTTAACATCTCCTCAATTTAAAACAAGAAAACTCTCCTTTTATGGTATGATACAGAGGGTTTATGTAATAGATGGCTTCTATGAGTACTTGGGTATAAAGGCCTTCAACAAGTTGCTTACATGAGAATCTGATTTTTCATATACTTGCCATGCGATTAGAGTTTTGTGGTCACTGAAGATCTACATGTTTATCCATGTTTGATTTCTTAATAGGACCATCATAGTAACAATACACTTTTCCACTTACAAAACAGACCAAATAAGACAACAAAATCGGTACAGACTTGTATGTTGAAAAAAACTAGAAAAAAAAGTATGTAGAAGTTTCTCAGAAGTCTATGTTATTTACATCAAGGCAAACTGCACAATTTGAAAGTAACAACTGGGAACTGGAGTTACCCGTGACCTTAACCAGCAGTCACAACTCTTATTTACATATACACTGAGCTTTTGCAGTTTCTAGTAACTCATATCAACTTTAAATTTGTATAACACTATGACAGTCAACCCCAACGCTGAGTTCAACTAAACTGAGTGTGTTTCTAACTTCATATTGTCGACAAAACCAAAAGCTTGAAAGCCCAATCAGAACTATCTCACTTTATTTTCTTTCCACTTATGTAAGGCCAAAAATGCCTTTTTTTTTTCCCCCAGAATGAAAATGGATCACCAGAAAAGCCATCAAGTCACAGCTTCCAGAACATCCTTTTTATAGGTTTGTCCTCCAGCTGGTATGCACATTAAAGCTGTAAAGATATAATGCCATTCACTTTCTGAGTTTACACGACAAAGTGTTTTCCAACCAATCAATTGTATGAACACATTGTAATATAGAATCATAGCACAGCAAAACAAGACAACATTTGCTGTTTTATCTCCTTTAGATATGTAAACAAGAGGGATTTTACATTCACATCTTAAAAAGATATCAATATGCATCCTAATATTAAGAACGGAATTATTATTTCATACTCCCATGGTAGCATCCAAACTGTTATAAATACACTTACTACGCTTCATTATTCAATTTGCTCACTTGTTTCTAGAAACCAAAGCTGTACCAAATTTTCTTGCCAATTTGATGAATTCTGGAGACAAAAACTGAGTTTCTGAAGATACAAAACACTTTAAGCATTAAGCAGTGTTTACATTTATTACACAGGCAGAATTCTCTAAGTTTTGTACTTTAGCTTTGTTCTTAATAGAGCATAAAGGATCAGCTGTAAGACTTCTGGTAATCTCCCAGTCAATATGCCTCAGGTTATAGTTCATTGTAAGCTTTGTTCATACAAGATGGGGAAAGGGGGATCTAGGGGAAAAGAGAAATACGGTCAATTGAGGAATTCAAGAAGCCAAATTGAATTACCATTTCTAACTTGAATACAGTTATTTTCTTAAGTTGTATTTATCAAGAGGAATAAGATGATAAAAAATGCAGCCTATCAGGAGCAATACTTACTATGTATTTATTGACAGGTTACCTAGGGAAGTTGTGCATGCCCCCTCCCTAAAAGTGTTCAAGGCCAGGTTGGATGGAGCCTTGAGCAGCCTGATCTAGTGGAAGGTGTCCCTGCCCATGGCAGAGGGGGTGGAACTGGATGATCTTTAAGGTCCCTTCCAACCAAAACCATTCTATGATTGATACTGAGTGTGAATTTTCAGTCTAAAAGTCTAAATATATTAAACCCTATTGCATATTTCATAATCTCTGTGAAAATCAAGACTTTAAAGATATGTTCCAGAGTTCCACACTTTCTTTCCTCAGTAAGAATTCTTCTTTCAAGAAATCAGCACTGATTTACAGAGGAATGTAAATGAAGCGTGTAGATTTTCCTTTTACCTAATGTAATGCCAAATAATTGTGTGTGTTTTGGGTGAGTTTTTGTGTTGTCTGTTTGTTGATTTTTTTTTTAAAGAGACATTTATCAATTTTTAGAAGAACTATAAAAAAATCAGAATTTCCCAGTTTCAAAATATAAAACATTAGTTTAAAAAATAAAAAAAAGTTCCACAGTGCTCCCACACCTAAATATTGGGTGCATGGTTTGCAAGTGAATCTGGAAACCTGTATTAGGATCCTGGAAAGAAAAATAGGATTTAACCAACAACAACAACTCTCCCCATCCTGTACAACCTCATCAGTTCAAATCAGTACAAGTATCATGGAAAGATCTCAAGCAGACTTGAGAAAATAAGGAATATGTGCTTTTCTGGTGGTTTGAGGGGTTTTTTTGTGTTGTAGTTTGTTGCTTTGTTTGGTTGGGTTTTTTTTGAATAAGTCCCTCTTCTTTCAGAGCCCTCAGCGTGCCACTCAGAGCTGAGCTACTCAGATCCATAAGTCAGAGTTTCCTTCCAAAGGTCCTAAGGTGTATGTTTCTTTTAAAAACAAATAGGCAATTCTGCTACTCCACTTCTTAAGTGATAGCCTCATAATGTAACAAACACCAGGACTATTTAAGTTTTGATTCACTCCTACTCAGTCAGAGATACATCCAAGTTAATCCAGTGACACACTGCTGGAGGAATGTCAGGCATAAGACCCGAACCCCCTCCCTTCTTTAGGAGAAATCCCGTGCCTCTCTGATTATCATGGAAACATAGAATAGAATCATAGAATCTTTTGGTTGGACCTTTGAGATCATTGAGTCCAAATATACCTGTCCACTACTAAACTATATCCCTCAGCACCTCGTCTGCCCAGCTCTTCACGTATGGTGAGTCAACCACTTCCCCAGATAGCCTGTTCCAGTGCCTGATAATCCTTTTGGTGACGAAATGTTTACTGATATCTAATCTGAACCTTCCCATGTGCAACTTGAGGCCACTTCTCATCCTCTAACTAGGCATTACCATTACAGACTGGTAAAGTGTTTTGTGAAGGCATATTTATGCAAATGTGCATCAAGTACAGCCTAATTCCCAGTTAAAGCCCAACTGGAAAGTTTAGTAGAAGAACATCATAAAATGGTCCTTAGGGAGCACAGGCGAAGAGAAGCAGGGCAAAGAGATGTGGGGCACGTGGAACAGGGCACGTTAAAATGGAGCAGTTTGAGCGGCAGTTTGAGTGGGCAGGGCGAGCAGGGAGGGGCTGGAGCACGGCCAGAAGGAACTGAGAACCATGGTGGTTACCCATCAGAAGATTAAGGCTGCACCAAGCATGATGGAAGCTGCCAGGCAGATTGAGCCCCAGCGGGCACATGCAGCTACCCAGACCCTGGGCTGCAGGCAGTGCCCCCACCAACACCAGCTCGTGCCTCTGTTACTGGCTCCACTTGTGAAAGCTGCACTCGAGTCGGGGAACTCCTTCGTATGGTGCGGGAGTTAAGGGAGGAGGTGAAGAGGCTGAGGACCATCAGAGAGTGTGAGATGGAGATAGACCAGTGGAGTAGTGCCCTCTCACTCGCTCAGCAGCCTGCTGGAGCTGGTACTTCCAAACACCATCCACCTGCTAACTGCAAGGTTGGGGGAACAAGAGATGGGGAATGGCAGCAAGTTCCTGCCAGATGAAGGAAACCTGCTCCCCTCAACCAGACAGCAAAACCCCAGATCCCCCTGGTGAACAAGCACCGTGTGCTGCAGGTGGAATCCTGTCCTGAGGATGAGGATGATGGCTCCCACAGCCTAGAATCTTTCCCTAGGCCGTGCCATCCTCAGAAAAAGATAAAAACATCCTCCATTAAGAAGAAGAGTAGGGTGATTGTTGTAGGGGACTCCCTCCTAAAAGGAACGGAGGGACCCATTTGCAGACTGGACCCGCTCCACAGAGAGGTCTGCTGCTTACCGGGGGCATCAGTGAAGGAGGTAGCTAGAAAACTTCCTTCCTCGGTCCACGAGACAGACTACTATCCTCTGATAGTAGCCCAAACTGGTAATGATGATTTAGTAAGCAGAAAGACCAAAGCCATCAAGGAAGACTTCAGGGCCATTGGGAAAATGATGGAGGGCTCTGGGACACAAATAGTATTCTGCTCCATCCCAAGGCTAAATAGAGGGGGCCTGGAAGTCAGGAAGAAGAATTTGATTAATGTCTGGCTCCAAGCCTGGTGTGAGGAGAGGGGCTTTGGCTTCTTTGATCATGGGGTGGCTCACACACCTCCAAACTCTGTTGCTAAGGATGGGACATGTGGGTCTCCTAGGGGGGCTAAATCCCTCGCTAAGAACTTAGCTAAGCTCATAAATCGAGCTTTAAACTAGATGTGAAGGGGGAAGGGATTGAGACTAGGCTGGACAGGAGCAAGCTTGGACGTGGAGTACTGATGATTCAAAGAAAGTATGCTGGTGAGGACCACCAGTACATCACCACACAGAAAGTGGGGGAAAACATACCTAGGTGTGGTAAGGGAGATACAGGCGCTCTGGTGCTAGCTACTCCAGTTACCAGGCAATTGGGAATGAACTCTAGGAGGGCTGAAGGCTCGGCAGCTCAGCTGAAGTGCATTTACACCAATGCAGGCAGCATGGGGAATAAGAAGGAAGAGCTGGAAGCTGTTGTAGGGCAAGGAGCCTAGGATGTTGTTGCCATCACAGAAACGTGGTGGGATGACTCATATAACTGGAGTACAGACATGGTGGGGTACAAACTCTTCAGGCAGGATAGGAAGGGAAGGAGAGGAGGCGGGGTAGCCCTCTTTGTAAGGGAGGACTTCGACACTGTTGAGATGGATTGTGGTGATGAGGAGATTGAGTGCCTGTGGGTTAAAATCAGAGGAGCCTATAAGAAGGTAGGTTTTGTAATGCGAGTCTGTTACAGGCCACCCAGCCAAGGAGAAGCAGCTGACAAGCTCTTCTATAAATAGCTGGGGTTAATCTCTAGATCAATGCCTCTTGTTCTTGTGGGAGACTTCAATCTTCCTGATATCTGCTGGAAGTACAATAGAGCAGAAAGGAAGCAGTCTAGGAGGTTCCTGGAGTGTGTGGAAGACACTTCCTTGCACTGCTGGTGAATGAACCAACAAGGGAAGGTGCCCTCCTGGACCTGCTGTTGGTGAACAGAGAAGGCTTTGTGGGGGATGTGGCAGTAGGAGGACGCCTAGGACAAAGCGATCATGAGATGATACGGTTTTCTGTTCTAGGCAAAGTGAAGAGGGTGGTTAGCAGGACAGTAGCATTAAATTTCCAGAAGGCAGACTTTGAACTCTTCAGAAGGCTGGTTGGCAAAGTCTCATGGGAGACAGTGCTTAAGGGCAAGGGACCCCACGAGGGCTGGGAGCTCTTCAAAAAGGAGATCCTAGTAGCTCAGGAGAAAGCCATCCCCATGTCCCGGAAAAAAAGCTGGCAGGGGAAAAAACCAGTTTGGTTGAACAGTGAGATCTTGAGTGATATCAAGCAGAAGAGGAATGTTTATGGGCTCTGGAAGAGGGGACAGGCCTCTTGGGTGGACTACAGGAGGGAAATGAGATTGTGTAGACAAAAAATCAGAAGGGCAAAGGCTGAACTAGAAATCAGATTAGCAAAGTCTGTGAAAGATAACAAAAATCTTTCTATAAATATATAAATAATAAAAGGAGGACTAGGGAGACCATACAGTCCCTGTTGGATGCAGAAGGAGCAATAGTGACAAGGGGATGAGGAAAAGTCTGAGGTACTTAATGCCTTCTTTGCCTCAGCCTTAAATTGTAAAGAAAGTTGTTCCCTTTCTGTACAAACCCAGGAGCTAGAGGAGCAAAATGAGGCTCTCATGGTCCAAGAGGAGGTAGTCAGAGCCTTGCTAGCCGGACTAGACACCCACAAGTCTATGGGGCCGGATGGGATTCACCCGAGGATATTGAAGGAGCTGGTGGATGTGCTGGCCAAACCCCTTTCCATCATCTTCCAACAGTCCTGGAAGACTGAGGAAGTTCCACTGGACTGGAGGCTGGCTGATGTTGTGCCCATCTACAAGAAGTGTCGCAGGGAGGATCCAGGGAACTACAGGCCTGTCAGTCTCACCTCAGTGCCAGGGAAAGTCATGGAACAGGTGATCTTGAGTGCTATCATGAAGCACTTGCAAGAGAACCGGGTGATCAGGCCCAGTCAACACGGGTTCACAAAAGGCAGGTCTTGCCAAACTAACCTGATTGCCTTCTATGACCAAGTGACTCAGCTACTGGACAAGGAAAAGGCTGTGGATGTATCTTCCTGGACCTCAGTAAAGCCTTTGACACAGTTTCTCACAGCATTCTGCCTAGGAAACTGTCAGCCTCTGGCCTGGACAGGCGCACACTCTCCTGGGTGGAAAACTGGCTGGACAGCCGGTCCCAAAGAGTGGTGGTAAATGGTGTTAAATCCAGCTGGAGACCCGTTACAAGTGGGGTTCCCCAGGGCTCAGTGCTGGGTCCAGCTCTGTTCATGGTCTTTATCAATGACCTGTATGAAGGCATCGAGTGCACCCTTAGCAAGTTTGCAGATGACACTAAGCTGGGTGGAAGTGTGGATCTGCTGGAGGGTCGGGAGGCTCTGCAAAGGGACCTGAACAGGCTGGACTGCTGGGCTGAGACCAACGGCATGAGGTTTAACAAGGCCAAATGCCGGGTCCTGCACTTGGGGCACAACAACCCTAAGCAGAGCTACAGACTAGGAGAAGCCTGGCTGGAAAGCTGCCAGGAGGAGAAGGACCTGGGGGTGCTGGTTGACAACCGACTGAACATGAGCCAGCAGTGTGCCCAGGTGGCCAAGAAGGCCAATGGCATCTTGGCTTGTATCAGAAATGGCGTGACCAGCAGGTCCAGGGAGGTTATTCTCCCTCTGTACTCGGCCCTGCTGAGACCCCACCTCGAATCCTGTGTTCAGTTCTGGGCCCCTCACCACAAGAAGGACGTTGTGGCTCTGGAGCGAGTCCAGAGAAGAGCAACAAAGCTGGTGAAGGGGCTGGAGAACAGGCCTTATGAGGAACGGCTGAGAGAGCTGGGGTTGTTCAGCCTGGAGAAGAGGAGGCTGAGAGGAGACCTCATTGCTCTCTATAACTACCTGAAAGGAGGTTGTGGAGAGGAGGGAGCTGGCCTCTTCTCCCAATTGACAGGGGACAGGATGAGAAGGAATGGCCACAAGCTCTGCCAGGGGAGATTTAGGCTGGACATTAGGAAAAAATTTTTCACAGAAAGGGTCATTGGGCACTGGAACAGGCTGCCAATGGTTGATTCACCTTCCGTGGAGGTGTTTAAGGCATGGGTGGACGAGGTGCTGAGGAGCATGGTTTAGTGTTTGATAGGAATGGCTGGACTTGATCCTGTGGGTCTCTTCCAACCTGGATTTTCTATGATTCTATGATCATCTGTATTTGGAGACAGCTCACATGATGACAAAGTACCATCTAGGCCTGCCAGGAGCAGAAAATTTCTGGATATACACAAGCAGAGCTTTTTAGGCTGTCAGCAACTACTAATAAGAAGAGCATGAAGAGCTGTTCGCTATTTCCAGGGTTAGATTATATCTCACCAGGAAAACACAGGACAGTCATTTTATAATAGCAAAGGTGATATTTTAAAGTGAGTACCTAGCCCAGAATAACAAGAGAAAAAACCTGGGAAACAGAGCTCCATATCAAGGTCAAATGCCTTAAAACCAACAAAACCTCACCTTTCCTCATGCTCATCCTGCGGAGCATGTGCACTTAAAAAAAAGAAAAAAGTCAAAGAAGGCCTCCACCAATTTTGAATAATGTCAGTTCAAAAATATTCTTCTGTTTCATTTTGATTTTGAGAAATTAATAACCATAGCCCTGGAATTGAGCAGTTACTGAGGATATTATTACAAATGTAAAATTGGCAGTGAATTCTACTTTAGTTGAGTCGAATTTAGAATACACAAATTCAGTGTCACATTCCCCACCTCATCAGTTTTAAAACTGTACTTTAATTTTCCTATTCAAAAGCTTTGAAATCCTTTTTTTATAATGGTTTGCTGTATCCTTTTTTTTTTTTAAAAAAAAAAAGCAAACATACCAGAAAAGCCCACCCACACCACAAAACCCAAAAGCCAGTCACTGTCTACTGGGAATGCAACAGAAGTCGACTCAAAAGAGACAGAACTGAAAAGAATTGTGAAAGCAAAGGATGCAACAGGCCCACGGTTCCGACCTTTAGAAGGACCTAGCTTTTCACGAAACGTGAATACTTTTGTACTGGAGGTAAAATGGCAAATATTTCCTGTTATTTAGGAAGGTTTTAGATTACCTTCTCCTCACTTAAATGCAAAACTTCTGATAACTAACCACAATGACAATAAAAAGACTGTTAAGACTATCCTGAAGCTGTACTAAAAAGCAGATCATATTGCTGTTGGGAAGAATAATGAAATTGCACACACTGTCATCACAAAAAATTTGTATTAAGCTGTTTTGATGGTGCTAACAATCTCAGGGCTCTGACAGCTAGGAATCATTCCTCTTCTAATTTCAGGTAAAGAACAACCTTGGAGCATAAAAACTAATGACCTGCTGCTTTAAAGGTGAAGAAGAGATCTGAAAATAAAGACCGAACTTAAACCCTTTAGTGCAACCACAGCCAGAGCTCCCACAAATATCCCTGGCTTGACAATACAGGCTTCCTATCAGCTTAGGCTGGAAAGAGCCATTGGAATTTTTAACAATGCTTTGAATCACAGAAAGGTTTTGTCTTTGGAGCTTTTCATTGATAATTCCACAACAGCAGAGTTTTGGTTCCTTTATTCTCTATAAACCACATTTTCAGCTTGAGTGGTAATAGAGGATGCCATCTGCTTCATTATCATTCAAAGCAAGAGGTCACCTTTAAGTAACCAAACACTTATGTGTGGTTCAGAGAAACAACTGCTGTTACATGCAGATAAACCATAAAAAACACAGATAAGACAAATACAACAGGGATCTCTAGTTTAACAGGCAATCTGATACTTTGAACAGATAGTCAGGTTCAATTTACTACTCCATAGCCTCAATTTGTGATGTATTTGATTATGCAGGTATAACGCATGTGTTTCCATTTCAAAAGACCTTATTGTAACAAGCCTTTACATTTTAAACACGGCTACTCAATGGGTCAGAGAAACAGATCTGAACCTACAAGATACTCAGCACTGACCCTGATCTAGCAAAGCACCTGACCAGCAGCTGAACTTTTAGTACAGAGTCCCCCTGAAGAGCTTCCCAGTAAGGATCAAAGTGCTCACTATATCCAACACAAGAGAATCACCTCCTGCCTAGTATGTTGTGGATGTGATTCTCACTTAAAACACCAATTAGGTCCATGATGCTGGACGGCTAACTGGGGAGCGAGTTTAATATGCAGTCACAGGGAAGAGTTCAATAAAACCTTTGAGAAGTCACCTAGGTCATCCTCCTGCCCTGAGCAATACATCTTTAACAAACATCAGCTTCAAAATCACATAGAAGAGAAAATAACTCATATAATGGGGCTGCCAGTAACAACTGTAAAAACTTAAAAATGGAAAAACAGCACATAAGGCAGCTAAACTGATATGAGCAGGCAGGAGAAACACAAGTTAAAGAAAAAAGGAAAATGGAAAAATGATGTCCTGGTTTGTAGAGTGAGGCTTCACAGAAGACCTGTTTTAGTCTATTTTAGTCTAAAAGGCACCTTTAACTCAAATTTGCAGATTAGTTATTTGTAACTCCAGATAATTGCACATAGCATGCCCTGTGAATCAAGAGATAATTAAACACATTAAGTGACAACTGAGTTCCAAGAACACATTTGATCCCCTTGAGGCCCAGTTTTCTCTGTTTTAATCCTGCTCACTTATTTCTACTCAAGTAATAGCTTTGCTTGCCTCTGGCTGAGCAACGTTCAGGATTACACCACTAATTAACTAGGGGCACCAGGATTTTAAGGCCTAGAGAAAGTAATAAAGAGCTAAGTTGATAAAGTGCTTAGAAAGTCTGTTGTGCCACAAATTTTTACTTCTTCGGAACAGGGATTACTTTCTTGGCTCATCTTAAGGCAAGAGATGATCATGTAACTGTCTTCACATTCATAAAACTTCCACACATGTAAGTTAAGCAAGAATATGAGTTACCATCTTCTTCAAAAACAAGATACAGCAAGTAGCTGGTGAAAGTTCACCTGAAAATAAAGCATCAACAGTATAGATTTGACAAATTTATTCTTCTGCATGTCACATCACTTCTCTGCTTGCCTGCCATCTCCCTCCCCTAGTTCAATAAACCCCTAGTGACATATTACCCAAACCCATTAATTTTACATCAAATTCTTTATTCCTATTAAGAAAACTATCTCCAGTACCACAAAACTTAAGAGTCTAGCCTGTGCAAGAATTAATAAAAGCAAGTACTAACCAACTCTTGAGAATTGTATTACTACATATTTTCCATATTTTCAAATATTACATAAACACTGCTTAATGCAAGAATGTGACCCTGGAGAGAAAGCTCCCCGTTTTACAAAAGCATCAGCAAGGTACTCATAATTCTTGTTTGAATTCCTACTTGTATGGACTGATTCAGAGAACTTACACACATCTCCTGACAAAAAATTAAGCCAAATCCTTTGTGGACATCTCCACTGGCTGTAAATTCACACTTAATGTGATCCACACTGAAGAATGCAGCAATTCTGCCTCTGGAGAATGATATAAGAAAAGTAGCTTAAGTGAAAGGGAACTGACTTTAACATTAAACTCATCCTTTCCAAGTAGAAAAAAAACCAAAACAAAAAACCCAAAAAGAAACCCAAAACAAGACTCTTCACAAACACTTTAAACTTAGCTTGAATTGTAACTGCACATGTAAAATGTGTAAAAGCACTCAATTTCAAAAACAAATTCTTAAAAATTAACAATGACAATTAATAACGTTCATCTTGCTGTGATTTTATTTTGACCTAATCTAACAGCCAGAAGTTGAAAAACACTACAGTGGCAAATCTCACATCTGCCAGTGCAATGCACCTTTGCAAAGGTAAGTGAAAATTTTGAAACATACACTTTTTAGCAATCAGTTCTTCCTGTAGGCATTCTTCTTTTTCAGCAAGTACTGACATTTTTTCTGCTTTCTGAAGACAGAAAGCAAATAGTTTAAAGAAAAGTTATTTAAAACCTTTCATTATAAAAGCCAGAGTGGAGTACTGTGTCCATCATGGGATATGTACGTGAAGGTTTAATAGTTAAAAAAGCTATTGCTCTGTTAGTGTGTTTCAAGTGTTTCAAATTGTACAGCTTCAGATTACTTGCAGTCCTCAAAGCACTGATGATCAGAAGTAATACAGTCGGTGGAAATGAAACCCCACCTGGATGTATATTCTGTATTGCATACTACAGTTTCCCTAAAACAGTTCACCATTTGACATAAAAGAAAGGTAACAGATTTGATATGCTCTCTACAGCTAAATTGCTTCATAAGCAAACTATTGCATTCATGCCTTATATATTACTCACAACAGCAGTACTTTATTTTATCAGTGATATTTAAGCATTCTGCATCCATATTATGAGGGTGGAGATAAGCCAAATTCAATCAGAAATAAATGTCCTTGAGAAGTGAAACAGTAGACCTGAGAAAAGCTACTATTTTTGAAATATTTTCACATCACCTGGGTGGGAGTTTGTTGGTTTGTTGTTTGTTTTGGGGGTTTTGGTTTGGTTTGTTTTTTTTTTTTTAATAAAAACTAAACCACAAAATCAATTATTCTAAGATTATTATTGCTAGGGCAAATTTATCAACTGACACTGAACATCTAGAAAGAGTTCTGGATAAGTTTTGGATAGCCTAATAAGCCATTATCAACTGAATCTCTCTTAGTAAACAGACATTTTGAAAGAAGAAACATAGTCATAAGAGTCTGATCTAAGTATTATTTTTAGTACTAAAGCTGAATGAGGCAATTCAGCTTAGCAAGAGCATTATTTCAAAACTTGTTTCCTCAGGATAAATTATATTTCCACTGGAAAAAGAGAAATACTACTTTCTTTTGCCTATAACCCACCAAACTTCTTTATTTAAAGTCAAGTTTACAAAGCATTATCTGTAAGTTTTTGAACTACATACTTGGAACTGTGTGGTTCTCTAGGTAGGTCACAGACAGAGGGAAACTCCCCTTCCTGACCATAAAAGGTCTGAGTGCATGTTCTCAAGCGGAAAACGTGTGGGATCTTATTTACAAATGTATAAATACATGCCATTCCTTTGTGCTCACAGGCACAGTTGAAAGTGAGCCAGAAAAGGAAGTATTAGCAACTTGATCTGAGATTTCTATTACTTTTCACCTTAGGATAGTATCACCTCAGCCTACATTTTCATAGAAGTCTAATCATTTTAGTGAATAAAGCCATACAATATTTTCCAAATAAAGAAAAATACAAATTGTAAGTATTTTTTCAGTTTGTGCACCCAGCATCCATTTCTCTTCTTTCTTCCTCCAATGTCTTTAGCCCCTCTTAAGGCAGAGACAAGAGAGTGAGAAAAAAAGGCCCAGGTGATTGGTACCAGATCCAGCAGCAACCAAGAAAGACTCACAGCAAGTATCTTTTGCCTCTGAAAGTGTTTCCTGCAGATGAAAACTGCTACTGAGCGGCACGCCACTGACACCATCCTCAGGGACACCAGTCCCGGCTGTTAACACTGCCCACAAAGAGCCAGACTTGGATCATAGCAGGTTTGACTTAACAGGAGCATCTGATATAACTGAAGACAAAGAAAATATTTCAGAATGTTCATGACTGCAGAGTTCATGCCTTCTCTAGAAATCTATTAAAGAGAATAAAAATAAATACAATGCAAAACAGGACAACTAATATTTCAATTGCTACGCTATCTTTAAACATAGAAGGCAATACTGAACGTTACTTCTTGTTAGTTATCTCAAACAAAAATGCTTACTGAATAATCTCCCAGGGTAAAATTAAAGCTGAGCTTTGCATTCTACAATTTAAACCTATTAGTGCCGTGCTATCAACATTAATTCTAGAACTGCAGAGTTTAAAAATACTACCAGGAAACAAGTCCATGTTACCATCTAGTGTTTATCTTGTCACAAGTTAACAAGGATTATCAGCTGAGTAGGCATTATTTATTGTGTGTTTAATAACCAAGACTTCAGAGCACAGAACCCTTCAGAGTTACACAAGTTCTCTCTTGAACATACTTTTCTAAGAATAAATATTTTTTTATTTTGGTTTCAGTGAAAAACCACATTCCTAAATGCAAAATGGCATCCAAATGCTGACTCGAGAGAAACTAGAAAGACACAGTCAGGTGAAGCATCTGGTACTCTGAAGGATACGTTTTTCTTCATTTAAAAATAATCCAGAGAACGTAGAAAATCTTCTCTTTAAAAGGGAAGGGGAGGAGAAATTAATCACTATCCTACACAAGGCAGACACAGATACGGCATTACTTGTGAAACTCACTGGTAAACTTTTTAAAAATAAAATGCAGGTCAGAAAGAGGGCAAAGAAATGGATGGAAGACAAAGAATTCCTTTTCAAGATCTAAATGTTGTTTGCTACACTGAAGAATAGGGCAGGTTCCCCTTCAGCTGGGGAGTTAAAATAAGTGGTAATGGTTATTTACTGTCATTATGATGTTCAAACAAACATCTCAAGATGTAATGCAAAAAAACCTTTCCTACACATACATGTCCTTCGCTCACATGAATGGCAAATGAATCACAGTTTTAACAGCCTCCATGTTGCCTTCAGAAATTTGTGATTTGCCGGTGACAGTACTGAAAAGGGCTCTTCATATAAACTAACTAAATAGACCTCTTCTTTTTTGCAGGCTGCTAAGGTAGAAGAAATAGTCTCCACTTCTCTTAGGCAAAGGCCTAAGGGAGGAGTAGATTCTGGGCCAGAAGTTTTAAAAAAACAAAAACAGGTCTATGGGATGAAAACAAAGACCTAAACAAACAGACCACAACTTGACACCACAACCTAACACTCAGGAAAGAACACTGAAAGTTTATGTCCCATTTTTACAGTCACCATCTGAATGACAACTTCTTTTGCCCATATTTACAATTATATACTTAAAATAGAACACGGGAAGAGCTCGCTTCAGTGAAATTTATGGCTTCATCTCACTGTGGTTCCCAGCACTTCCAGATCTCAGCACAACACAAAGAATTTCTTCAATGTCTTTCCCATGTGCAGAGCTGCTATCTGTTCTGCTGGGACAGATACATTGCAAAGTACAGACAGGATTAAATTGCTAAGAGCAAAAACCCACATAATAAGAATGTGCAGCAAAAGCACAAAAAAACAGAGGAAACACTACCACTGTATAAATCCAAGCTGTACTTATATAACTTGAATACTGCTTGTCAATACTTTTTGACACTTGGAATACCAACATATACGTACTTTATATGCATTTTTATTAATATCTCCTATACCCACATGCATACAAATGTGCATTCTTCCTCCAGACAAACACAAACGCTATACAGGAGGACAACAAAGCAGATCCAAAGCCTAAAGCAGCTCTCAGGCAAAAATTCTTAAAAGCAGGTCAAATACAAAAACCATAGGCAAAACCAAAGAACTAGATGATATTGAATAAATTAATCCAATAGCACATGTGAAGCAACTAAAAGATGATATTTATCTGTTACTTGGTTAAAAAATTTCTCACCACTAGAAATTGTAGAAAGCAGGAGTTGACAAGGTTTCAAAAAGCCATTGAGCTTCAAAATCCAAACAATTCTTCCTTAACCTTAAAAAAAAGTCTATTACATTGCTAGAAGGCAAGAGAATAGATAGGGAATCATCATTGCATTCCTTAATAGGTACTTTCAGGCACAACACCTTCAGATAACTAGACCTTTCATTTGCCCTGGAATGGCTGCTATTACCCTCTAGACACTTCTCAGGGAGTTGCATTGGCACACAGGCTATATTACTAGCGCTTTCTTTTAATCTACAGTATTGTAGATCACAGCATTATACTTAACCTTATCTCTTCCTTTTGGCCTCATTACCATTGATGATATTAGAAATGCACATATTATTCCATATCTTTAATTAACTCTCCTTGCCTACCTTTAATAAAATTGTTTCATCTCAAATACAAAGCACTTCTTTGAGTATAATAAAGAATAATTTTCTTGAATACTCCTTGGCCTAATATTTAATAAGCTGATTAACCCCAAGTTATACATCTTCAAAAATTTCCAGACCCAGAAAGTAATTTTTGACTTAAATGTTCTTGGTTAACAAGAGTAATGTCAGAGTGAGCTTTCTAATTGTTCTGTCTGTAATTTTGTTCTGTGTCTCTTCTCATTCTTAAAGATTTCAGCTGTGCTTTCAAATCCCAGTGTCACAGCTGCTACAGCTTCTCTTTCTACAGTTTCCACAAGGTGAAAGTGAAACATACTTGGCAAACATCTAGTCATATCTTTCACGTAAAGACACCAAACAATACTGAAATCTATCCAAAGTTGTGTAAGACTGGGTAACAGAATGGCAATTACATTCTTACAGAAGCAAGTGGTGGATAAACAGCTCAAAAGTAGTTAATTAGTGGTTGGCTCTAAATCAAAGGCATTATTGTAGAGCAAGAAAATTAAGTATCTAGGAAGGAATTTACGGGGACCGAGAAGAATTGTGTGATCTGAATTTGTTCAAAACAGTGTGTCATTTCTGTAGCAAGTGATGTGATCTCAGTCACCATGTCAACCATCTAGCATGAATAGGAGAGGAAGAAAAATGATATTTAACAAACAGCAAAAAAACCCACAAACAATTATAAGAACACCACACATTCAGCACCAATAAAGATAGAAGACTACCACACTGTCCCAAAAAACCCTTCACCTAACATTTCACATTTCTTTAGAAGCGTACTCAAGTACTGGCTAAGCCTAATTTCAAGTAAATTGCTAAAGCAGAACAGGATAAATAGCTAGACCATGTGCTTTCAATTGCTCAGCCTTTATTACTACCTGAATAATGCCACGATATTAAGAAATATAACAGAAGTGTTACACTGGTAGACTCATATTAAGTGTAGTCCCTGGCAAAATTTTTGCTTCGAGGAAGCAATAAAAAGCTCTTCCATCTTCAAGATCTTGAAAGATTTCTGCAAGTACTTCAAGAAAGTTAATACTGCCTGAAGTGTTATACATGGCTTCAGCTTGAAGAGTTATAAAACAATTGTTGGAGGTGGCATTATCATCATTAAATAACCCTCTGCAGAAAGATTAAGATGATAACATTTTAGAGTGAGGTCTAAGTAAATCTTGCATACATGAGAAAGCTAAGGGAAGAAAACAGAATCATGCCAAATTAAAAACATAGAAATACTTTTTTCACTGTAAGAAAGATTATGAAGGATCTGAAGCTATATAGAAGCTATATAGAGAGTTATCTGCAAACAATCTCTTTGAATATATATTGCTTATTTGAACTGGTTTTTGTAAATAGACATTTGAAAAAGTAAGGGGAGAAAAATGTACTCAAACCCAATGTACCTATACTCTATAAAAGAAAGAAAATCTAGCAAAGCTAAATTACATACAGAAGGAAATGACAGAGCAGCAAGAATTTTAAGACTAGGGTATGCATCTTAAAAGAAAACCAAAACCGTAATTGTCAAAGAATGAAAGCAGATTCTTTGAGTTTGATCTTGTTTGCTTAAAGACATTCTTAAATTCTGTAAAATATTATTACTTTTGCCTTGTTTCTATCACTTCTATTTCAAGACAGTATTTATGGAACTGCAGAAGACAGCATCTTATTAGCATCTCTTCCTACACAGCAGGGAAAGCACCTATTTACATTACATAGGTGAAATGATTAATATCTTTCACAGAAAAGATCTGAAGAAAAATTATGGCAAATACAACAAATATTTGATCAGACATTTATTTTTATTTTCTAAGACCAAACCTTAGTTTTGATCTGATCAGTGTAGATCCTTATTAACAAGCTTTCCCATGGAGTTTTTCTGCTGTTTGGAAGAGGAGGACTGATTTGGTTTTGGTTGGTATTCCTTTTGTTGTTGTTGTTGTTCAGTTTAAGACCTAATCATAGACCACTCCAGCTACACAAGATCCCTTCCTGTGGCCCTTCTCTATGACAGAAAGCAGATGCTAACCAAGAACTGAAAGCCTCATGTTGACCATTATAAATATTATTTCACAAAAGATGATTCCAGAGGCTCCAGAGCTGTCCACAGACAGAAATTACCAAAGCTCTTCTTCCTCCATATATACATCCACGACTAATCATTTCTGACTAAAATCTTTTTGGCAGGTGCAAGCTGCTGACTTTTCTAATCAAAAATCAACACTATAACCATTGTCTGGATCACACTCTTTTCCCTAAGGGCTCAGTTTATTTAAAAAAGAACCCCCGAAAATGCAGAATTCATTTAGGCTAAAGTCACTATTTTTCTAACAGCCTCAAAATGGTTCTACTTCTGTTACTTCATTTTCCTTTCACCTATCATCTTACCACAGGAATGCACTTGTTTTCCACTACTCCCATTTTGACCAAACCACCCACTGACTTTATAATAGTCATTTGGTCCATCACAACCAGGAGACAGCTTTCAATCATAAATGAAGTCAGGCTCAAATTGACCCTTTTTTTGAGAGATCATGATTCAAAAAAAAAATGCAACTGACACTCAATCCTCATTTGCTGAAACAAATACTGCTAAAATTTTCAATAATGTTTGGTTTAACTTCTTATGATCTTCTCTGTGCCCTACAAACAACAATTATTTATTTCCATGAATACTGCATCCCCATGGTTAATGAATGCAGGCACACTCAGCTGTAAACACAACTCTTTAAAGAGGGAATAACATTATGTTCTTCCCATTTGATTTTTTTTCCAAGTACACACACACAAAAAAAATACTACCTACAAGTATGACGAATAACACAAGCTCTAAACAGAGCTCCTCAACCCATACAAATAATTAAAAGCTAAAAGAAAGGGAAATATTGAGAAAGAGGCAAACAGACAGAGGTCTTGTTGGAAATCCTGTATCTCTGAAACATTTCAGGCATTATGAAATCATTCTTTCTGAATGTGCCAGGAATAACAAAAACAAAATATGGTTGCACTGAATCTTTCTTGGCACCAAGGTGCCATTGCGCAGTTTGTTATATTCTCTACTCTTGCTTTAAGGATCAGGTTCCTAGTGGCAACATAAGCATGTGCCAGAAAAGAAAGTATAGGGAGTTGTCAAAGACACACTTATGATTATTCCATTGCGACCAAGTTTCATTTTTTTGTCTTGATCTTTTTAAAGTATCATCATTTGCTTTTGTTCAAAGTAATGATAATTACTGGCACAAAGCTGTCTTTTAAAACCACACTTACTAGCCACATAAGCAATTCAAAAGGCCGCGTCTGATATTTTTATTTTGGTACACAAAGAGAAAATGAAGAAAAATAGAGATTACTTATGTTGAGAAATCAATACTGACAAAAAGCATAAGAAGCTTCTGCTTTTATCTGTACTGCATCAAACAAATAAATGCTTACATGACACTGAAGAACATTTTAGCATGAAAAACTATCACAGGTGAAAGTATTGGTTTCTTTCTTCACTCCCTAATAACAAAGTCAATGACTTACCAGTATTACTTTGTAATAAGCCAGCCTCAGGGCATAGTTAAAGAAGCATTAGAAGCTTGCTTAGCAGAAGTTTAGCTGAATGACAATAAAGACCTACCTCTTCAAATGAACACCACCACCACATACCCTATATTTTGAGGAAATGAAACTCAAAAAGAGTTCTTAACCATGCTGCAGGAGAAATCAAGCCAGTATATTCCAGTATTTACGAAAAGCAGATTGTAGCATTAGGTGTTTACAGTTTCATGTCCTGATAGTCACAGTGAAAAACCTTCCAAAGCTCCCTTTTTAATACCTTCACATGAAGTAAAAATCAGGTGATATCTAACTAGCAGACTTAAAAAACAAGATACTTAGGCACAACAGTCTGAGAAAAAGTTTAACCATATTTAATCTATGGTTCTGTGATTCATCCTATTCTATGATTCTATGATTTAGTAATCAAAGAAGTTTCTGTGCTGGAGCCCCTTTATCAGTGTTCTGCTGCAGAAAGAAAAAAGATACACAGGAAGACAGTTTCTATGCAGTGTGGTTTACTGCATTTTTTTTTCCCTATGAATGACTTTCAACACTGATTTCCCTTTCATCTTTGTCTTTACCTCTCAACGTGTACCACTTCCCTATGTCACCTGGCATGGTTCAACTACTCTGCAAATTATGGAAAAGACCATTTCTACCTTAGCATAAAGGCTGAAGCATTTTTGGTTGCAGTTCTTGTAAAATTATTTTTAAATTCTTATCAGCAGTGTGGATTTCCAATCTGACCATTAATACCTTACTGTAAATGGGGCAGAAGTCCTGTTATTCATACTGCTTAGATTCCTTAGCTTAGGACAAGCACCGAATGAAAGAGAACTATAAAAGAAAATAATGCTCGAAATAGGAAAGAATTATTAGCTTTTATCTTTCAAGTACTACTTTCCATAAATAAACTTTATTGGATTTCAACCATTATTAATTTCTTTTTTTCAGAAAGAAAATTTACATGCAGCAAATTATTTTATAGATAGATAAGCACAATCACTATAAAAACATGAATACGATTGATGAATTTAATTTGACATTTTACAGACATAATCAAAAGTCTGAAAAAGAAGTCATCTTGCTAGATGTCTCTTTCTTCTAAGCTTTGAATTAATGATGACTTGGTGCATCATATATTTTGTCATAGCAAGTAGATCCAATCAATTCTCAACTTCAGTGTAATTCCTCATATACGATGAAAACTTCCTGGCTATCTTAGTGAACAACTTCTCAATATATCTTTGCACCTATCTAAATTGTTGTCGCCAATTAAGTTTAAAGATTAAGCGTGACCAGCAGGTTGAGGGGTTTGATTCTGTCACTCCACTCTGCTGAGACCCCACCTGGAGTACAGCATCCATCTCTGGAGCTCTCAGGACAAGACAAACAAGGACCTGCTGGAGTGGGTCCAGAGGAGGGCCACAAAAATGATCAGAGGGATGGAACACTTCTCCTATGAGTAACAGCTGACAGAGTTGGAGTTGTTCAGCCTGGAGAAGAGAATACTCCAGGGAGTCCTTATGGCATCCTTCTGGCACCTTAAGGGGCATAAAAAACCTGGAGAGGGAATTTTTAAAAGGGCATGTAGTGATAGGACAAGGGGTAATGGCTTTAAACTTTAAGAGGGTAGACTTAGACTAGACATAAGGAAGAAATTCTTCATTATGAGGGTGGTGAGGCACTAGAACAGCTTGTCCAGAGAAGTTGTGAATGTCCCATCTCTGGAAATGTTCAAGGACAGACTGGACGGGGCTTTGAGCAACGTGATCTAGTGGAAGAAATCCCTGCTTCTGGTGGGTATGTTGGAAGTGAATGATCTTTAAGGTTTCTTACAACCAAAACCATTCTACAATTCTATGATTACAGCCAGTCATCTAGTAACACAATATTTATAAGGAAGTATTCACACTTAAGGAAATAGTGAACATAATAAATTGCTAGTTCATAGAATAGCATGCATGAGAATAAGCAGCAAATTTACAACTTCTTTTATATTAAGGACTGACTAAACCAGGGGCAGGAGTTAACTAAATGCAATCTATTACAACAAATACTTTACAAAATGTATTTCAGTGTAGACTTCAAGTTTTAAAGCAATGAATATCCTGCAAAATGATGATGGAAAAGGCACGAATATAGCTGAAGAAACAGCTACTTGTGACTAAAACCTAAAATCATTATATTGCAGCTGTACCTGAAGTGTTAAACTAGCCAAGGGAACATAGTAGATGTTATACAGATATAGATATATAGAAAAGTACTGTGATTCTTCAATAAAACCATTCACTTATAACAAACAAAAGTGCAAAACCAAAAACATGTTCCAGAGTTGCCTTCTAAGAATCTGAAGGCAGGATGGAGTGACAGGACTAAAATCAATTGCTACTCTATTCTGTATTCAGTAGCAATATCTGGGTGCACATGCACATTCCAAAACCATATGGCGGTAACCAGCTGCAAACACAGATGAGAAATTATCCCTCTGTAGAGTATATCAGTCACATCCAAGCTGCCTGTTGGGCTATGATCCACATGTTCAACAGCCCCTCTTGGCCTACAATGAAATAAACATAAGAGCAGCTGACAGCTAGAAGATCAGGAAAGATCAGATCTTTCTCAAACCTGAGAAAATGAAAGTGACATATAAATATTACTACCCACATTACCTAGCACTAATTGATCTTTATATAAATATACAAGATTACTACTTAAACTACACGCTATTTCATTTATTGAATATTTAGGGACACGTTTAACATACTGCTAACCCATTTTTAAGACCATCAAAATACTTTACATTGCTTGCCCAAGCCAACTCAAAACAAAAGATTCTTGCTTTTTTAAAAAATACAAAGAACTCGCTCACATTCACAAATTGTCAATAATATAAATATAAACTTTTTACAACCAACACTGTACAAAGCAACATTCATTTGAATCACTTTCTGAATGACCTCTTCAAATACTGTATAATCACACAGAGACAGTTCCCAAGTAGAAACTATAATTTTCACAGGCACAGTAGCAGTTATCTAAAAAATGAATCAACAGCTCACTAGTTAGTGCTGTACATACAATAAGGTGGCTTCATCCATGTACAGTTAATTGCAGCTAACTCCAGACTTGCCCTGAGTCCGTTTCATTCTGAAATGATCTGCAGAATTTAGTGCATGAAGAATTATGAAAGGTAGTTGAAGCTGCATTGGTAACAACAGAGCTGAGCAGCCACATTTCATGAGAAGGAAAACACCCTAAAGTAAAAACACCAACAAGCATTCTCCAAACTTGAGAAAATTGTCCAAACATAAGTTTATATTTACATTGAAGAGTAGAAATAACCCTGCAGAATGTATTTGAACAGGCTATCCTCTTTTCCACTCCACTTTTTCAGTACTCTCCAGCAAGTGATGAAATGAGTCACAAGGGTCTTGTGAGTTGACATACCATAGATATAGGCCAACTTAAGTTTCTGTGACTAGCGCCAGTTTAACTTGGATCACAGTCACTACTGTTCTGTGCAAATCTTATATGAACAGAGGAGAGAGCCAAAACAGTTGCCTTGCAATTAGTTCAGGCATATTTGAATGCAGAAGGGAAACTCTTAGTTTATTTTCCCCAGGAATGCTACAAAGTTCTCCTACAGTTTTACAACGTAACCATGTGGATCAAGAAAGGCCCTTGATTTACTTAAGAAAAGATCAAATCACACTGCTGAATTGTTTTCCCGTTTCTCAGCTTCATTCTGGATGCACTGAAATGTTTGAAAACACTATTTCTGAGAATTTGCCATGTGTACTGTCAAGGCATTCTGGCAGAAAAAAAAGAAAGTCTTGTTGAGGGCAAAATTCAGTCAAGATGACTGTAAAACCTAATCCACACCTTTGGATTTGGACTCAATATCCATCACTTAAACATCTTGTAAATGACCCAATTTGTTTACATGGGCCTGTAGCTTTTTATGGCTCTTCCATAAAGCAGTTATTACATCCATCCCTTTTATTTTGTTTTAGAGCTTTTGAATGAGCCCCAGAACCACAAGCAAGTGAAACAAACTCTCTGCAGTTGGAAGTGGCCTCATATAACTCACCACTACCGGTGAAATAGTTAGAACAACATTTTCAGTTTGGAAATGCCATACCTTCACACAGAGCAAAAGAATTTCTTGTGCCATGTTTCTCTCTCAATGTTTAACTATTGTATAAAATGAGTGCTGGTTTCCTGGCAAGAAGGAACCTGGAGTCCCAAGGACTCATGGCTCTGATTGGTGCGAACAAGGGCAAAGATAGCCAGATGGTTACACAATAAAAATAAAATAAAATAAAATAAAACTTCTAGATATTGTAGTTGCTATCATGCAATGGCTCATCCAATGAAGCTCCCCAAATGACAGTTTAGTAAAAGACTGGACAACTGAATTTTCTGGAAAAGATTATAGCTAAAGACATCAATTAAATTAAGAGATAATATGCATTATTTCACAAATCAGTGTCTCTTCCAGCAAAGTCATTTTCCCACTCCACTTGCTTTTAAACAAATGGTGCTTCAAAAGTGGCATAGAGAGATTAACAGCTATGGATTTACATGGGAGGTGCGCTAAGATTATCTCCCAAACCATTTTTTCAGTGTAAGTTACTCTTCAAATATGACACACATGCCCTGCTGTTTTACATGCTGCTTCACAGCAAATCACAACTTTGCTGATATATGCCAATCTGAGTAATGGTTTAAAGATATAGAATACCAAAACTACAGAAAAAGCACAGTACCTTTTACTGCCTGAACCTAGTTTGAAGACCATTTGTCAGAATACCAGACAAATTCCCTAATTACTGCAGCACCTATCCTCCTGCTCCCCCTATAATTTATTGACAATTCAAAATAAGAACGTTACAGCAGAAGCAATGCAAAAAGGGATTAAACATACAGGAAAAAGCAGCATTGCTTACTTTTCCAGAGAAATTCTTTGCTTTTTTCTGAGAAAGGCTGACTTAACATTTCAAGAAAATCAGGGTGATAAAGGAGTTCAAATCCAGCACTCAAAGTTATCACCAGCGAAGCCAGACGTCTGCTGAAAGCTTGGAAATCCTCCCTTGCCTCCTTTAGTAGAGCTGTAGTATTATAAGGAAAATAAAAGGATAGGTAGCCAACTAACACCACTGTTCACCTAGAAAACAGAGAACTAATGAATTCAAAGCAATGATTTCTGCTTCTGGCCACAGTAGTGGCAAGGTACATGACCAAAGAGGAAAGCCTAGGCCTCTCAGCTGCTGCCTTCACTTGGCTTTATTCAGAACCACTGCACATGTTGCACTTCATGCAAAGAAATCAGTACAATGGTGATCAAATTGAACCATACAACTATTTTAATACAGTTAATAATCCTTATAAATTATTCATTAAACTTATGCTGTATGGTGAATTAATTCAAGGTATCATTGCAAACACAGCTGTTTTAAGGAGATTCTTCTAGGGCAAAGAGTACCTCTATTCCTCTACTGCCTGAAAGCCCAAAGTACTGAAATTTCTCCTTGAGTTTAAAACTGATTAGTTCACAAAAAGGCACATTGCCATTGAAAAAAGGTGTTACTGGCTACTCCCTCACAACTCTCCCATTCTCACTATTATAAAAGGATGCCACTACATGGCAGATAAACTTTGAACAGTTTCTAATTTCATGTTCAAATGCTATTTCTGCCTGTACTGTGTTGAACTGCAGTACATGGGAGATTAATTCATATCCTTTTTTTCCAGCCCCAAACACCTGCATATGAAAAGGAAAACAAAGCAGCTACTAGCACTATGAACATTCACTGCAGAGTTAACCTACACAGTCTTAAATTAGCCCAGCTTGAGTAAAGACAGCCACAGAGGGAAATAATAATCCAGGGGCTCAAAGCAACTTAACTAAACAGCTGATGAGTTCTTTTAACTTGAGTTGCAGCAAACTCACTTGACAGTCTAGTTAACAAAGGTTAAAACCACACTGACATGGGCTGAGGAGTGGCGCACACACACAGGGGTTCAGAGGAATCAACAGTGACAATAAACCAAGCAGCCTATGAGCCCACTGTAAATATACAGTCATGCCTATGCAGGGTGAATGTTAAAGTCCACAATTGTAGGCATGCTTAACAATGGATTATTTAGAATAGAACTAATAGAACTCAGAAGACAGACAGGCGTTGCTAACCGTAACACAGAAGGCCTAACAGAGACCTAGGAATTAGTTAGACTTTCTTTTACATTGATTTTGTAACAGTTCTTGTACTCTTTGTGTATAAGACATACTCAAGGAGTGTCTAGAGTCCTGCCTGGTCTCACCCAGACAACCTAATCAGTTTCTACAGAAGGTCATGAAAATGTGTGGAGGTGCTACTGTACACATGCTTTTTAAGATGAGGTGTCTTCACATAAAAGAAAAATGCTTACTATAATGTAGGATCATGAAATTAAGCATAAATAACACAACGTAACACTGAGTAAGTTTACAAAATCTCAGTAGAATGTGTCAAGGAGAGAAGATCAGACAACAGATGAAAGCTTAGGCTAAGATGCCTATGGGTGGAGGCACGAACAATTTTTCCTGGCATTGCCACCTAGAAATAACATCCTACAATTTAAAGAAGTATCTAGAAAACACAAATTTATATTTTTACTTCATGACAGCACATTTTGAATTTTCTCTTACCTACTCTTATAAAAGTATTTTACATTCAAACATAAGCTGCAAGTTTCCCCAAAAGGAAATTACAGGGGCGAGTAAATTTTAATGTACAATTAATTTCTCAATCTCTGAAATTAAGCACTCATACAGATACCTAAGTGCTACTAAATTAACTGCATTTCTACCTGTTAGCTGTAGTTATTTTCTGTTGCTTAACATCTTCTAAATCATACAGGTTCACGCTGAAAGACTACGTATTTACAGATCAATTCTTAATATGCTTACACATCAGACAGTATTTTCTATGACACGTATTTTGTGACTAAAAAAGGAAAGGCCTGGTGCTCTGGTAAAGTCAAGAGCTATCTATAAGGCAATTGAGGAGGCTCATTTCCCGCTAAGGGAAGTGAGCTTGCACAGTGCATCCTCTTTCTAGTAATCAGGAACCGTCAGACACAGCAAAAAAAAAAAGCAGCAACTACCCGACGGCAAAAAATTCCCCAAACCACTCTGCTATAATACACAACAAATATCTTGCTATTATATGTTGACTATGTAATAATGATACTCAAAGCTAGGATAAAGTTATAACATGCAAACTACATTATGTTTATGTGAAGACTAAGTTCAGCATAAGCCCTTTGGTAGTACAGCCATTAACATCTCAAGGTATGCCCCGTGTTTCTTCTCCATTATAGATCTCTGTATCTAATGGAAAAATAAACTAAAAACCCACAAATAACATGACATAAAGGTTTAAAGTCTGATCTGCAAACTTAGTAAGAACTAGTTACTGGAAAAAAAAAATTGTGTTTCTGACTCAAGTTCCATTCAAGGTATTTAATAAAGATATGGGAAGCTTGGAGTGTCTATACTTCTGGGACAAGTAGTGAAAGGTCTGTGCTTTTAAAACCCTTACTTTTACCTAAAAGAAGAAATTGAGAGAAGCAGCAGGACAAAGTCCCAAGAAGTACTCTGCTGAATAGCAAATAATACATCAGAAGTCTGCTACAAAGACAAGACCCAGTTTTTAAAACTTTCTGCAATTTATTGCAGTGTTATAGAACTTCTCTACTTTACCACAAACTTTTGCTTGAAGTCAAAAGATGATGTGGTGCAATTCTTCACTTTCCAGGAAAAGGGTTCTAAAACATTTCAAAACAAGTCTTGAATTAAACAGAAACAGATTAAACTTGAGAAAAATTGCATCGTTATCAAGTTTCCCTTTACATGTCATGTGCTCATATTTTATACTTCCTTATCTTCTGAAAATGAAGAAAATTTCTGCTGCCCAGCAGTATTCAGACTGTATTGGCACTCATCAACTCAACAAGAATTAGCAGAGGTGGCACCGATCCATGCTATTAGAAAAGGTCCAGAGGAGGATTCAAAGATGATCAGAGGGCTGGAGCACCTTCTGTACAACAACAGGCTGAGAGAGGTGGGCTTGTTCAGCCTGGAGAAGAGAAGGCTCCTAGGAGATCCTATAGTAACCTCCCAGCATCTGAGAGGAACCTACGAGAAAGTTGGAGAGAGGCTATTCATAAAAACTTGCGGTGATAGGACAAGGGGGAATGGATATAAGCTGGAGAAGGGCAGATTTAGACTAGACTTCAGGAAGAATTTCTTCACCATGAGAGTGGTTAGACACTGGCACAGGTTGCCCAGGGAAGCTGTGGCTGCCCCATCCCTGGAGGTGTTCAAGGCCAGGTTGGATGGAGCCTTGCGTAACCTGATGTAGTGGGATGTCCCTGCCTATGGCAGAGGGGGGTGGAATTAGATGATCTTTAAGGTACCTTCCAACCCAAACTAGTCTATGATTCTATGATCCTATCATATTGCTTTGAATTATGTTGTTTTATAGGAGAAAATTTTGCAGTTAAATGACTGGAATCAAGTGAAGGCACAAGGATTCAATGTGCTGCATCATTTGGACACTCACACCTTGTTTCAGGTGTTCAGCTTGAGTCAACTGAACTTAACCAGAAACTCTACATTGTGATCCAGTCTCTGTCCCCAAATAAGCTGGAAGCTTCCTTCGGAGATACACAAACCAGCGAATCTTCCAGGTGGTTGTGAGGAGGCATGTCAGGCCATACACATGCTGAGGTGATGACAGAAGCTCCCTCCAGCACTTCAGCTACTTGCTCAGTTACAGCTGCATCCCAAAGATGGCCTGAGATATGAGAGTCTCAAACTCCAGCTCAAGGGCTCCTGTTGTTATTTAAGCAACATAAATCTTTCCTGTTTCAGAAGATTTAAGAAATACATCATGAAGTGATCAATTAGTGAATCTTAATAATAAGAGTTTCTGTTCATGTGAGAGAAGAAGGAAAAACCTTAAAAGAAACAAAGATCTATCAAAAGATAAATCATCACTGGTACATTACACATGCTGCAGGACTGACAGAAATCAAATAAGTGCTTTGGTTTTATAAGATTTATTTAAGCAACCCTACACACTGCTGTTTATTCACACTTGAAACTGACTACAGGAGAAATTTCTAACTAGTCTGCCCTGGTGAGTTGCAAACGGACCTCCGTTTCTTGGCCTTCTGAACTCATTCATTACTACATTTTAGATGCACACGCCACATAGTCTGTACACTTCATTGCTTATAACAGAATTATAGAATTGTTTAGTTTGGAAGGGACCTTTAAAGGTCATCTAGTTCAACCGCACCTGCAGTGAGCAGGGATATATTCAGCCAGATGAGGTTAATCAGAGCCTTGTCCAACCTGACCTCGAATGTTTCCAGGGATGGGACAAGAGACATTGTACTGTTTTCATTATTTTCCATAAAGACATCCTCATATGAAATTCTTAACACCTGATAGCTTAGCAAAATTAATTTAAATATCTATCATATCTTGTCCTAATACAGCCAAGAACACAGAACTTGTACTCCTGCTATCTCATGTTGTAATCGAAATTTAGATTAAATTAAAAATACCACATAAGCAGGTGCACTCAGGCCACCAGAGGTAAGTCATTAGGATTCAGTCATTCACATAACTCAATCCACCAATAGTTCCCTGAAACACTGTTGAAACTACAGAAAGGGGATGAAGATACCATGTAAAGAAAAAAAGAAAAAAAAGTAAAAGTAAATGGAAAAGTAGCAAGAGCTATAACAGGAAGAAGAAATAAATCACTCAAGTAATCCAATTGAATATGCACATGATTAAGTTTGTTTCTCAAAACAAACTGTGAGCAATTTTTCTTGATCTTTTTACTTTGGTATGGAAAAACAGTAATAAATACATCAGACAGCCATAAGAGAATTGAGAAAACTGCCTAAGTGTGAAAACCCCTTCAAAGCATAATCCATTTTTCAATAGGACAAAGAACTATGGAAATGAAACCATCCATATAAACGGGAGCCATTGCTGTATGCAACGTTTACCGCTACTTCAGTTTCCAGAAACTTCTTTAATCCTCCATATGAATACTTTCTCAGTTGAATGACAAATAAAAACATTAAAGATAAACAGGGATTTTTCAAGGAAGTCGCATAGAAGTCCTTACTGTCAAGCAGAGTTTACAAATAAAATCTGTTTGAAAGAAAATCTGACTTTAACAGAGGGGCCAATAAAAACAAGGTAGTAGTTTTAAATGATTTCAAATGGAGCTACACTGGCCCCACAGCAATCACTACACTGAGTTCCTAGAAAGTGGCAGCAAAATACTGTGTTCTAAGAATATCTAACTACAATTACAAAGAAATATTTACTGTAGGAAATTGCCACCTAACATGATGCTCACTATGCAGGACAAATGAGAACTCCTTATGCCTGCATTTAGTCAATAAATCAGATTGTGATTTTGAAATTAGTGATCACTTCACTAATAAATAAATAAAAACTAATTATAAAAAAAGCCTTATACTCTTTACCACTCACTCTCTTTATATATACATATACAAATATATATATACACACACACACAAAGCTCACTCTTTGTAACACAAGTAGCCCAGCTGATTCAATAACTGGTCATACACATCTTCGGTATCACCTTGATGCAATAGCTACAGCACCTATATGTGCAGCTGAGTAACACTAATCCATTCTACTGCAAAACTTCTTGACCATTTAGCAGTTTTACAAGTAGAGGACAGAATTTTTACTTGTAGACTGCAGGAGTGAAAAATCTCCCTCTCTTTTGACCAAAGATTATTTGGCACTCGAACAGCCGTATCTCATTCTAATACTCCAGGGAGTTTTAATCTGCCTCTAGCTAAAAGCTATACAATCTTTAGATTGCAGCAGAGTGTAAAAATCACTCTAATTAAATCAAGTAAGAACTGGTTTGACCAGTGTTACCAATCCACCAAATAATTAAAATCAGTTAAGAAAAGTCAGGGGTTAGTACTTAGCTGTACCTAAACTTGTGCTAATTTTTAAAATAAGATTTGCAATTGAACAACTAGAAAGCAAGCTCAAGTAAACTACAAGAAGAACCTGAACTGCTGTAAGTATAAAATACCACAATGTACAGTTTCAGGGCACTTTTTTGCTGTTGTTGTTAATTCTCCTGGGCTTTGCATTTGTTGCAAGACACGGTGACTAACTTAGCGCATGCCAAATTGCATTGTAAACCAGTTGAAGCCTGACCTAAGGCAGCTGTGTTTCTGATATATGTGAACAGAATCTAGTTTGTGTGGTCATGTATTCTTATCTACGCTTACATCTATTTAAGTCAGGTTTGCTTCTATGCTGTGTGATCTACCTTTCACGCTTTATTGTTGCATTCCCACTGTCAGACCCCGGTGGCCCTTCAGGGCCCAGATGCATTATCCTGTAACAAGCCTCTCAGAGCAGACTGACAGCATAGCAGGTTTCTTTTCACTCCTGACAAAGTTAAGGCAAAGCAATAACAATTCTTTACGTGTCGATACGCTCCCAATGCACACCATGCAAATTCAACAAAACACAGCATAACAGCGTAAGACTTTAGTACACTGGTGCCAAGTCCATTTTGTCACAGGCTGGTGCCCCAAAGCCTCTAAACGCCAGGTAAACTGGGAAAGGGTAAGAAACGAGTGACTTCTCACACAGAGCAGATAATTTCCTGTACCGATCACAAAGTCTGATTGGTTTCCTGTCAGAACAGCCAGGTCTCCGAGTCTTTTGATCACTTTCCTCTGGCCCTTCGCAGTTGCTCTGATTAGAGATTGATCCCTGTGCTGCCTTTGATCAGCAGCTCCGACAGTCCGCAGGTGCCATATATCCTCGAGTTAGCAGGCCACAGCAGCATTAATCTCTCCTGCCAAGTTTCCTAAGTGCATTGCATATTCAATGCACTCACAGAGCACTTGTGAAGGTCTCTGAAACTTTGCTTTCTATTAAAAGATATGACGTAGAATACTTTTTTCTTTTTTTCCAGGGAGTCCCAAGTTCAAAGTTGAGGGAATCGAATTTGCCTCGAATCTGCATTTCTGAGTTATTTCATTACACTTCAAAGAGTTTTGAGGGCTCACAGCTTGGCCTTTCGCACTGGTTTGTGCCCAGGGAGAAAGCTCATTCTACCTGATGTGCAAAGTGCCATATTCCACACACACACACACACATTGAGCCCCGAGGGTTCCTTGGGTGTAGACTCACAGCCTTAATTTTAGATATTCTACGCTAAGTGCGGCTGCATGCAGTATGTAACAGTTCAGTTTGTAAAATATCCTTTAAAATGACTTTGTAATAGCAGATCAAGAGGAAAGGCGCTTAAAAATCTGAATAATGTAAATCATATGGAGTTCAGAGGCTAAGCAAATTACACACCCCGAAGCTGCATGAAAGGAGCCTTTCTCCAGCTCTGCGCAGCTCCAGCCCAAGGGAAGTCGCTTTTGAGAGTTTTCTAAACATTTCAGGTACACTTGAAAGTTTAAAAGTAATTCTCATTTCCTCCGCGGGATTAGCTCGCTCCCAGCCCGCACAAAACACCCCTCGCTCCCGCACGGACACCGGGACCCCCCGCCTCCCCGCGCAGCGCCGCGGCCGCACAAAGGTGCGCGGCGGGGAGGGGGCGTCGGGCACCTCCGACCGCCGGGGACGGAGCCTCCGAGCCGCCGCCGGGTCCCTCCGGGCCGCTGCCCCTTTCACCCTCGCGGGGCAGGCACCCGGCGGCCTCTCCCCCTCCCGTTTCACGCGGCGTTTTTCCCACCGCGGGCGCGGAGCCGCCGCCGCGCCGCCCCCTTACCGTTCTGCTCCTTGGCGCCGGGGAAGGCGAGCTTGAGGTCGGACTCGGCGGCGGCCCCAAGCCTCCGTCCGGCCAGCGGAGCTGTCAGCAGGAGCAGCCCGAGCAGGAGCATTGGGCCGGCGGGGCGAGGGGCTCTGCAGGCACTGGCGGCGCCGCTCCGAGGCGTCGCTCAGCAGCGCCCGGCGCGGGCTGCGCCGCTGGGGTGAAGGCGGCACTGAGCCTGCTCTGCCGGCGGAGAACTGCAGGGTACTTTCCACATACTCCCATCCAAAACTTTTTTTTCCTAGAGCTCTTTTTTCTGCGTCTCCACGTTTTGTTCGTGGGGTTTTTTTTTTTTCTTTATCTTCTCTTTTTTATTTTTTTTTCCTCCCTTTAATAAAATTTAAAAAAAATCAAAGCAAAAAAAAAAAAAAAAAAACACCTCTGGACGCAGCCCAGCTTCCCCAGGGCCGGCGGAGGCTGCAGCCGCGGAGCTGCGCGCACCTGTCAGCGGGAGCGGCGGGGGAGGCGCGGGGGGGCGGGACGCGGGGGCGGCGCTCCCGCACAAATAACCTTCCCCGCCAGCTCGGACCGAGGCTTTGGGCTCCCCCCCCCGCAGCCCCCGCCCACCCCTCTCCCAAGGCACCGTGGTCCGGGTCCAGTTTCTGGGCTTGGGAATTAGGGGGAGACGCCGTCCCGGCTTCCCGGGATTTGTTTACTAGGTCGTTATTACGGTAATTGGCTTCGTGCTTGCAAATTTGATGCTTAGTTAAACATTTCGTCTGGAGCGTGTCCTTGACGCTGGGAAATAAAACGCGGAGAGGAGGTTTTAAAAAGGCTCTGGGCGCGGATTATTTTTCTTTTCGCAGGACTTGCTGTTTTGATGACCCTGAAATTAGATCTCTAACATTTACGTAAGCAGGCGGAAACAGGTTCAACTTTTTACACCTATTCCTCTCTTGCTGAAACGCTGGCTCGTGCTCAGTGGTGTCTATAAAGCAGGCAGGGCTCTTCTTCCTTCTGTACCTTCAGAAATCAGGACTGAATTTGTGGTGAGGAGTGTTGCACGCCCCATGAAGGCCCATGAGGACTAAAAGGACTGATGATATTCAGTACCTATTGAGATGATGCTGTGCTCAAGCTTCTCTGCAAGAGGCAGCATTTCTAGTTTGCTTAGAAGAAGACATCAACTCTGAGTATGTGATAGGTCTGGGTAGCAAGACTGAACGCTTACTAGATACCAGGAGGGCAAGAGGAGTATCAGGAAAGACAAATCTTTTCTCTCCACTGTGAAGTACTGGCAGTGTTTTTTAATGGGGACTTCAGCCCCCATAGCTCTGAGGCGATATGGACGATAAACGGGAAGACCTGTACAGCCACGGTCTCGCTCACTGTCTGTGCAAGAGAGAAGCTGAGTCTGCATGACTGGAGCCTTGAGCACGCGCTACATGAATCTCCTATCCTTTGACCCAGGGTACCACTGAGCTGTTGCTTTGCCTCAGCTAAAGTAACCCCTGAGACAGTGACAAACGCCCCCGCTATTCCTAATAAGTGACACATTTCTAGTAGCAACCAAAAGCTATCCAGCCAAGCTGGGCTATCTTCTAAGAGGCAGACTTGGAGCACAATGTAAATAGCAACCCTTCCATTACAGTTTGAAGGAAGAGGGGTACTGCACAAGTGTGTAGTTACTTCTATTCTAGTTGCTATTATTAATTATTATTTTGGGGCTTTCACTGTTGTTATATTAAAATGTAAATAAAAGTACGGTGCATAGCTTTCTAGGTCTTCTGTCTTTATGATTACAAGCAGTGGGGTTCTTTAGTCAAATAAATGAAGTATCACACTGTAACTTAACCTTCGTTGCCAGATGATTTTGAAGGATTCTTTGTATTTTGGGGAACTGATGACAAGTGCCCTCTGAAAAACATGGACCTAATGTCTCACACTGTGTACATAAAAAGTAAAGCATCTGACATCTCACATAGCTTTGAAAATCTAGGCTGCATCAGAGCAGTGTTTCATGTGGCATCCTGGCTCTAACTTTTCAAAGGAAAATGCAAGAACCCGCATAGTGGATAAATATGGAATAACACTGCCTGAGGAGGAAGCTTTCATTCTAAACCTCCTGCAATTGAAGATCAGAGTACATTTTCAGTCATTAAGGCTCTACTTCTTAAAAAAAAATGCTCTTGTAGATCCCATCCAAAGTATTTTGTGTGGTAACCCTTATCCTTGTAAATGTCCGATCTTCTCTGAAATGCATGCTAAGCATTCATCACCAGCTATCTATGTTTATTTTTAATGCAATTGTTCTCCAGATTAATCAGGTATGTGCATGTGTTTGCATTATGAAAATGGGTAAATATAAATTATTTTACTTCTTAAACTTGTTCATTTTCTGTGTTATAGTCTTATCATATCCTTTCCCACTTAGGCATTTTTACTACAATTTTCATGTAAATATCTCTATACCTTTAAGTTTTCAGAGTCCCATCTTTTTTGTTATGGGTTTTTTTGGCATGGGGCAACCAGAACATGATATTCCAAGCTAAGACCCAAGCTTAACATATATAGTCCAGATGAAACATTTTGTTGTATACAGTATTCCTTATGCATGCCTCTATCATTTTATTAGATCTACTCATGTGGAGGCCCACAGAAACTGAAAAAATATTCTGAATGGTTTGATAATTATAATAAATTAATATGCTTAGTTTGGATAATTCCTGCCAGTGCACATTGCATTGCCAGTACTGAATTTCACTTGGGACCACAGCGCTGATGCATCTAATATTTTTGTTGACTCCATCATGTAGTACAGTTTTCCCTGGATATAATTAAGACTCACTAGTAATTTGCTAACATAATGTTCACATCCTTTTCTAAATCCATAATAAATATTTTAAACTGCATAAAACTTGGCATTCTTAACTTTTCTCCATGCTGACAATTGCACTTCAGTCTTTGTCTTTTGTATCAGTTACCATGTCATATCTGATCTCACAACTAGTTTACACTACGTATTCTTTTTGATGTTGTATCAAAGACAATATTTTTTTCAAAAAGTTTTGTAGTATCATCTATAAATTGTGTATCAAGTATTTTTAATTTAAATATTGCAACAGACATTTCTCCATTAATTGCCATCTTCAAATACTTTGAGATTTTGCACTGCATAATAACCATGCTGATCTGATACGTTTTCAGATTGTTTTAAGTCTCTGGGTTTTTTAGAACTTTTATGTATATTTAGAAGTATTTGAAACAGTGTTTCTTGTTCTTGAATAAAATTTGAATTATCTGGATTATTCCACAGGATGTATTTTGCACGTGTTCCCGAAATAATATTATTGAGACCTACTGACTTGAGAAGGCAATGGAAATGTGGCCTGTTAGGACTCCAGAGACTTACTGTGATGGCGTATAGCCTTTGCACCTCTGAACTATAAGTATCTTTGAAATGACTTCAAGTATTATCATTTAAACAAGTATTATCATCTTCACAAACTTCACTTACATCAACAGAAAGAATTCACCATACCAAAGTTAAAATAGCATCATCACAGTACCGACAGAGTGGACAGTCCACCTTTGTCCCTTCACCCCTTTAAAACAACAAGAATTCCCTGCAGCTACTTGTGGAAATGGGCTGGAATTAGCAAGATGCATAGGTGTACACAGACCGCCCTTTGTGATTTGAACCTTTACCAAGAGGTCTCAGCTGTCTTCAGAGGGCTTTAGATATCCCAAGCAAGTTCTGCAAGGAAGCATACTTCTATATGCTTTTTTTCAGAAAGACTTCCCTCCCAGCTATTCTGCAAAATAAATATTATATTTCTTTCCTGAAGAGGAATAAGGTGAAGAACACGATATTTTCAGGGAAAACAGGAAAAGGCTGAGTGATAAGCCCATTTTTATGCACGATGGATGATGCACAACCAAAGGAAAATGTTTCTAGAGATGTGTAGCTCCTCAAACACAATTACTTCTATCAAATTCAAGAGTTAGAGCTAGGCATTTATATAACTTTGCAAGATTAGGACCCACTGTTAGGAAAAGACAAAGGATTCCCGTGTCTCCCTGCAGCTTGTTTCACTTCCTGTTATGAACAGGTTTAATAAAGGAATTAATACACATGCACTTGTATATTCCTGTATATTCTAAATGTACTTGTATAATCCTGGTGAATTATACTAAAGAAAAAAAAATTTTGCAAAGCTTAGCGTGCCACTTAAAGTTAATAAATATCATCTCATCCAGACACAGGCAAATGTCTGCTTTTGGGGAAGTTTCTCTTTATTTCTGTATAGTTATAGATGAATTGGTTGCTGGTATAACAAGGTGGAGGTTTAAGTACTTATATTCACATCATGGAGTTATTTTTAATTGTACAAAGAAGTCTTAAACAGTTATTAAATATTATGCTTGTATAAAATCTTTTATGGAGGAGTGATAAATATGAAAACAGAATTTGCAATAGAAACACCAACTGCCTTTTAGAAAAGCAACATACAAAATTCAGCTGTCATGATCACCAAGCAATAAAGTGACATTTGTATAAATAAACATGACTAATGTGAGGTGAAGAGGCTGCATATGGAATTGCACAGAATGCACATTCCTTCATTAGAAAGTACTCCTGTAAATGAGGTAGTGCTAAATTTTAGTATTTCAGCATTATTGTATATTCCTACTGAATTTATAATCAGTTGAGCATTTGTGGTCCTGTTTCTATGTTACATTCAAAAATACAATGAAGAAGAAGACTGAAGTCCAAGAGGCTTCACTGTGTTGCTATTTACACAGTGTGGACTGCTGAGACACAGGCAGATAAGAAGGATCTCTGAATATACTTTGGTTATTTGGATCACAACTCTAAATGAAGAGCCATTTCTGTTTTTCAGATCCTAAAATGAGGTTCATGACTTATAAATACACCTAAAGATAGGCATTTGAAGATGAACTTCCAAGCATATCAATGTTGTTCTGCTCAGCATTGCATAAGTCAAGCGATCATTTTTCAAATTAACTCAAATATTTGAGAACCAAAGGAATTACTGTATTTTTCTGTGATTCCCACTCATAAGCATTGGTTTAGAGCAGTTACATTTAATCATTCCAATAATTTTATCAACTACATTTACACACATGTTCCAAGCTACAAGCAAATGCAACTTTGCTTTAGGTAGGCTGTGGGAGCCACAATAGGAGACAAGGTAGGAGGTCCACTAGAGGTCTCCCAAACTATTTAAACAAATGCTACCCATGTCTGGCACCTAGTAGCTCATTTGAGTCTTGGACTTCCAAAGTCAACATGTTAAAAAGTCACTTAAACCTTGTAACATGTTTGCTGAACTTAAGTGTGGTCTACACTGAGCTCTGAAAGAGCGTCGGTAGCCAGTCTTGAAGTTGACTTTTTCCCATGGGGTTCCTGGGAGTGTTCTGGGTATGCAAACACTCTCTCATGACATTTGCTTTCATCTGTATGCTTTCAGAGCAGAATGGTCCCGTGGTCTATAGGACTTACTGCCCGTTTCAGGTGCCTCTCAGTATTCAAACGCTATATGCTCTTAAGATCATGAAGGACTGTGCCCAAATGAAGGCTTGCTCAGGTACACATGAATGTCTGCTTATTTGTGACCATGTGTGCAATAGCTTCACTTCTGTCAGAAGCCAGATAAGCATTCTGTCTGCTTTTTAATAAGACGACAGCAATTATTGATCAATAATACCTTAGGTTCTATCAGCGTGTATGAAATTCTGTCACGATCACAACTGAAAACAGCAGCGCTAAATAACTACTGAATTCTGAATAAGTATTGAATTTGATCTTCCTGCCTGTCGCTTTTTCACTGAATAGTTCAAGATGTAGGTTTGCAATCAGAATACAAATTCTGGTAATTATTTCCAAGCATTACTAACCAATGCCATTCGAAAAAGTAGTATGTATCATGAAGTTAGATAGTTGTAACCAGATTAAGTAAAATTAAGGGGAAAGTGTATTAATTCAAAATACTTACAGATATAAATGGATTTTTCTCATACACTGGTAAAAAACACATAGCATTACAAGACATCTTTTTTTTTGATTTTCATACTGAAATATTTCTAAGCTATTTATATCTGAATGCTCTATGGCATTGAAACTGCTTTTCAGATAAATGAAGCTTAACTAAAGATATTTATGGGGTGGCAGCATAATTTTGCTACCAATATTTTGCTACCATGGCAGTTAACAGTCTGAATGCAAGTTGTCTATCAAACAGAGATACTAAGATCACTTACAGTAGTTATTCAAGTAAAATATTTAAATTTATTGAATTTGGAGTAGAAAAACAACATTATTTACTTTGATTTCATAGGTATTTTTTGTTTACTACAGGATATTATTGATACTAAGAGATTTGGCTTATGAGTAGGTTTAATTGAAATAGGGGTTTTTATGTACTTGTGGCACTTCAGTTTTATACTTCCGGTACTCCACTCCACAAAGAGCAGGAGTAATGCTGAGACAATTACATTGCTATGAGCCTTTGTTTAAGTTCAAATTCAGCAGAAGAGAACAGAAATCATATTGACAGCATCAGCCTCCAAAGAACATTGTCTTCATGCTAAACTGAGATTACAGTTTAATTGGTTAATGAAATACATCTAAGAAGATATTGCAAGCAAGTCCATAGGGTAGAGAAACATTAAAAATCTAATAGGAGTGGAGGAGCAATTTGGAAGTGAAGAGCAGACTCAGCCACTCAAGAATGATGACGCACTGGAGAAAATGTTCTTCTGCTACGTGTGGAGTATTCATCCTCCCTAACTCTGACTCACAACATAACGTTTCTTTTCATTTGTTCTTGTCCCATCTCTTTCCTCATCTTCCTCTCTTTCACGTTTTTCCTTCTATCCTTCTCAAATAACTAGTTACTACTTCTACTACACTAATTACTTAAAGTCTTGGCCTCCTAATCTTATCTCTCGACACTTGATGTATGTGCTAGCTTTCCTCATCCACTTCCTTGCCCTCATAACTGGTTCTGTGATAATCCCTAGCACTCAGATTTGATTCCTCTTTGTACTTTGCCCTGTCAGTCTCTATTCCAGATTTGCTTACCATGGCAAACCTTTTTCCTATTATCATGTCACAGAATGAGACTTTCCCTTACAGTCACTCAGGCTTTTATTACTCCGATTTGTTTGACATGGGCTAGAAGAGTGTATCAGTTGGTGCTACAGACACAGCATCCATGCTATGGAGGAGGTCTTTTAGCATACTTCCATAAGAAAGTTCAGATTCTGCAAGACAGCTAGGAGAAGTTAATCAATGATAGTGGATGTGTTTCAAAAGAAATCTCTCTTATCCAAACTAAAACCCTAATGTAAACATACCCACTGTCTTGTCTGACCCATAAATTACAACATTTTTCCCAGATATCTCTTATTTTAATTTACAGTATATACATATCCTTATTGACAAAAATCTCTCTACCTTGGAATGAGGCAGGTTCCCTGTTCCACATAGCATGGAGTCAACAGGACAGAATGTTTGCTAATGATTCAGCCCAGCCTAGGCTTGGCATCATCAGAAGCACACCAAAGTTTTATTCAGGCTACCTGGAGCTTTCCCAGAAGAGATGAAATGCTTCCAAGGAACGGATCTCTCAAATGTAAGACTTTACTGATCAGAAGCAAACTCTAATTTTCCAACTATCTTAAATTTGAGTAACTAATGTAAAATACAACAATAGATGCATGTCTGACAAAACAGTTAATATCACTCTTTAAAACTCGGACTCAATGGAATCTTGAAAAAAACTTGAACATGGGGGGCACGGGAAATCACAAACACTGAGTTTCTCATTAGTTGCCTCATTCACAGAACTATCTGAATTATTTTGGCAGAAATAAGATTCAAGATGGAGCATGGAGGCTTTCATCCCATGCATTTTTCTAAACTCAGAAATGGGAAAAGTCTTTTAAAATTTCAGGTCACCTTAGTAGGTGGCAGCAGTTCTAATGTTTTTAGAATTCTTAAACAGATCTTATTTAATCTCTTCATTCACTGCTGTGTTTCAAAAGCAGATATAGATTCTACATGGGCTTTTTTAATGACAAAAATGTTATTGCTATGGGTTTGAAGCTCAATCCTACAAAATTCCTTTTACCTCTTTCTACATAAATATAGGTAGAATTTCTGCAGATTATAAATATATTAAAATAATACGAGGTAACTGAAGAGCAGTTAAATGTTTGTTTAGAAATTCACTAGCTATACTGCAGAAGAACATAGACAAAAGCCTGATTTAGTATTAATTTTTCAAATAACGCATTAGTTTTTATATCATGAAGCCCAGGTAATGCTGCAGAAAACCTAAAACTTAAGGGAATCAAGGACTGCCAGTTGGACAAGAGTATAAAGAATGTACGAATGATACATTATTCATAGCAGTAAATTCTCTTTGTTATTTCCTTGCCAATCCACTGAATGGAAATATACTACAAAGGAAAATAATTTTAAAGCTTTTTCCAGTAATTCTTCAAAGCTATCCCGCTATTAATCACTGGAGTTCACGTCATCCAGTTAAGAATGCACAATATTCCAATGTATTGCCAACATTTTTCTTTATTGATCAAACACTGGCATTGAATCACAGTATCTCATTCCCACAGCACTGTGAAAAAAATAAGAACTTCAGCTTCACTACCATCTGGACCACAGATCATCCCATAAAACGTGTTCAGGTTAACAGTAAGTTTTTCAAGTCCTTATTTCGTATTATGTTTCTGATACTGTTATACGTTGTGCCCTGTCACAATCCATTTTTAAAAGAATAACACTCCATTACAGCTGAAATTTATAAAAAATACTTTTTTTTTTTCTCCTTAGAAAAGAATCTATATCTAGTTAAGTATTTAGAGTGGATTCGTAGACATAAACAGTGATATTGTCATTCCCTAATGCTCCCTCAGCATGCTGGTTACTGTCAATAGCCTGCAATTTAACCGGGAGCTGAAGGTACTGAAGCTGTCAGCATCTTTTTGGGTGAAATTCAGTACCACACAGGATTAGGTTCCCCCTCAGAAAGCGTGCCAGTAATGCCCAGAATGAATTGTATGGATAGAAGTGGACCTGAAGAAGCCCTTAGTCAATGTAAAATATGAGTGTTATTACAAGGACGTATTTTGAAAGTGTAAACCAGTTTTGAGATCGTCGTTCTTAATCTAAACTAAAGGTGCTAATCTAAATGGATTTGTAGGATCAGATTCCTAATCCTGCCCACTACACTACTGGATGAGAGCCTAAAATCTCTTCTGTGTGAGGAGGCCTATCACACACACAGAATGAGTTAGTCTGTTCATGCCTAAATAAAGCAAATATGACTTGATCCTCTGTAGCTCAGCACATTTCTGCTCAATCTTGTGAACCACTGAACTGAGTAATGTTAATTCCATTACATTCATTAAAAAAATCAAAAACAAAGCTAAGGAAGAATTCTCAGTCTATCACATAATTGGAAATTAATGAGAAAGATAGTTCAACAGTGGGTTGTCTGCATTCAGTTCAACTGTCCTGTTTCCAGCCTGATGAATGGATTTTAATTTTTTTTTATGAAGAAAATAATGCAAGCTCTTTTTTTAATGCCATACCTTTTCATGACCAACCTAAGTCGCAGTAAAGCAGAATGATCAGTCTGAGTGCTCAGTAAAACTGCAGAGTTATTGCCTCTTTTGTTTTTCAGTTTTTGTCTCTTGTTCAGCACTCACTCCTATTCTTTTTATCTATCTGCTTCTAAATCACGTGTTTGCATACTTACTGCTACCTACAAAAACATTTTGTTGTAAATCTCATTTGTTATGTTTTGTATGTTTCAAGAACAAAAGTTTTGTGTGTAGTAAGTTCTAATAAGTGATAGGAACAGATTTTCCATCAGTATCTTATGTCTTATGAAATCAGCAGGATTTTACTTTGGTAAAGACAGCAGAGGAAAGCCAGCAGACTATCCATTTTATTCCAGTATAAATGCTGTAGTGCAGCAGAATTCTGCCAGCAGAAAAGGGAACCAGCTCTGTTTTTGTAGTGGAGACTAATTATTATTTTAAGTTCATTTTCAAACTCTTCCACCATTGTTTATAGGCATGGATCATATTCATTCTTCCAGCACTATTAGATCGTCATATGTATGTGAGATTTGTTTTTGAGGACAATTCAATCAAATTAGGACTACTCAAATTAGGACTACTCTAGTCACTGAAGGAAGATCATTCAGTCACTGTGCTCTTTCTTCCTGCAAACCACGGGCAGTCAAACATCCTTGTACTACAAGTAACCAGTTATTGTAAATGTACTTTTAATGCCTGCAATTTTAGTTGAGACTAATATATGGCTTTATGTAACTTAGATTAATGCTAATTGAATAGATGAGAAAAAATGTTATTCGTTGCACAGACTAATTCAAAACTGCAGTTATCTGACTGAAGTTAGATTTGTTTTATCAGTTAATTCTTAGGTAAATATTATGGTATTAAGAATAGTTGCTTTATGTTGAAACAGTGGAAAATTTTAAATGCTTCTACCAAACTTGTTCCATTTCTTTTTCCAAAGCTGTTAGCTTTGTTATTTTTTTTTTTTTTTTTGCAGGACAAAGTGCATTAATAGCTTAGGGTACCCTTATGAGTTATTTTAGGTAAATCTGCTCATAGAACAATGTTTACAGCTGCTAAATAATATCATTTGGGGTTTCAAGGTTATTAAATCAGGTTCTAACTCGTAATGATACCGTACAAAGAAAATAAGCAATATAATAAAATGTAATACTCTGGAAATTAATAAGCTTGAGAATCAGTCAGGTATTCAGTGTATAAAAGAAACATTCACACCTCACCTTACAGATGTGGACTTGTTCATTTTAATGTATAGCAAGCTGCAACATCCAGAAGGAAAAAAAAAAAAAAAAAACACCTTCCAGCAACACATTCCCTTTTCTGCAGTCACTCGTCACTCATCCCTGGTATATCTGGGACAGAAAGTGAAGTGAGTGAAGCGTGAGAACCACCAAGTGACATCTGACATATATTTACTAAGAACTGCTGGAACAGCTGCAAAAATGAAAACAGAATGGAAATTTCACTCCAGAGAAATCACTATGGGGATTAACCAAGGGCTAACCGATTTGCATGCAAAATTGTGCTAGCGTGGCCATGCTACTTTTAGTATGTCAGCTTGTATAACTTTGCAGTGCTGCATTCTGCCTTCAAGAGGTATCAGTCCTCTCAGATAGCCTGAGCTTTTTCATCTGGTCCAGCTCAACTTAAATCCAGCTTAATCATGTGCCTCCTCGCAACAGGTTTCTCTGTATCTTCAGTTTGAAGATTAAAACAGCACCATTGTGGGGCAGTCTGCAGTCCCACATGGTACAAGACAGCCCTGTGTGGGGAGGGAACATCTTATTTGGAACAAACTTCATCAACATGGGATTTTGAAGCATTATGCTAACATCTTATCTAAAATTCTGGGAACAATAGAATTCCATCAACAGAGCACTTTGCTTGAGATGAAAACCATTCATCAGCTGAGATATTCACTGGGGAAGAGTATTGCTCTTCTAGGGCTGTATCTGTTAGTCTGTGTCGCTAACTTGTTTGACTCTAGTTTAGGCTTTCCTACATGGTGCTCTGTTGGCAGACTTTTAGAATCATACCCTTTGTCCATTCAATTTAATTTTAGTTTAATGTCATCTAAATTATGCTATAAAATGCAAAATTTCAGCTTGCTAAATTCTCCTGACAACCACATTTCCTGAAAAATAAGCATTTCTGCAGTTAAGGAAAAGTCAGTGTTAATACAGCATCTCCTATGGAGATTATTTACTTTTTGTTCCAAAAGTACACAAGGAGGCTGATAAGAAGCAGCTACTAAAAATAAATAGCTAAGGAAGCAGGTCTCACTGACTTGCACCCAACCAGAAAAGCTAGTCTTAAAGGAATTTAGCTTGGACTAATAGAGGAGTTTTGGAAAGGAAAAAAAAAAAAAAAGGAAAAGCATGTGACTATAGCTCCATCTTAATGGAGGAGGCTATAGCATGGCCTGGCCATTACCATATCATGTTCTAGAGTAAAGTAAATTTGAAATTTTTACCAGTAAATCCCCAGTTACTCAAAAAGGGGACTAAAATGATCCAAAGCAGAAGACATGTTAGCTTGACTTTGATTAATTGAGAACTAAAGCTGATTATGTTTCTATTGATTAATTAGAATCATTCAGTACTGTTTATGGCAGATAGAATTTCACAAGTTAATTGGATGGGTTTTTTTGTTTAAATGAGATTACACACTTGCTAAAAGTAATACTGCTGATATAAAATGCCTTCCAGAAATTTAAGTGTATGATGTGGTACTACATGGCCTGTTGATTTAAAGTCTGGAATGTAAAATCAACAAGCAACGGAAGATAGAGCTGTTTGGAGCCTTAGGGGCTGAATACAAGAGTGGTATCTTATAGTAAGTGTTCAGCTTCATGATTCAGTATATTTGTGTGGAACTCTAAGGGCCCAATTACATGATGCTACTTAAAATCTGACCTCTGAAGGAGCAGATGAGAAACCTCGCTTTCACTGATGCTACTAAGAAGCTTGAATCAATTTATTTACAGCTGTGAAATGAGGACAGGACGTGCTCCAGTGCTCATTTACAAACTGAATATAATATGAGCGTTCAGTGAGTAGGTCTCATACCCATCCATCCGGGAAATTTTAGTTCACTGGAATCACATTGGCCCTCGAAATTAGGATAATATTAAAACGTGTTGGTTCTCTGCAAATGAAGAAAGTGAGGCTTCTTAATAAAGGCCTGCTGATCAAAGAAGCACCCCAAGTGACAACTGCCTCACCAGCAAATAGAGGGTTTATTATGATGAACCATCTCTGTTTTCCTACACACTCAGTGAAATCCTTCAGACATGACTTTGGCCGTACTACTGACTGTGATGATGTGAATCTTGCTCATTTGGACTCAAAGAGTCAGTAGACGATCAAAAAATAAAAAGGTTATTCTCATGTGCCCCTTTCTTACAATACCTAGAAAGCCCTTCAGTTCAGAATATGGATTTGAACCCACCTCTCAGAAGCACCTTCGTGAGAAACAACACTCTATTGCCAAAAAGGTCTTGCCTAGTATTTAAAGCTCTGTTGTAGGAGGCATAGGTCAAAATTCAGTCAGACTAAGGAATTTAGTGAATTTGTGTCTCTTTGCAGTGTGCGGTGGCAGTAACCACTGAGTTACTGAGTAGAAAGTAGAAGCAACTGCTCTTCCATCTATCATTTTAATGTATGTGCAGTTAAACAAAGAGATTCTAGGCCCTAAGAAGGCTTCCTTTTTATGAAAATATTTTCAGCTGTAAATGTACCTATCTGACATGCTATATACAGGCAGAGGGGAACGAGGGGAACTCTTATGTGACTCTGTATCCTAGCTTCTTATGGTAATTTACTTTCCATAACATGCACTGTTGAGAATCCAGATTTCATGTAGCAGTTTTTATGTATCATGAAGGCAAGCCTTTGCACTTAACTCAGGGATGTAAAGACCACCAGATGACAGATCATTTAAATAAACTGCTGCAATACTCAATTCCATTATTAATCTTCTCCTAAAAGTAATACTTTATCTGATTAGCCAGTCATTTTAAGTTACATCACAATGTGACCATGGAGACCAGGCGTCACATATTTATTAAAGCTGACATCTGAAGGATTTTCTAAAAATAAGCTCCCACTTTGCAGAGAGGATTTCTCAATCACCTTAATCTTTTGTGGTATTTGGGGATAAAAAGACGCTCCAATGACTGGAAAATTTCCAAAAGTATGTCTGGAAAATTTAAAAAAAACCTCATATGATTCATGAATTGGCCATTCATTCAGGAGATTATCCTATCATACTTTCTAGCTGAGGACTGAAGGAAACAGGCACTGCATCATTCAACTTTCAGGCTTTTTGTCTCCATATATTCATATTCTCCTTGGTACATCAGGAGGTATCCTCCTACCATCCACAACACAAGCATAAAGGATGTGCCTGGTCTGCCTGCCCCAAAGCAAGCCCCATTTACCACTGGCTTAGTGGTTTCAGTACTTAGTAAACAGAAAACCTGAGTTTAATTATCTTCTCAGGCTGATGGTGTCCTTATCACGTATCCTCCTCTGAGAGTCTGTGAGGATGAGATGTTCTCCATGTGACCTATTAAAGTGATATTAATGTTTAGTAACAAATCCTAGTTTGACTGAATGAGAGGAAGGAAGGAAGCATTGTCTCCCTCAGCCTAGTTGATATTGTTCAGTGTGGACAAGGCCACGCTAAACCCCATCTTGCATATTTCTTTCTTGAGTTTAGTGGGAACTACAAACATCAAACTAGAATTTATCAAGTCTGTTTTCTCTCTTCAGTGTCCTAACAAGTGGATAGTAGAATAATGTTCCTGGTTTTGTCTCTCATGTAATCTTGCACCCTTCGCACAGTGACACATATACAATAGGAAAGACTTTGTATATTTCTGCAGTTGCTGTAGTTTTGGAAAGGACCCATATTGTAGGTATGGACTGAAAATTCCCCGAAACTACCCTATGTACTGGGCGCCTTACAAGAATTTTGCTGGAGAAGTGCTTGTCTCCTGACTCTTCTCCTGAGAGCCCAGCAATCTGCCGAATCCAGAGTGATTCTGGAGAGACACAGTGCCCAGGGCACCTGAAACACTTCAAGGGGTCATAAAAGGAGATGTTAATAAGTTTGGGTGCTGCCAGTACATAGATTAAAATTAGATGGTTTTGTTTTGTTCCATTGTAATATCAGGCAGAGCCATGAGTCATGATACTGGACAGAGAAAGAGCAAAGTGCTTAATTCATCGTTAAGGAAGATGAGTATTTAATTAGCTTAATTATGTTTACAAAACTGGGAAAATAACTTTGTTATTTCTTAGATGGGGAAACTGAAGCATGAGGAAAGTAAAGAGTTCTTTTGATATCAATGTTCCCCGCTCCCCACCTCAAGTCAGAAGGCCAAATGCATTTTCTCCTGCTTTTCTGGACAGGATTTTAGTGCAGATTAAATAATGAAATTATACAGTGAATTTTGCCTGGAGTTATAGAAATGCATACCTAGAAGAGACTTCCTGCATCATCAAAACCTCCCTGACCTGAAGGCTGTATTTTAGAATTATTTTTCTGGAACATTGCCCACTGTATTACAGACGATATTTTCCATTGCTTTAATACTCCTCCATCACTGCTTGAAATACTAAATATCGCTGGAAACCTTATAAACTGCTAGTCCTCAATGCCACTAATGTATTCAAATCTCTTCTGTTTTGCAAATCCTAGTAGGCCTAATCCTAATAGGCTCATAGCAGAAATTCTTGTTAATATTTTCTTCTCTGAGTTTAATTTTCATACTATTTTCCATTCACTATTATTTTTTTAAGACTCACAATCATCCTTCATCTATAATAATCTATTCTCTTCTTTCTTCATATTTCCTCCAGCTCCACCATATCAAAGTCATTAAGGAAACAGAGACCACTTAACATAAATATTAATTAAAAATCCCGTTAAAGCACATTTCCAAAGTTAGTTTAAGACAGTGCAGGATAAAAAATTATCTCTTTAACTTCTTGCCACTTGCCAGATTAAGTTCTATTTGTGGGATGGATCTAATGAGGATGGGTACAATCACATCCTGGGATCCTGAAATGAGCTACACGAAATTAATATTCCAGGAACTCCTTACTGCTGATCAGAAATGCCTCTTGTTTATAAAGAAAACACTCAAACCAAACACCACAGTATAAACCAGATAATTCTTATTATGTTAAAAAAAAACAACCACCCACATCACACAGAATCACAGAATCACTAGGTTGGAAAAGACCTACAGGATCATCGAGTCCAACCATTCCTATCAAACACTAAACCATGCCCCTCAGCACCTCATCCACCCGTCCTTTAAACACCTCCAGGGATGGTGACTCAACCACCTTCCTGGGCAGCCTGTTCCAGTGTCCACTGATACTTTCCATGAGAAATTTTTTTCTGATGTCCAACCTGAACCTCCCCTGGCAGAGCTTGAGGCCATTCCCTCTCGTCCTGTCCCCTGTCACTTGGGAGAAGAGGCCAGCTCCCTCCTCTCTACAACCTCCCCTCAGGTAGTTATAGAGAGCATGAGGTCTCCTCTCAGCCTCCTCCAGGCTAAACCACCCCAGCTCTCTCAGCCGCTCCTCATAAGGCCTGTTCTCCAGCCCCTTCACCAGCTTCATTGCTCTTCTCTGGACTCGCTCCAGAGCCTCAACATCCTTCTTGTGGTGAGGGGTCCAGAACTGAACACAGTACTCGAGGTGCGGCCTCACCAGTGCCAAATACACATATAACTACAAATACAGAAGGAGAAAAAACTGTTGGTCCTAAAGTGCTCACAATTTAATGAAAAGCAAAACAAGGTTAGATGAAAGTCTGGAAAAGTGATGTCATAACAGCCACATGATACAGTCATTCTCAAAAAAAGCAAGTCAATAATGAACTCATCTGTCTAAATATCAACTCACTACTTATACTACTGCAAAGGTGTTTCAAGGAGAACTGAAAGAAGCTGAGAGAATGTTTCTGAGAGACCAATTTTTCTTTTAGCCAGTGTTTTGAAGAGAAATGTAAATAAGATTTAGCTACTTAACTTTCAGTTAAGATGGATTGGTATATTCTTACCTAAACTAAGCAATTTTTCTGACTTGATGAAACTATATGCAATTTACTGAACTTTAATCAAGTAGATAGAGTTAATTGAGTTCCTACTGGGCCTGACAGATAAGCAGATTTGCAATAGCAATATGTATCATGTTTTCATAGGGGGCGGGATTTTGAAGACCTAGAGATCTGAAGCAGATCTGGCCATGCTGTTTGAGTACTGGAGAGCTGTAAAACCTGGCCACAGTTGCTAATATCTTAGCTTCAAAGGGGGAATTGGAAAGCTGTGTCTTACCAGAGCAGGCAGGTTACATTGCAAACTGGTGCCAGCCTGGGTTCAACTTTAGTTATAATCTTCAACAGGTCAGAAGTAGCTCTGCATTAAGGTTAACCCTCTCTGCTTGCTGTGGAAATGAGTAGGTGGACACAGGAGGAGAAAGAGATTCTGTCACCTCTGCCCATAAACAACCATTCTGAAAGCTCAAATCCACAGGCAGACTCAGACAGCAAACAAAAATTCGAGGGAATCCAGCTGGCATAGTGTTCTCGAACACCACAAACACAGTATCCAATAGGGAACTTTCATAGAATTTCTGGTTCCAGGTCACTGGAGTGAAATTCAAGTTACAAAATACTGACATTTCCCAGTCTTGTTCATGTAGTGAGTCAAAATCAGATCCCAGTAGTAATTTGCAGTTAGAAAGAAACCTGTTTTGCAGTATTTGTTAGTAAAAGATGGCTCACATCTCCCTCCACCCCCTTTCACCTCCCATTTGAACCTTCATGGGACAAAGCTCAGCCTGGAAATGGCATTGCCTTCATGGCCAACTATTGGATTACTGGTAGATCATCTGCTCCTCAGCAGTCCCAGCTCTCCTACTCTCTGGTTCTGTAGTCACATAACAGTATTCCTGCTGTAATTTTCTTAGTGTTTTGTTCTTTTTAAAGAGTTCCATTTAACAACACAAACCTTCAGATTCAGTCACCCTTATATAAGATCATCTCCCTCCTTTCTTTCCTGGACAACCCTCTCTTGATGTTTTCAGTGTTTTTTATTTATCTAAATCAAAAATGGTTTTTTTAATTGTTGTTAGGATAACATAAAACCCATCTAATAAAATGACAAAGTATGTAATGTAATATTAATGTTTAGCAATAATATAAAAGTAAAATAAACTAGGTTGTTTGACTATGTTTTGAGGTAACCTGTTTGAGGAAATTACCATGTTATGTATGTGCCAGACTGAACACCATTCAAAACAGGGAGAAAAGGTAAAGTGGCCCTATGGCAGGATTCGGCACTAATCCTCTTGGGTCCATAGAAGTGGACAACTCTTGGATACTTTTATAAAGGGTTTTCTCTCTGCTTCATTTTCCTCCAAATGGGTCTCAAGATCCTGTCTATTGTGTAATATAATTTAAAAATAAACCAAAATAATTTTTAAAATTATTTTTAACTTTTATGTTAAATGACTTCATAAGCATTTTCTGGTATTTTTCTAAGACCTTCTCAACCTTTTGCGAATCCTTGATATTCAAAATTGTAAGATGATCTACCTTGTATAAAATGCATCCTAAAAAGAACCTTGTTAGTGAGGAAAGCTGGTTGTGAGAGCGCTGGCACTAAGCAGTGCTGTAAACAACCTTGTTGTACCTATAGGTAACCAGAAGTCTTCTGACAGTAAAGCTTTTTCTTAAAAGACAAAATCCTCTAAAATTGAGGTGCTTTCTGTAAATACTAACAAGTGTCTGTTTCTGATATAGTACAGGCTCTTTTGCCTGGTTAATGTTTGTTTATGAGTATTACTTAAGCATCCATGTGAGTAACCCTACATATACAAATGAACTGAAGGTGACACACTGAAATTGTCTTTATCGGTGTGTCTGTTTTTATTTATCTTTGTTCCTGTTCCACAAATCTGCAAGTCTCCTGTCCTAAGCCTCTGTTTTCTGGAGACTCTTTTATGAACCACCAGATTTTGCAGGATTGCATAAGCAAAGGACCTGGACATTTCCCATGATCTCAGGGTCATGTGTACAGGTCCTCTGCTGCAGCTCAACAGATCAGATAACTCAACTTGTATGCTTTCCTTCCCAAGAAAATGGCCTGACTTGCAGTGTCCCATGACAAAAATGCACATTCTCTTCTGAGATTTCATAGAATCAAGGAATCATAGAATGGTTTGGGTAGGAAAGGACCTTAATCATCATCTAGTTCCACCCCCCCGCCATGGGCAGAAACACTTCCCACTAGACCAGGCTGCTCAAGGCCCCATCCAACCTGACCTTGAACATTTCCAGGGAAGGGGCCATGACTGTCCTTCTTAGTCAGTATAGCACAGACAATAACAGCACTGAACAGTAGATCAAGTGTAGCCAGCTTGTTACATACACAGGTAAATTGTATAATCACTGGAGCCATGAATGTGGGTAGCTTATATGAACTAATTTGCATACATGCATTCGATTCATATTGCACCTCCTCATCGCAAAATCTAAGTCCAAATTATAGAATCCTAAATGTTTTTCCCTGGCACAGTATGTTTTACCAAAGCACCTTCAGATGTTTAATGAACATCAGTCAGGGAGGTCTGCTTATGTGGTGAATTTTCCTTCCTTTGCTCTGCCTACATTTTCAGTGCATAGTATATTTATTTGAATTTATTTGTCAAGTGAACTTTTCTCCAGGTCATGTATGAAAGGACTCCTGCAAATGCTCTGTGTTTAAAATGCGCCCATCTATTTTGACTGAACAAGCACCTAAATCTCAGTGGGTTTCCCTTTTGTGATTTGCAACTATCCTTCCATATGTATTTCAAAAACTTCTGCTTGCCACATAACTTAACTCTCATTTTAGAAAGAATAAAAGCAAAAGAGATACATGTATGGCCAAAACTAATTTTGTGAAGTAATGCTTCTCTCTCCCTATTCTCGACAACTTTTTGCTTTATTCTGTTTTTCTCTTGGTAACCATAAATATGTTTCCACTGCTTCTTGGACTGAGATGCAAGTTGGTAATAGAGCTGCAAACAGAATGCCGAAAACCTGTTGTTTCTCTGGAGTTCTAGCCAGAAAAACAAAATAAAAAAAAAAAATCAGTAATTGACTGAACAGTCATAACATATAGTGCATTTACATTGGTAATCACATCACTTAAATTCTGCACTCTAAATAACGATACAAGCATAAACTTTAAATATAAAACTTCTAAAATATGTTTCTGGGCCTCTTTCACTGAGAGCTTTCCTAAGTCCTTTAAAAAAATCAGGCAAGAGACAGTAATTGTATTTCCAGATCTGTCTTTATTACTTAAGCTAGAAAGAGATGTCCAGAATGAAATGGTCTAACTTCTTGCCAGAATGGATTTCTAACTAATATGAACTGGCTCTGCTTTTTGCTTCCCTGGGGAAAAGGGTCCTCTCATATTTATGCATTTAAAAGGAGTCTGAAGAGCTCTGATACTCAGCCTTTAGAGATGTAGCAAGGAAAATATTAGCATTAATTGCATGTGGATCTGCAACAATTATCTATGTGCCTATTCAGAATTAATTTAAAAAAATGCTAGAAATGTCCTTTCCAAAAGCATAGTCAGTCTGACTTTCTGGTACTTTATACTTAGCAAACATGCTACTGTCTCAGGGTAGCAGAAATCTGTCTCCTTTTTTTCATCAGATGTTTCCTAAGAATTTCCTAAGAACTAGGAATTAATTTTGAACTGAAAAGTTGCCATCAGCCCCATTTAAACAAAAAAAAATGCATCTATCTTTCATGTTTTGAAACTGAAAACCCTGAAGATCTTGGAAAATTTTAAAAGCACACAAAAATATTCTTTCATATGTAGACAAAATAAATCGCTTCCCTTTTTTCCTGTAGACTAGACTGATACACACAGGATATGTGAGTGAATCATTGTAACGCACTATTGAATGTCTGTGAGTTCCTTCATGTACTAGGAACAAAGCATTGTTTCTGACTAAGCTCACATTTCTAGCTCAGAAATTTTCTAGTATGTTCACTACAGGCCAGTACCCTGAGAGGGAATGGCTCTGATATTTCACAGAATCACAGAATCACTAGATTGGAAAAGACCCACAGGATCATCGAGTCCAACCATTCCTATCAAACACTAAACTATGTCCCTCAGCTCCTCATCCACCCATCCTTTAAACACCTCCAGGGAAGGTAACTCAACTACGTCCCTGGGCAGCCAGTTCCAGTGCCCAATGACCCTTTCCATGAAAATTTTTTTTCTGATGTCCAACCAGAACCTCCCCTGGCACAGCCTGAGGCCATTCCCTCTCATCCTGTCTCCTGTCACTTGGGAGAAGAGGCCAGCTCCCTCCTCTCTACAACCTTCTTTAAGGTAGTTGTAGCAAGCAATAAGGTCTCCCCTCAGCCTTCTCTTCTCCGGGCTTAAAAACTCCAGCTCCCTCAGTCGCTCCTCATAAGGCCTGTTCTGCAGCCCCCTCACCAGCTTCGTTGCTCTTCTCTGAACTCGCTCCAGAGCCACAACATCCATCTTATAGTGAGGGGCCCAGAACTGAACACAGTAGTTGAGGTGCGGTCTCAGCAGGGCCGAGTACAGGGGGAGAATAACCTCCCTGGACCTGCTGGTCATGCCGTTCCTGATACAAGCCAGGATGCCATTGGCCTTCTTGGCCACCTGGGCACACTGCTGGCTCATGTTCAGTCGTCTGTCAACCAACACCCCCAGGTCCTTCTCCCCCAGGCAGCTTTCTAGACAGACTTCTCCTAGTCTGTAGCACTGCACAGGGTTCTTGTGCCCCAAGTGCAGGACCCGGCATTTGGCCTTGTTAAACCTCATGCCATTGGACTCTGCCCAGCAGTCCAGCCTGTTCAGGTCCCTTTGCAGAGCCTCCCGACCCTCCAGCAGATCCACACTTCCACCCAGCTTAGTGTCATCTGCAAACTTGCTAAGGGAGCACTCGATGCCTTCATCCAGGTCATTGATAAAGACACTGAACCGGGCTGCACCCAGCACTGAGCCCTGGGGAACCCCACTTGTCACTGGCCTCCAGCTGGATTTAACTCCATTTCCCACCACTCTCTGGGCCCGGCCATCCAACCAGTTTTCCACCCAGGACAGTGTGCGCCTGTCCAGGCCAGAGGCCGACAGTTTCCGAAGCAGAATGCTGTGAGAAACTGTGTTAAAGGCTTTACTGAAGTCCAAGAAGCATCCACAGCTTTTTCCTTGTCCAGTAGGTGGGTCACTTTGTCATTTGGGGAGTTCTGTGAAAATGGACATGTGAATGCATTCCAAAATATGACAGGAAAATGCTGTGTCAGTGGCTTCATATTCAAATGGTTTGCTAATATGTGAATTTCCCCATTTAGCCTCTCACTAAATCCTACAAGGACTGAAGTCAAATGGCATTTTTGGCTCAGACATCATCAGTGGAGCAAGAAACAGAAATCTTTAAATTTAAAGTGTTGGTAAGTGTTATTATATTGTTAAACTAACTCTGTGGATGGAACAGATGTCAGAGGAATATCCAATTTACCCTCTCAGATTGAACTTTTATACTAACCAGAATAACATACAGGTAGAAAAGGAAATGCATATTTTAATTCCAATTAAATGTGGGGATACATCTTTATAGTAGATGATACCAATTTTATATAACTCTAAATACCCTTTAAGATTATGGATAGCATAATTCTTTTAACATATTCACTGTACCTTGTTTCATTTCTTTAGATTAGGAATATAATTTTTTCCCTGAAAAGATTAAGAAATATATACTGTAATTATGGCAGAAAAAATGTGGCATAAATGCTGGAGAGATAATGAATTGCTGTTCCTAGTGTTTTCTATCCCACATCGATTTGCACAAACTTCGACTAATTCAAGTAAACTTCACATAAGCCCATTTCTTCAAATGAAATGTAAATTTTGAACCTCCTTAGAACTGCCTAGAAAAAAAAATATCCTGGAAACTAATACTACATGATCCTCTATTTGAAGTTATTAACTGCACTGACCAGTATCCATGGAAAAGACTTTTAATCTGCTCCGCTCCATGTCAAACGTAACTACAGTGAGAGTATTACACTCACAACAACTTTAACTTAGCATGATATATTAAAATTATCTTCAGACTTCCTTCCTTTCCACCCACAGTTGTGGATCCAGTTATAGTGTCCTGAAATCCTGTCTGAATTTCTGATAATTTTACCAAAAGAACTTATCATGAAGCAATATTGAGTCACGCTCCACATCCAGGGACGCTGTAAAATATAATTGCAGTTATATGCTGACCCCTTGGTCAAAGAATGAAGTAATTTATAACATGTAAATGGTTTGCAAACTTAATACACTATCAGACACAGGTGGCAGTCAGATTTTTCTTTTTTTCTCTCCTGGATCAAGACATACAAATTACTAGAAAATGCTCCTCTTTGGGACATGCCTGAATTATGCCTGAAAATCAGTTGTATGGGAAAAGAGAAACTTTGCTGGCATGTGACAATATTCAGATAGTTTACCTAGTTGGAGCACAAATTGATAAGCAAACTCCCTGATTCTTCCCACAATGTTTTGCTCTAGTTGTATTTTTAACCTATTTCTTATCTTCTAATTTGCCTAATAAAAATTCACTTTGCATGACAGGATATTTTCCTATATGCAGCATTCATTTTCATCTGTAAACTCCTAATTCCAGTGAGGAATAATGACAAGAGTCTGAAGCAGTTTTTTCAGCAATGGTTTTGTCCCAGGCCCCTCCCCAGTCTGGTTCCCAAATGAATACTTCTGGGGACAGTTGCAGCCAGGTGCCATATATGGAGACAAACTGTCTGCTGACTTTAAGTTGTTTGGGATCAGATCTGAGCCCCTGTTTCTAGTTGCCCAGAAGGAGATTCCATTCCAAAAGGCAAGTAAAGGGGAAAAAAAAGGATGCTTCTCACTCAGCAGATAATATATTATGCTGTAGGAGTTCCTGGCTGAGGAAACTTAACTCATTTTTCTTTCCAAAATATTTTTCAATTGCTATGATGCCCTTGAACTGGAAGAAAAATAACTACATATATCACTTTGAAGTCTTGCTTTTCTAATATCAGGCCTACGAGCCGAAATTCTCTTAGCAGTAGCAGGTTTGTTTAATATATTATGGAAAGGATTATGACTTTTCAGCTTCCACTGAAAGGAGACCTCATCTCTGTGTAAAACTGAGTGAAAGGAGGTTGTAATGAGGTGAGGGTCAATCTCTTCACTCAAGTAGCATGGGACAGGAGAGTGAACTTGGCAGTATTAGATTTACTGTTGGACTTCATGATCTTAAAGGTCTTTACCAACCCAAACAATTTTATGATTCTATGTCAAGAAGAAAGGGCTTTAAATTGCACCAAGGGAGGTTTAGATTGAATATTAGGAAAATTTCTTCACCAAAAGGGTTGTCAAGCATTGGAACAGGCTGCCCAGTAAAGTGGCTACATGACTCTCTTGAGGTATTTATAAGATGTGTACATGTGGTGCTTAGGGACATGATTTAGTGGTGAACTTGGCAGTGTTGTTTATGGTTGAACTCAACGATTTTAAATGTTTTTTCTAACATAAATGATTCTGTGATTCCATATCAGAATTTGCTTTACATAGAATCATAGACTAATAGAATCATAGAATAGTTTGAGTTAAAAGGAACCTTAAAGACCATCTAGTTCCACCTCCCCCTCACCCCCTACAATGGGCAGGGGCACGTCCCACTAGATCAGGCTGTACAAGGCCCCATCCAACCTGGCCTTGAACATCTTCAGGGATGGGGCAGCCACGACTTCCCTCGGCAACCTGTTCCAGTGCCTCAGCACTCTCACAGTGAAGAAATTCCTCCTTATGTCTAGTCTAAATCTGCCTCTCTCCAGTTTATACCCGTTGCCCCTAGTCCTACCACTACAGGCCTTTGTAAACAGTCCCTCCTCAGCTGTCTTGTAGCCCCCTTCAGGTGCTGGAAGGTCACTGTAAGATCTCCTCGGAGCCTTCTCTCCTCCAGGCTGAACAAGCCCAACTCACTTAGCCTGTCCTCATATAGGAAATGCTTCAGCCCTTTGATCATCTTTGTAGCCCTCCTCTGGACCTGTTCCAACGGTTCCATATCCTTCTTATGTTGATGATTCCAGAACTGGACACAGTACTCCAGGTGAGGTCTCACAAGAGAGGAATAGAGGGGCAGAATCATCTCCCTTGAACTGCTGGCCACACTTCTTTTGATGCAGCCCAGGACATGGTTGGTCTTCTGTGCTGTGAGTACACACTGCCGGCTCATGTCAAGCTTCTCATCGACCAGCACCCCCAAGTCCTTCTCTGCAGGGCAGCTCTCAATCACATCATCCTCCATCCTGTATTGAAATCGGGGGATTGCCCCGACCCAGGTGTAGGACCTTGCACTTGGCCTTGTTGAACTTCATGAGGTTCACACAGGCCTGCTACTCCAGCCATCCAAGTCCCTCTGGATTGCATCTGGTCCTTCCAGTGTGGCAACTGCACCACTCTGCTTGGTGTCATCTGCAGACTTGCTGAGGGTATACTCAGTCTTGCTGTTAGTATGATTGATGAAGATATTAAACAGCCCTGATCCCAGTACAAACCCCTAGGGGACACCACTTGTCATGGATCTCCATCTGGACATCGAGCCACTGACCACTACTATCTGAATATGATCATCCAACCAGTTTCTTATCCATCGCACCATACACCCAACAAATCCATATCTCTCCAATTTAGAGAGGCTTCATGCTTGCAAGCTCTTATCCCAACTGGGGACTTCAACCACCTCGACATACGCTGGAAAAGTAGCACAGCAATCTGTAGGCAGTCCAGGAGATTCCTGGAGTGCATTGAAGATAATTTCTTAATCCATTGTTGTGGTGACAGCAGCCATGGAGCCATGTGTTAATAGCCTGGACTCATCTGATCCTCACAATGTCACTATCCTTAACTGGAAGAGGGAAGAAAAAACCACTTGAGCTCCAAATTCCTTCACTAGCCATCCCAAGGCCCTAAAATCTCTTTTAATCCTCCTTGGGCTACGTACTGTGGCTTCATCCCCTCGCACATGGAGCAGCAGTAATAGGTAGTAGTCTGAAGGCCTCACCAGGGTGGGAAGTATCCTGGCAGTATCCCTTACCTGGTCACTTGGGAGGCAGCAGACTTCTCTGTGAGTAGGGTCTGCTCAACATATTTGACCCTCTGTCCCCATCAATAGAGTCTCCTACAATTATGATTCTCCATTCCATCCTCATGGCAGTTGTGATAATACAGTGTGTGTACTGTTGCAGTTTCAGACCCTGCTCTGATATAGGTGCTTCATCCTCCACTTTTTCCTTCAGTCCAACCTCCACATCAAGAGCCTCAAATCTGTTGTGGAGAGACACTTGAGGAGGTGTGGGCAAGGAGTATATTTGAAGATATTTTGTTAAAGTTGCAGCGTTTAATTGTATCCTGCCAGCTTTTGTAATTCAAATTTTCAAAGGTTTTCAGGTCCATAATCGAGAATTGTTAAGACTACAGAAAATTAATTTCCTGGCTAATTAAGACTTTTGCAATGAACATTGTATAGAATTATAGAGCAAGGCTTGCCATTCAATCTATCTCTGTAAAATTAAAGTTCTGGTACCCTCCACTTTATGGACTGCTGTTCAAAACAGGACGGTACTTTTTTGGATGGAATGAACTCTATTGTCCTCTTTTGCTTCTTCCATATTCATAAATCATCTGTGAATTAATTTCTCCGAGGAAGATGCCAGTGTGATAACAACCTGAAACTTAAGCCTGGAATGAAATGACATTTAAAATTAAATCACATATTTGTTTATAGAAAGGTTGACTGATTAAATGCCTTAGCACTGGCAAGATTCCTCTGTGTTGTTAAAATGTTTTCGAAAAATTGTGCTTGTATTACATCTGTTTGCTCCTATTTATTCTTGTCCAGTCTGGTCTGCCAGGACAGCCCTCTTCAGTCTCCTGCAGCCAGTGCTGTCCATCTGACTTCATGTTCCTCTATTCACTGAGGAGCCCCCTGTTACAAATAAAAATGCAATGTGGCTAGCGTGGAGTAGGAAGAAGTGTGACCTCTGGTGATAGATGGGGCCAGAGGAATCTGTGTTGTTCTTGGCTATAGCCACTTCCAATCAGGAAAACATTAGCTTGTTTTCTTCCTTCATCTCATGTCCCAGGGCTTTCAGGGCAGAAATTTCATTATATTTTGGATGGGTGGAAAAGCAATAATAAAATTACTGAGGCAGGTAGACAGGAAGTTTGCAGCAGGCTATCAAAGCAGAAGCAACAACAAAAAAACTTTAAGGTTTAAAGAAAAACAAAACTTTCTCAAACTGTTTTTTAAGGAGCAGCACCTATTGTAGCTAAATCAACACTCTTGGGGTTGTTGATTCTGCAGCCATCCCACTGTCAGAAGAAGAATGATGCATCAGAAAGAGAGATTAGCTATGTCTGTCATGTGAAATACCAGGAAAAAAATTATTTGTGTTCTTAAAATCACAATGTCAAATATTTGTTAAAAAGAAAATCTTGGGAAAAGTGAGGACTTGAATTTCCTAAAAGTCTTCTTAGCATATTTAACAGTTTGCATTATTGCAACCCAGCATGAGTCAGAATAAGACATGTATTTTTAATGTAACTGCACAAATTTAACTTTAGCTCTATTTTAGAATTGCTCTTATACTTAGTTTAATTACTATTTTCTTTCCTTAGAAACATCCTAACTTTTTTCTCAAGCAAATTCATAGACTTATACATTAGTTTGAGGTGGAAGGGACCTTTAAAAGCCATCAAGTCTGACTCCCCTGCAGTGAGCATGAACATCTTGAACTAGATCTGGCTGTTCAGAGTAGTAAGCTCCAGAGCTGAAATGAAAAAGGAAAATAAAAACTGAAATAGTAACTGGGAGCACTTGGTTGAAAGTGAATGTTTCTGCTTGTTCTTGTATCTGACTCTGAGCAGGAGGCCAAGGTTTGGCTTGATGCTGCTTTACATCAGCATCCACTGAGATAACCCTCTGGAGATGAAGGATGTTCTGTATCATCTGCTTTCTTGGCTTTTCATGAAACTCCCTAGTGAGTTATTGCCTCTTCTGTAGTCCTTATAAAAACCTGCTGAAATAGGGAAAGACTGAAAAAGAAACTTAGTCTTCATTAGGCTTTAAATGCCCTATGATGATGCATTTTCTATCATCTACCTATGCAGCACAGTGGAGACCTCTTCCACGACTGATCTATAAGCCTCTGCTGAAAGAAAATAATGCCCTCATAGACGCTTTGGGTTACAAGCATTTGTAATGGCAAATTTTATGTGATATTTTTTTAAATGTCAAACTTCAGTTGTTTGAATTTACAGTTTTGAAACCTGGAAAGAAAGATCTATGATCGATTTAAATCTGAGCTGACAGTTTTCATTAAAGAATTAGAAAACTTCTAAAAGTATCTTAAATATTTTAAATAGACAAGTGGGTAAGTCCTGTGTCTTGTTCCATATTGACTTGTTCATCATACTTCCATAAGGCTAATCTCATAAGACCTAGGTCTGAAATTACAGATATGATTGGTATTGTGTGCCTTTAAGCTCTAATATAGATTGCAGCCAGGACAGCTGTCCAAGTTTCTAGGTAAACAAAAACATAACAGCATCTTTACTTAGACAGGAACCCAACTTTCTCATCTAAACCTTATCAGTCCTCTGGATACTTATTTTTTAATATTTGTCCTTTCTTGAAATATTCATTACTAACTATAAGTGGGAGTGAGATGGGGCTCTGTTTGTTACAGACAGGTATTCCACTAGCGCTAATATTTACATGTGCCTCTGAGCTTGTTCATGTCAGCAATCCTGCAAGGTGCTCACTGAAGACAGGAATATGATAAGAAAGAGCAGCAAATGCAGAGCCAATGTAGACTCAGAAAATATCTTCCGTCTCTGATTTGATTACACTTTAAAAAATGTACTTAATGCTTTCACATTGAGAATCATTTTTAAAAGTTTGAATATGCACAATTATAAAGATAGTATTCAATTAGAAAAGGAATAATCATGACCCAAATTTTCATGAAGAATTAACTCTCTGAGCCTGAAACCTTTCATCTACTTTATACTGCCAAGTGTCTCTAAAATCTCTACTTAAACATAAAAAAAATAAAAAGCTTCACAATAACTTTTCTTCCAATACAGAAAACCACATATTCAATAGATAGTTGACTCTTCCATAAAAGTTGGTATTCTATAAAGGCTGTTTCCAAGAAGCTTTCCTGTCTACTTTTTTGCCTGTATTGCTCAACAGGGATACTCTGGTTTACTTTTAGTTACTTTTACAATTGTTTAGTCTGAGTTCTTGTGAAGCGATTCCGTCAAAGGAAGCTCATTAAACCAGTGCTATTTTTTTTTTTCCTTTACAAAGATTCTGAAAAGTCTTGTTGACCAGGAAGGCTCTGAAGGGTTGGGTAAGGTTATGAAGTCAATAGCCTAAAGAGGAAACTGCTGCCAGCAGTTCTGGGTATATTGAGCAATTGCTTTTTTCAGTAATCCTTGTTTATTTTTAGTTTTATAGTAAGCTTTCGTGAGGTTTCATGTGGATAGGGTGTAGGGGCAAAACCTAAGTGAGAGATTTCTTTTTGTTTTTAAAATCCTTTCTTTTGAGACGGTAAAGTAAATAATAGTCACTTTTGTAAGCACAATGATTCGGGAGTTCAATACTAAAAGTAGGGAGGTGCAGAATACTCATGTGCATGAATATCAGGAATATATGCTATTCTAGTCAGTAGTGATGGGAATTTGGCAAATATTTTTCTTTTTTTTTTACATCCTTTTCCTTTCATGATGTTCCTCTGGGACTTGTTTGTAAAATATTCCAAGCAAAATTTCCCTGAAGTCCCTCACAACACTTCAGTTTGGACTAAAGATTGTGCTTGGCACCAAGTCCAAGACCAATAATGAATACTAGGATGGACTGCTCAGTACACACAGCTTTTTCTCAAGGTTACAAAGTCAGACAGCCTCCAATCTAAGAGGAATGTGAGATTATACTTTTACCTACAAGTTTAAAAAAAAATAACTCAAAGATTTATGCAAATTATAATCTCTAAAATGCATGGATGATAAAAGAAACCTTGCTTTTTTGTTTAAAAAGAACTAATTGTAATAGAATTTAAACAATGAACAATTATTTTATTATTTATGGATGTGATCTCGACTGAAGATAATCAGGAAGATAGAGACAAAAAATCCTTTAAATTCCCATATCAGTAGAAGCTGTTCTTCTGATCTTGTAAGCTTTTGAATACAGAAAATCAAGTCATGTTAAATGAAAAATTAGACTTCATAAGGATTATGTCCATCATTGTGATCTTTCAGAAACCCTTTTATCTTAAAAGGCATGGCAAATATGAGGTTAAATTCTCTATGTGTCTTTGAAAATGTTACCTCACAGCTTAAAAAGCACTGAAATGAGATAGGATTTCCATATGGAAAAGTTCTGTCACTGGTGGGGCCTTGTATCATTCATCACTTTTTTTTTCTCTGTGGAATGTTGTTTGGTCTGAATAGGAGGAAAGAATAAGTGTAATACTCCAAATAAGAAAGAGGTGGGACATATATCGATCTAACATATAGTCCATTTATTATGTACCCCAACCTCAGTCATAGCACTAAGCAAAAAGTGTGTGTGTGTGGGTGGAATTTAAGCAAAAGAACTAGAGTAGAAATCAAGGAGAAACAGTTAGTGACTCATAAAAAATATAACACCATTAAAAAGCGAATTATCACTGTAAGAATTAAAATAAACAATCAAACACAACTCTTCCAAGTGAGAAAATACATTACCCGGAATGACAGCCCAAACAATACTTTTTGCCTGAATAGGATTTATCTCTAATTGGGGTCTAGTTTCTCTTGAATTCCATTGAATACAGAAGTCAGAAAATTTGGTAACTTGAGATCGTTAACTCCCATTTTGTAGGTCAATGACATATCTTATCATCATCATGACAACTGCCTGAAAATGTATTTCTCAACCTGCCATCCTGTAGGTAGATATTCTGAAAAGTATTTCTAAACTGTGCTTCTGTCAAAACCTTTTCTCGTCTTCTTCCTGGGAAAGGTACATACTGCTTATCTCTCCGGGTCTCTCCAGCTACTGATTTAATACCTAGGGAAAAAAGTGCAAATCAACAACTGATATTACATACTGATATTTCTGCTACTCATTTAATTATTACAGTCCTTTGTAATGCAAATAAACTGAACCCATCCAGAGCACAGAACTGTATATCAGCTATAGCCAGTGCCAGGCATCATTGGTGGAGTTAGCTAAATAGTGTTGTGAGCAGGTATGGTTTTCTTTAACAAAATCCATTCTTGTTTTCTACATAAAAGTATCAGTTAGGCTGTGAAAAGTGGTGAAGAAAAGGTCATATCCTCTCTGTGTATACTCTTTCTGATTCTTCCACCAACCCTTGCAACTCCCACGGAAACCAACAGGAGTTTCCTGTTAGCTTGGGAGCCATGAGGGAAGAGTTAAGGGCTTATATTTATCTTATTCCATTTATACCTGTTTGAAAACAGGCCCTTATCACATTGTGGTTTGAGGACACTTTAACAGATAAATGCAGAACAATTCAGGAAGAATCTGCTTGTGGAGGTATGTTCTTAGGGATGGCAGAAAGTATTTGCATGTGCCTCTCTGCCAGGCAAACAAGGACTAATCAGTACCTGCCTGCCCTGGAAGCCTGTCTTCTTCTGTCTGCTCTTCTCCCACGCTAATTCCATTTTCACGTGTTTTCTGTCCTATCCTCTTTCCTGTAAGTGCTCATTTCTTTAAACTCTTTACCATTTTTTATTGCATATGCTGTTATGCAAGAGACAGTCAAAATATATATTGGAGACATTTAACAATACAGAGTATCTAAGTGCCATTATTTTCCTGCGAGACTTCAGATTTTTCATAACAATCATAATTTTTTAAGAGGAACTCCAAGAATGAAGGAGAGGGAATGAAATTGCAATGTATTAGTCTGCTGCTAATGATTTATTCTCGTGAATTTATAAAGTAAGGAAAATCTTCATCAAGCTTTCTTGATGTAAAACTCAAGAACTAAACATTTGTTAAAGATGAGAAGCATTTTTGGCAGTCTGCTGCGTAAACCATTATCATAATCCACGTGTATGACAAATTCAGGGATTGTCTTATAATATCTTTAGATACACGGAGATGCCAGAGACTGTGCAGAAATCCCCTTACTTTGCCAAAGCAAATAAACGAAGGGAAATCCTGGAGTGTAAGGAGTGAACGAAATAGATGTGGTAGCTTTACTTCACATTTGCTCTGTCTCATACCAAGGTCCCATGTAAGTAGTATAGTTTGAGTGTTGTTACACTTAGCCAATAGCAATAGAAAAGTCTCTTTTAGTATGAGGTCAGCTGAATTTAAGTCATATCAACCCAAAGGCTGCTGCAAATTATTCAAAATTCTGAACTCAGGGTAATTTATAATATTCCTTTTGAGCTGAGGCATACAGATCAAGTGTAACATCACTTGAAAAGAGAATAGCAGTTTCATCCTTGTAATATTGCTCTTCTACCCTTTCCAATCTAATAAAGTATTGGGCGGGGAGGGGGAGGAGGGGGGAAAAACACAAAAGACAAGGAATGAAAAAACAAGTTGCCAGCTGGCTGACTTCCAGTTTACATGGCTATAACTGAACACAGAATCGGCCCAGTATTTGACTTTATTAAGAAAGACAGACCCTTGTCCAGGTCCCATTAAGACTGATGAAAAATACACTTCATTGATTTCACTGACAGTGGATTGAGCTCATTAAAAAAAATTAGTTTGGTGTCAGGATAGTGACAGTTCTGTGTAAACTGGAAAGGATGTGATAATTTGCAGGCCGAAAGAATATATTTTCACAACTTTAATATGAATTGCAAACAAACAAATTTCTTGAAAATTCAAAATTAAATCATGTTCCTTTTATTTAGCAATACTGCTGAAAATACGCAACGTGTCTCTTGGCTGTCCATCAACAGAAAAAAAAAAGTATTCGCAAAGACTAGGATTATATTCCCATCACATCACTCACTGTGGCAGCACTAACTTTAAAGAGAAAACAATTAGCTGTGGTAGACCTCTACTAGATCACTCCTATCCCACAGTCTAGGGAGAAACACATAAAGAACTGATATTTTCTTTTACTGGCACTGAGTGGCTAATGTGAAGTTAACTCAAAATGACTGTTTTGCTTAGGGGGAAGAATGGCTGTACATTTGTGACATAGTGTACCAGAGGCATTGAATTTGCCTTGCACTTACAGTTGGAGTCTTGCAGATTGTACTAGGGTGTGTCACTGCTGTGTTGGGAAATAGTTTCCCTCCTGGTGGAACCAAGGTTGAGGTCACTGGTTGGAATGCCCCTGACTCATCCCACTTGCAACACTACCTCTCAGGGATGTGCAGTGCATGTCTACAGTCAGATATTTGTATAAACGTATTTTTTTATAGCACCATGTACATATACAGTCCTAGGACCATACAGAGTTACAACACATCAAACCCTTGTTCCTTCCTTTCTGCTCTGTACCGCTTGGTAACGTCAATGCTACTGTAGTGCCTCTTAAAATAGGATTTGTCTCTTCAGCCACTAGAGAGGAACAACATGTCTAAATAATGTCTCTAATTTGCAGTGAAGTCTAAATTTCAGTCTAGTCCATGCCCATAATCAGAGATCTATACCTGTCCAGGTTTAAGGAAATATCTCAGTTCCCAAAATGGAGAAAGAATCTATAGGCAGATACACTACAGGAACAGTAAGATTTCGGCTTTTTTCTCCAGTAATAAAATGTTCTCATGGCACACTGAGTTTAATAGCTTTTGCAGAATTTGTGCTTGCTGAGGCAGTGAAAACAAGGTGAGTCTCATGGAAATACTGAGAAGATCTGAGCAGAGACAATGCTAATAGTAAATTCACTACTACGTCATCTCAGGAAAAAAATCCACAAATAGGCTTGGCAGGGACTCGAACCTCTCTCCTCATTGACATGGATAGCCACAGCTGTTAAATCAAGGGGAAAAAAAGTCAAATATAGGGACTCCATGTATATTCCAGGATCCTTTCCAGGAATAATGGTTTTTTTCTATTCCTTTTGTTTCTCTTCCTCCCCCCCCGCCTTTTCCTTTTTTTTTCTTATTTTAATGTTTTTTTTTTTTCCCCTGGAATTACTTTTTAGTTGCCTTCCCTCCACTCTCCTGTCCCAACCTTTTTTTCTTTACTATCTAAATTAGATCCTAGACAGAGTTCAAGTTCATTCAGGAGATGACAAAACCTGACCCCACTTCTGAGCTGAATTCACTGCTGGGATATATGTGTGTTGCAACTGTCCCAAGGTAAAGTCAAACAGCCTTTCTCCTGGGAGAGAGAAAAGAAGCAGTGTTTTCAGGGGTAGGAATTGTATCTTGCTAAAAATCAGTGACCAGCAGCACTGCCTACCAGCATATTTGAAAGGGTGATGCCTGGATGGAAAGAGCTGGAGCTGCTCTGAAAGGCTGGATTTCCTTCCATGTGATTGCCCTGAGGAGAAGGCCAAGGTGTGGGCCAGATATCGGTGTTTTTCAAAGTTCAAACGCAGCTCATATTTGTAGTGAATCATCAGTAAACATCAGTGGCTAATTTTATGGGAAAAAAACCCTTTTAAATAAAGATCTTATATGTGGCCTGTTCTCTGGTTAATCAAATAAAAGGTTTTGACTATACTTCTTTACATTTCTACGTTCTCATTTGTTTATTTTCTACCTCTGCTCTGAATTTGTGTTGTAAATAGCTGATTGGCAACAAAGTTGTTTTGAAAAACAAGAAAAATAACAGTAAAAAGACCTTTAACCTATACTGCCTGTGATATTCCATAAACAGAGCTCAAAATCCTGCTTCACATGAACTAAAAAGGAGTATTTTCATTAGCTATGTCTGAGCAAGGACTGCCCATGCTTTTGAGCTAGTCAACAGGTCTCTGTTTTTGTCTGGTTTGTTAGGGAAATTCATTAGACCATTTCAGGAATAATGGTAACATGTTGCATAGAGAAATATCAGTTATGTGTGGCTTTTTCATTCTTTGTACTGTGGATTTATATGATTTGCTGTGATCTGTATCTATGGAAATCTCCAAGCCAAGTTACTTATTAAAGGGAAATGTCTTTAATAAAATAAACAGCAGAGTTAAGCATTGTTACAGTGCCCCTAAATCCATTTTGTGCAAAAGGCCCAGTACCTGAAGGAGATCTAAGATCAAAAAAAAAGGAAGTGACCCCATTTTTTGCATGACCAGTCCAGCTACTGATCTGAAAATTCAGAGAATCTGTTTACTGGTATTTGTAGAAGTTAGGCACAAATTTAGAGACAGGAATGGAGGCTTAAATACAATGTTGGCACTGATGCTGGTTCTATTTTATTAAACTACCATGAAAAGAGAGGGAAGGAGGAATGTGAAATTCTAGAAAGGGAAAGGGCATAACATTTATTTCAACAAATTGTATATACCTAAAAGATGAGGTGCTAAGAAGCATACAATGTGGGCTTGTCAAAACACACTAAATCAACCTTTCCTTTGGAGAGCAGCTAGCCTACCCTGTAAGTGGATAAAGTAGGTGTGAAATAATTTTACTTTAGTAAGGATGGATTTTGTTATCTACCTCAGCAAAGGCAAACAAGGAAATGTGGTCTAGTGTGAACCTTATTCATGCTCATTTAACGTTCTTATCATCAGCTCTTAGCACAACATAACACCACAGTTTGTTCCCTCTCCCTCAGGCAGCATTCCTGATGCTCAGTGCACTTCAGTCACCATTCATCTGGGAAGGTCTTTAGTTTGTGACTGCCAGCATAAACATCTGACCTAAGTGGTGTTACTCAACCACTTTATGCCAGTTGTCTAGAACTGTTACTATCTAGAGATCCTTAATCCCAGCTGAGTCTCCACTGATGAGCCCACCCAGGTAGTTTGGAACCGAGTCCTCTGAGCTGACAATGCATGAGAGACCCCTGATCTGTCCCACATGCTCTGTGTTAGTGTCCAAGCCCTTGTGCAAGGAGTGGAGAGTAGAACTGGATTGGCTGACAGTAGGCATTAAGATTAAATTTGAGTGGGTGCTGAGATCCTGGGTTGGCAAACTCCATAACAGCAATTGAGTGAGCAGCATAGTGAGATCACAGTGACTAAGACAGAGACTCAAGTAAGCATAGTTTGTGTAGCAGACACAATCCAGCCTGTCTTCAGGCAGATCTTCTTCACCAGAAGCCTAAACATTCGGACCCAGATACCGGCATGCTAACCTAAGACCTTTCTTCTCAAATTGTAATTGGGTAGGCCTGGAGTGAACTGCGGAAGCATTTGGATAAAGGGTGAAAAATCCGTTGTACTTGTAAGCCTGAGTGATTTTAGGGTTTATGAAACAGGGAAAATGGAGAAAAACAGGAAAAAAATATGTTCCTGTGCACACTGGGGCAAATACCTGTTCATATATACCTATGCACATGTACTGTTAAACAATGATATTTAAGGCCTAAGGCTTCTGGGTTTTCTTCACCCAGTTCTTCTGCCCTGCAGCAGAAGGAATTTGATCCTTGGAGCTGAGCTATCATGCTAGACTTGACAGCTGAGACAGCCAGTCTCAGTCTATATCTCTGCAGCCTGACAGTTCCTCTGTGCACTCAGGTAGCTCCATAGTCTTCTTTTTCTAACCTTAGAGAGGCAGAGCACAGCCCGTGATATGAGCCTTTTTCTAATATACTAAGGTCTATGTACTTTCACAACACTATTAGGAACCCCCCTAGGCTGAAAATGGCTGGAGTTTGGAAAGGTATTTGGGTAAAGTGTAACATCTGCTGATCCTGTTCATGCTCTTTCCTAGGCAGTAGCCTGTGGCCACTGTTGCAAACAGAATGTTGTGCGATGGGGTCGGTGGTCTCAAGTAGTATGGCTGGTTTTATGCAGTCATTTTACAAACATCATCAAACATTTAATGACTGCATGGTATTAATATGAACAGTACTGCAATTATATTGCATAAAGAATAACAGAATAGTACTTTGACACAATGTATCTGTCTTGTCAGGAAAATCCCAGTTCTAGTCCTTTAGACATTTAAAATTGAATATTTCTGTTGAGTTCTGCATTCAGAGTGTCTGCAGAATCTATGATTTTATCTACTATATTCAAGATAAGCATTAAGATAAAATACAGATACTTAACAAAACAAAGTATTTCAAACTGCACTTAAGAACATGAATGATAGTACAAAAGGCAATAGCTCTGCTGACTAACTTGAGTTGATACCATAGTTAACCTATGTAAAGGCAAAAACATAACAATAATCAGATATAATCAGAAAAGGAGAATGTATTTTTTCAACAACCAGGTTGTTTTCAGCATGAAAATAGTTCTCTCTACCAGCAGTGGTGTCAGATCCATTAGCATGTATGAGTTTCCTCTAGTTTAAGACAGAAAGGGTAAAGTCTTAGAGGAGAGAAATTATTCTCAGAATGCAGTAAAAGGTCAGTCTGTTCTTTAACACTGAATTACCACAAATGTTAAAATCTGTGGCATCTCTTATTACAGTTAGATGTAATAAAAAAAAAAAATTGAAGCACAAGAGCTTTGACCACAGCTTTGTGAACTTTCAGTACTATATTTATTTTATAATGTTGACGTAAGGTGGGTAATTTTCGCTGTACATTTCAGCCACAATGTGTTTCTATAATAACTTGTCACTGTAGGATGAATGGGATTTCTACAGGAATTTCTGTGTAACATATTTTTTGAAGTTTCTGTTTTGGAAATCACTAATTGCTATAACAATTTCTGAGAAAACATATAGTGTAATAACTAGGCACCAAGTATATGAGTATAATTATGAATACTCTGAAGCATGTTTTTCAACTAAGAGGACATGACCTTTTCTTGTGTGCTTAGTTGTACTAAAACCTCTCAGAAGTATGTTCAGTCTAGAGAGTTCATCCATCGGTGATTGCTCCAACCCCTAATTTTCTCCAGCATTCCCTACTTTTGAAAAATACCTCCTTAAATAGTATGTCACATACCTGTATTTGTGCCTCAGGTACCTGTTGCTCTTGCTGAGTGCTTTCATTCTTCACAATTTCCACTGCTGTGTACATAATGATTCTCCTACATTTTACAGTATTAATTTCACTCCTTACCCTAAGAATCAGCAGTCAGGCATCATCATTTCTTTGAGTTTCCTGAAAGAAAAGTAGCAGAACTTTAATTTCAGGGTAAACATAACAGGGACTTTTGGGATCTTCTAAGGCAGATCCTTTAAGTGGTGCTAAGCGTGAAAACCCAGTCATTCTTCTGGAAACCCCATTTGTTATGATGGCATCCCTTTTCTGAATTGCTAAATTTTAATGAGGAAACAGATCCTAAAGTTGACAACTTATAGCACAAATGTAGAGATCATAATTTTTTATACTAAGAATCAAACTAAGCCCTTATATATGATTCTGATGAAACAGCTGTCTGAAAGGCAAAAAGGATCTGTTTTCTTTAGGCAGCAGGCACATGATGAATTCTGGGGCTCATGTCCAGTTTGGAGTTGGAGTTGGAGCATGGGATAGCCACAATTCTTCATAACACCATAACAATGTGCTAGAAGTGTTCCAAAGACTGCAACTGAGCATCTTGTGGGTTCTAAGAAATTTGTCCTGTGGGCCTTTGGCACCATATGTCTAGCAGGTAGCTGACAGCTGTTCAAACTGAGTGCAGATCAAGAAGAATTTAAGTGAAGAGCAGCTACTCCAGTAAAGTACATCAGCAGTGTGATTTAGGCAGAATGCATGCACTACGGTGGGCAAAAATGAAATTTCAATGTGACATTGCAGACTGTCCTCTCTTCTGTCCTCAGGACCATCGAGGTACCTTTCCAATGCAGTCACCCAGGAGGAAACCTGAATCATGCCTAAAACACTTATTAGCTAGAACTGGCTTGCACAACATGACATCTGTCTCTTCTTTTTATTATGTAAGTAGAGGAAATAAAGATAGGTACTTAATCCTGTATAGCGCTTCACATGCAATAAGTACCTTTAGAAATTTTTTTATATTGCAGAAATTAGAGAACATGTTGAATGACATTTCAATAACAACTATCTTTCAGATTCTTTTCCTTGTACACCTATATTCTTTAATGATTTCCACAGATATAGCCACAGTACAGTTAGTTATTCTTAAGTCATGCCGTTCATGCCTACAGCATGTTGATAACAATTACTAATTAAAGGCTGTGGATGTGGTCTTCCTGGACCTCAGTAAAGCCTTTGACACAGTTTCTCACAGCATTCTGCCTAGGAAACTGTCAGTCTCTCGCCTGGACAGGCGCACACTCTCCTGGGTGGAAAACTGGTTTGATGGCCGGGCCCGGAGAGTGGTGGGAAATGGTGTTAATCCAGCTGGAGGCCAGTTACAAGCGGGGTTCTCGAGGGCTCAGTGCTGGGTCCAGCCTTGTTCAATGCCTTTATCAATGACCTGTATGAAGGCATCGAGTGCACCCTTAGCAAGTTTGCAGACAACACTAAGCTGGGTGGAAGTGTGGATCTGAGGGAGGGTAGGGAGGCTCTGCAAAGGGATCTGAACAGGCTGGACCTCAGGGTTGAGACCAGCGGCATGAGGTTTAACAAGGCCAAATGCCGGGTCCTGCACTTGGGGCACAACAACCCTAAGCAGAGCTACAGACTAGGAGAAGCCTGGCTGGAAAGCTGCCTGGAGGAGAAAGACCTGGGGGTGTTGGTTGACAGACGACTGAACATGAGCCAGCAGTGTGCCCAGGTAGCCAAGAAGGCCAATGGCATCTTGGCTTGTATCAGAAATGGTGTGGCCAGCAGGTCCAGGGAGGTTATTCTACTTCTGTATTTGGCAATGGTGAGACCGCACCTCGAGTACTGTGTTCAGTTCTGGGCCCCTCACCACAAGAAGGATGTTGAGGCTCTGGAGCGAGTCCAGAGAAGGGCAACGAAGCTGGTGAAGGGGCTGGAGAACAGGCCTTATGAGGAGCGGCTGAGAGAGCTGGGGTTGTTTAGCCTGGAGGCTGAGAGGAGATCTCATTGTTCTCTATAACTCCCTGAGAGGAGGTTGTAGAGAGGAGGGAGCTGGCCTCTTCTCCCAAGTGACAGGGGACAGGATGAGAGGGAATGGCCTCAAGCTCCGCCAGGGGAGGTTTAGGCTGGACATTAGGAAAAAACCTTTTCACAGAAAGGGTCATTGGGCACTGGAACAGGCTGCCCAGGGAGGTGGTTGATTCACCTTCCCTGGAGGTGTTTAAGGGATGGGTGGACAAGGTGCTAAGGGGCATGGTTTAGTGTTTGATAGGAATGGTTGGACTCGATGATTTGGTGGGTTTCTTCCAACCTGGTTATTCTATGATTCTATGATTCTAATCATGCATCTACTGTTAAAAAAATCATTTACATCTACCACTTGTGCATGAACAAACAATACTTCTAAGAACTTTGCATCTGACAGGCTAATCTTTTCCACAACTGACTTTTATCTCAACTCTTAAATGAAAGTATAATCCACAAAAGAAATTACACTGGCACTAAAAGCGTTCAGCTAGTTAGTTACACAGTCATGCAGTTTTATTACAACATCTGGGTTAAATGTGAGCATACAAGTTAAATGTGGATGCACACAAATAGGCAAAACTTTTTTTAAGGTACTATGCTGACTGCGGGTGTTACAAGACACAACAAGAGTTTAAACTTATTATACTTCAATATCATTAGTAAAATACTCCAACAAAGGGAGTTTTTTCAGATGGGCAAACACATTTTTGACAGTTAATACATTTCTCAGGCTGACTAAGCTGTCTTTTAGGAACACACAAAACTTCACATACCAGTATTATTAATATTAGGGCCTGAGCTTATTTGCATAACAATGAGAACTATCAATTTAATCAATTTGGAGACTATTTTTGAAACCTCTGTAAGAGTTTTTTCTACCCACTGATAACAGCAATGCAAATCTTACTGACTCCAGTGATCTGGGATGAAATTTTAATCTCTTTGGCACTGACCTTAGAGAACAGTAGAATACTACCCACATACATGGCTCTCTTTTGTCTTTCCATACAACACATAGATATCTGCATTTTAATACATATGACTCTACTTTCCATATTGATAAATCCTTCAGGGATAGCAGGACATGTACTCTGTTCTGTTGGATTCTTTTGTCAGCCTTGGGATCATTGCTCCAGAACGTTCATTTTAGCAGTAAAGAGTGGCAAGTGGGGGTGGGTGAAATCTTGAAGTCATATACACAGCTTGACATAGCTTTGCATGTGGAGATCTGTCAGCAAAGGCATGTCTACTTAGGAAATGCAAGTAATAAAATGCATAAGGCTGCAAGGAACATATGTTTTGGGCATTTTGTAAGATCCCAAATTTCTGTATATCCATGACAGTGATAAGACATATGGCTGCTTCACATGAAGCACAGGCATTATTAATATGATTATGTCTATTATGATTAATATATGCCATTGCTCTTTTGACAAGCTATTTATCTATCAAACACATAAAGCCTAATATAGCCTAGGCTTATTATACATACCAACAATACCATGTTTGAAGGCGCACAGATTTCTAATCACTATCTCATTTGATTTAAAAAAATGAGACACTTAATTGTGCATGCAGCTCTCCTAAAAGTCTTCGTATTAGAGCCTCCACCAAAGCACAATAGTCTGAATTTTCCAGCATTCATATCAACCCTGTCAAACTCAGTATTTGCAAAGGAGAGAGAGAGATAAAGGCACTGGAACACCGAGGAGGAGAGACTGTAATTTTCTTCATCTGATGTTTCATCTCTATTATTTTCTTTGCTGCTGGGTTTGCTATTTTAAGTTTCTGTATTTAAAGATAGAACGAAAATCATGAATCCTTACAGAGGGAAGGAAATTGGGCACCTTCAACATTTCTGGTCATTGGTACCAGAAGGAAGAAACCTTTTATATCAAACCCCTATTTTGCCTCTGTTTCCTACCTGATAAAATAGCCTGACGATATATAACTCTTTAAAACAGTAGAAAAGGAAAGACAGAGTTTTCATTATCCTTTAGAAAATGGCCTTTCTTAGGAGCCTTATAAAGCTCTACATCTTTTGGATGATCACTGAAATTATCAGGATGTGACAGATGATTGAAATAAAAACATCTGTAATTATAAAAGTTGCAGAATACAAAATCCTTTTTTAAAAACTATGTTTTCTAATTATGTGAATTAATTTAACCCAATTTGGTGAGCATTGAAAATAACGAAATCTGATTTCCTGCTTTCTTTCTTACGTTTTTTTCCCTTCTGCAGAAACATTAGCTCAATCTGTCTTCCCAGCCAGCTGTCTTTACAAAACCTGCAGGAGTTAATATCGCTGAACTCTCTGCTTTCTTCAATAAAACCAAAGAAATTATATTTTATATAGCTGTGAAGTAGTCATTGTGTAATTGAACAAGTGGAGCAAGAATGCTTGATCTTCAGATCTCCATGTTCCACTACTGCAAACTAAACAAAGGCCTAATGTCCCTGGTCTGATCATTAGGAAAGGTCTTGTTGTATTATGTCTATGGTTTACACATTTTTTTTTCTGTTAATCAGGATAATGTCTAAGACCAGGAATACCTAGTAATTCTTCCTGAAACAGAGAAATGAACGTGGTTGGTGCACACCACAGCAGCTACAAGCACCAGATAGATAGCTAAGTTCACTCCTGCACTCTGAAATACAATGAATGATGAGACAGAGGTAGGTCTGCCCTTATGCATTCATTTAGTAGTAAGAGGATCTCTGAAACACAAAGAATCACCAAAACCAGTCAGCTGAACCTGGCCCGTTACTCATGACCAACTGGCTTGCTGGTACAAGGTTTTATAGGCTTTTTTTCGACAGTCCTTCCTATTTAGGCATTGCTAGCCAGGCCAGCACCGCAATAGGACTTCTGGACAGCATGAGGGCTGTCCTTCAAAGTCCAGCATGTGTGACAGCTCTGGCTTCTTCTAGCAAGTTCCAGGCAAGGAGGTAGAATGAGCAGTGTGATTATTCTGTCCCTGTTGGCCTGCCAATAAGGTAGTGCCAGGTAAAAGAGCAGCTGTCTGCAGCCTTGGCCAGCTTTTATATAGCGAGAGAAGGGGTAAACACATCTTTTCCCACAGATCCTTCACTGTTGTAGTTGCTTGAGAGCTGAAACACATTCCATTTAAACACATAATAAAAAATCAAAGGTAATTGAAACATTTCATGTCATATTTGACATTATTTGTGAGGTGTAAGATACCTAAATACACTACATAGATATGTAACCAAAGCAGCTCCCTTTTCTTGTCATTGCCACATATATGTCACTTTCATTAGCTATAGAAAGATACTAGTTCTATGGTCTTATATAATGTGAATCAGAGGGCTAGATGCAATCCATTTCTATTTCATGCATTGGTCCTGTTGGTTTATCACAAATATTCTTCTACCCTGAGGTGTTTAAAACTATAGCTGCATTGGGAAGCATTTGCAAATATCAGTGGATCTGACAGCAGCCCAAAGGAAGAAATTAGGTGCTTTGCAAGAGGAGGTAACAAGCAGCCAAACTTGGTGACTGCAGGAAGCAGCATTCAGAAAGCAGAGGCTGCTGTGGCTGCAGTAGCTCAGGCTGCTCCTGCTGACAGTTCATTTTTTTCCTTTGCTGCCACTACTACAGCACGTTATAGATGATTGTTCTGCGCTACTATGTTGAGGCTTTCTTAACACAAACAGGGGACATGTCTTTCCTCACGCCATATTGCTGCCTTATTTTTCATGTCCCCGTCGCCATCCCCAGCAACAACAAAAATGCAGAAAAATGGAAATGACAGTCAGTGGGCACCTCATCTTAGACACATTTATGCTAATTCTTCCAGAACAACTACAGGATTTTGGTCTCTATTCCTAAGACAAAGTTCAGAAGGGTTTTTAAAAAAATAAGCTTACCTTTTTTTTTCCTGCACATAGACAGTGTTATGGGAAGACTCTGATCTTTGCTTTCTGTTTCATGAAACAACATCACTCTGTTGAATTTTGCAAGTTTCTGTGTTTGACCTGGAAAATATAAGTACACCATTTGGCAGCAAATACAATGCAATACAATACAATACAATACAATCATTTAGGTTGGAGAAGACTTTTAAGTTCATCGAGTCTAACCATAACTGTAACATTGCCAAGTCCACCACTAAATCATATCCCTAAGCATGACATCTATGGGATAGTGAGTCAACCACTGTCCTGAGCAGCCTGTTCGAATGTTTGCAGTTCTGTGGGTGAAATAATGTTTCCTAATATCCAGTCTAAACATTCCCTCGCTCAACTTGAGGCTGTTTTCTCTTGTCTTATCAATTATAACTTGGGAGAAGAGACTGACATGTGCTTCACTATAACCTTCTTTAAGGTAAAGAGCGATAAGGTCTCCCCTCAGCCTCCTTTTCTCCAGACTAAACAACCCCAGTTCCTTCCGCCATGCTTCATAATACTTATGCCCTAGACCCTTCACCAGCTTTGTTGCCCTTCTTTGCACACACTCCAGCACCTCAATGTCTTTCTTATAGTGGGAGGCCCAAAACTGAACACAGTATTTGAGGTGCGGCCTCACCAGTACTGAAGACAGGGGCTCAATCTCTTCCCTTCTCCTGGTGGCCACACTGTTTCTGATACCAGCCAAGACACACTGCTGGCTCATATTCAGCTGGCTAATAAATGATCAAATAATATTGACTAAATATATACGTGTGTGTGTATATATATACATATATATATATACACACACCTTGTATTCCTGCCATCCTCCTTATCCCCTCTGCACTAATGTTCTCCTGCTAGAGACCAGGGGATGCTTTCCCTGCATCAGTTTCTCTGTTGCACCTCCGGCCTAGAGCAAAGGTGGCTGAGGGTAGACCTTACAGTCATCTACAACTACCTGAAAGGACATTGTAGTGAAGTGGGTGCTGATCTCTTCTCCCAAGTGACAGGTGGTAGGACGAGAGGGTATCATAGAATCACAGAATCACCAGGTTGGAAAAGACCCAGAGAATCATTGAGTCCAACCATACCAATCACTAACCCATGCCCCTCAGCACCTCATCCACTCGTCCTTTAAACACCTTCAGGGAAGGTGACTCAACAACCTCCCTGGGCAGCCTGTTCCAGTGCCCAATGACCCTTTCCATTAGAAAGGTTTTCCTAATGTCCAGCCCAAACTTCCCCTGGTGGAGCTTGAGGCCATTCCCTCTCGTCTTGTCCCCTGTCACTTGGGAGAAGAGGCCAGCATCCTCCTCTCCACAACCTCCCTTCAGGTAGTTGTAGAGAGCAATGAGGTCTCCCCTCAGCCTTCTCTTCTCCAGGCTGAACAACCCCAGCTCTCTCAGTCGCTCCTCATAAGGCCTGTTCTCCAGTCCCCTCACCAGCTTCGTTGCTCTTCTCTGGACTCGCTCCAGAGCCTCAACATCCTTCTTGTGGTGAGGGGCCCATGGCCTCAATCTGCACTACGGGAGGTTCAAATTAGTCATTAGGAATTTTTTTTTTCTCAGAAAGGGTTATCAGGCAGAGGCAGAGGCTGCCCAGGGAGGCGGTTGAGTCCCCATCCCTGGAGGTGTTTGAAAGGCGGGTAGATGAAGTGCTTAGGGATATGATTTAGTAGCGGACAGCTCCGATGGGGACGATGGTCTCAAAGGTCTTTTCCACCCTAGCGATTCCACGATCCCATGACCCATCAGCGCTCCGTGTTCCGCGGCGAGGAGCCACCCGGGCGACCCCCGCGGCTCATCCCCCCGTCCCTCCCGCTCGCCCAGTGCCCATGTGCAGGCGGGCGGCCACGCTCCCTGGGAGGCGCCGTGGTGCCGCACATGCTCACTGGCCGCGGAGGGCACCGTCGGAGGTAAGGGCTTTTTCCGCCGCCGGAGGAGCGGCGCTTTCGCTCCGACCGGGCCGCGATACGGCCGGGCCCCGAACCGAACCGCGGGGCCGGGTGGCGCGGGGCCGCGGCCGAGCCCTGAGCGGTGGGGAGGGGGCGCGGCCGCCTCCCCGGCCCCGTCAGCACCGCGGCCAGCGCCGGCGGGGCCGGGGCTCGGCGACCCCGCGCGCTGACCCCGCCCGCGCTGCCCCCGCCGGGCGCCGGGAGGCCCGGGGGCGACGAGGCCGGGGGACAGGGAGGGGAAGGCGGCTACTGGCCCGGGGAGGGGGTGCTGCGGCTCCCGGGGGGGACAGAAGCAGCCCGGTCCCTCCCGGAGGTGCGGGTGGGCCAGGGAGCGGCCGGGGAGGGGGGTGGAGAGAGAAGCAGCCGGTGCTCCTTAAAGAGATTTCAAAATAAATAAATAAATAGAATAAAAGTGGGAAGTGCAGCCGGTGTTGAGGCGTCCGCGAGGTTTCTGCTGGACCAAGGAAATATCTATGAGATGGGAAGCAAATGGAAAATGCCCAGGGTGTTGTGCGGCTGCGACCAGGGGCAGGTGGGGCCGAACACAAATCCAGCTCCTGGACTTTGGGTACCTGCCTTTGCCCAGGAGAAGGTAAAATACCAAACTGAACGCAGTATAAAAAAGCACTGTATTGCAGATTGTGTTTAGTCATCTTTGCCAGGCCACATTAGTGCTGGCTCCGCAGCAAGAATACTTCCTGCAGTATACTAATTTATGCTTAAATTCGGTAGACAAAATTAAATTCACAAGCCTTTCTTTTCACTGGCATTGAAATGGTTGCTGTTTTATCTCTGCAAGGTCATAGAAGGCTTACAGTTCCCTGCCTTGCTACATTGGACATTTATCGCTATTCCAATGCAGTCGATACATGACACATTTGGTGAGGAATTCTGTTTATTAATTTCTGAGGATTTTGACTCAAGCAGCCCTTGAAGGACATCAGGTTTATTTCTTAGACACACCAGAGGAAACTTGCAGTTAAATCTGCTCTTTGCTGTCATTAACATTAACTTTGGGAAGCTGCTTGACTCTCAGAAAATTGCTTAAGTTGGTTCCATACCAGCGGTACACCTCAACAGACTCTCTTTCCCAAGGCAACTAAGATCAAACTTTTTAAAAACCAAAACCTAAACCAGGTATGTTTTGTAGGTATGTGTTCACTTTTGCCATATCTAGTCCTATCAACATAAACTTGTTTCTTTTCCTTTGCCATAGACTGAAGGTTTCTCTGAAGCTTAACCTTCGAGATGAAGTTCTTACTAGCGATTTTCTTTTTTGTCTCATTCTCCTTATGGGTTGAAGAAGTCTATTCCAAAGAGAAGTCTTCAAAGAAAGGAAAAGGGAAAAAGAAGCAATACCTATGTCCATCGTATGTTCCTTATTTCTTTTATTCTTTTTTGTGATGATGATCTTGCTATATTTTTGATAGTGGAAATCTATGTGACAATTTAAGTGTAAGGTGAAAGAATGAGGTTTGAGGTGGGAATGGAAGGAAGAGGATTTGACCAGCATCACAGCTAAGTTCTGACAATGAGTGGGCTTCTTCTGTAGCAGATCCTCTGTTTTAATGAAAGGAAAAGATCTAAGCCTTAGTAAATAATTTGTTTCTTTGTGGAGGATTCCAACCTAGTATCTTGCTATTTATGGGGTGACAGTAATGTACTCCCATAGTGCTGTGCTGTCCATCATCATATTGCAGGTATAATGAGAAAAGCAAAGAGAATACAAAACTGTCATACTGAAATTCAGTTTCTGGTTAGATTAGTTCTGCAAGTGAAGACTTATTCTATGCATATTCTTACTGCGTGATGAATAAGACTAAGGTCTTCAGCATCCTCATTCAATGATTTACAGTACTATAACTTTTATGGAGGTGGATTAATTGTTGCTATAAAGTATGCCCTTATGGAATAACCTCTCTGTAAAAATACAGAAATTGAAATCTGTGATTGCCCAGCTGAAAAGATAGTGTATTCTGGACACTTCTGTTTACCTGCTGTTAGAAATACTCCCCGTTTCCAGTGTCTGCCACACTTTAGGTTGTGATCCATAGGACAGTGCAAAAGTTTCATTTGTGAATGCCTTTTTTTGTCATTTTCTTGGACAGCCTTGCTCATCTTTTTAGTGTTTTAGTGTTATGTTGTAAATATCTGAGAAGATCAATATAATACATTAAGTTGCAAATAAGCATAGAAAAGCACTATGACTGAAATGATAATTATTTTCCACAAATTTAAAACAACATTTCTTCTTTCACCTTAAAAGAAGGTGACTGAAAGATAAGACTGGCTATTTAACATTAATATACTTTCTCCACAAAAAAGAAAAAAATAGGTAAAATAATCAGATGGACGTAATGTTTGAATAATACTTTTTAAAGTTCTCACTCTTTTTGAACGTTGACAGTGATTTTTATTTCTAATCCAAAATTCTTGCAAAGTTTCTGCATATGGTCAGTGGTTTTGTTCTGTTTTTATGTTGAACCTAAAATATGAGATGTATCTTTTGATTTGAATACATTAATATAGAAATCTCAAACGTGATCATGACTCATCTGAAGTGACCCCTACCATTCTATCTCCTTTGAAAAGTTGAGCTCTGTATGGAACTTTTGGTCTCACCTACTGTAAGGATTTGTAGCAAGGAGACAACATCATAGATCCTAGGACAGAAATAAGCACTTAAGTCCTCAGAAAGTGAGTTACACAGCTGGGATCTGAATTCAGATCTTCTGTGGTCTCATTGAAGCAGCCAGCATTTTTTCCCCCTGTTCTTGACCTGGCCATAATTTTATTTCAACACACTGATGTCATTTTGTCTTGATAAATCGGTGGGTGTTTTTGTTGCTGTTTTTCTCTTAAGCACACTATTTCTTGGGCCCTGTTCTTTTTAATGCCAGTTAGCATTAAATATGATGTCATTTGTCACTGATACGCTTGAAAAGCATTGAATTAGTGCTATAGTTTTCAAAGTGATGCTTTTACATTCCGGCCAGTTGAAGCTTTCTGTGAAAATACTAGCAGAATCTGGTATTTGTCTCGAGTATCATGCATGCAGTGTTACTAGCTAGAATTAATTGCTGTAGCACTAAGCCCTATTGGATTTTCTGAATAACGAACAAGTTGTCTGTGTCTTACTTGGCTGAATTTCACAGCTTGAGGGACAACCACTTGTAGCAGGAGGGTTGCAGGACTGCTGTTTGTGTGGCTGGCACCTGGAAGACCTCTCATCTGAATCAGCAATGAAAGTTAGTTCTGTGTTGCAAAGAAAGTACCCAATGCTTTCTTAACTCAGGCTACTGATGGCAAACTTTCAATCATCAGCATGTCTTTTATAATCTTTCACAAAACTTATTTACTTGGTGGCACTCTGCATTATAAAAGAGGTTGCCTACTCTTAGAAAATATTTTCCTGTGAAAAAAAATAAGGAATCTTCCCTCAGAGAAAAGGTAAAAAACAATGCAGTGGAGTGGGAATTAAGTGACACCATAAGGATTGATGAAAAATAGTCTTAAAGGAAGTAAATGTATGAAAAAATTACTAGTAAATTACAAAAGAGATCTTTTAGAGAATGCAGCATATAGTTTTTAAAGAAGCTAAACAAGATTTTGTATAATTTATAAAATTGAATGGTACCAATTCCTAATAAAAATGAAAATTTACAACAAAATCTTACTCTACTTTTCATTTGCATTGGCTACTAGTGCAATAAAATTTGAAACTTAATTGTAATGAATTATTACTTTTTTTTTCCTTACAATGTCTGAATGGTAAACTTTACCTCCTCAAGAGAACAGAAAAACACAGTAGTCTTTAGAAGGAACAGTCTTTTTTTCACAAATTTTATAATGAAATTCAAGGGTATACAAATAATTTTGCAGGAAAGATTTATGCTGAACCTGGTGTTACTACTTCAATTCCTTAGTTTGATGTTAAGAGATGAATGCTTGTAAGACTGACTTGGGACATTATCATGAATTTGTTTGAAAACTGAGCATAGTTGAACTTTTCGTCTTCTGGCTCTCTAAAATACAAGCCTTACACCAAATGCATCCCTCTGGCATGAAATTAACTACTATTAGAATAAGCTGAAAGCAAGCTGATTGGAAAGCCTATAAAAAGTTCATTGTTGTCTCATAAAGAGATATTTGCTTCCTTCAATTAGGAGAATTCTACTTCGCATCTTACAACAAAAGCTCTTACTTTTGATTACTCCTGACACTATTTCTCAGTGCATCATGTGATAGTGGCTGAACTGGCTATCATATTTTCATTTATTTCTGAAACTGTTTTTCCCAGCTTTTTTATTGAGGGATTTCATGAAGCTGATGCTTAATCACTTGGTTCTTATTTTGATTTAATGCTTGCTCAGAACAGATGTAAGATTTCACATCTTACATTTAGATCATTTTCCATCTTACCTCAGGCTTTACAAATCATAGAATCATAGAATAACCAGGTTGGAAGAGACCCACCGGATCATCAAGTCCAACCATTCCTAAAAACACTAAACTATGTCCCTTAGCACCTCGTCCACCCATCCCTTAAACACCTCCAGGGAAGATGAATCGACCACCTCCCTGGGCAGCCTGTTCCAGTGCCCAATGACCCTTTCTGTGAAAAAGGTTTTTCCTAATGTCCAGCCTAAATCTCCCCTGGCGGAGCTTGTGGCCATTCCCTCTTGTCCTGTCCCCTGTCACTTGGGAGAAGAGGCCAGCTCCCTCCTCTTTACAACCTCCTTTCAGGCAGTTACAGAGAGCAATGAGGTCTCCTCTCAGCCTCCTCTTCTCCAGGCTAAACACCCCCAGCTCTCTCAGCCGCTCCTCATAAGGCCTGTTCTCCAGCCCCTTCACCAGCTTCGTTGCTCTTCTCTGGACTCGCTCCAGAGCCTCAACATCCTTCTTGTGGTGAGGGGCCCAGAAGTGAACACAGTACTCGAGGTGCGGTCTCACCAGTGCCGACTACAGAGGGAGAATAACCTCCCTGGACCTGCTGGTCACACCGTTTCTGATACAAGCTAGGATGAAACATAAAGTAATTATACTTATGTCTTATTCCTGAATGTTCATTGGTTAACAAAGAAATTGATATATGAGGCCTAAAATCTTATAACAGAGCGTATTGCAGCATGAATCTGAGAAGCTGGCTTTCACAGATGCATAATGCAATAGCGTATTAACACTTAGTGTAACAGAACTCTTGCCTTTTGTCTCCATTGAAAATACTTTAAAAAGCCAACAGGCCCACATCTTCAAGAAAAAAATTCAGAGTTTTGTGGATCAGAGTCTTCTGGTTGCAAAGCTTACTTATTACTCACTATACTGAATACAGATAATTTCCATACAGCTACCGATGGATTTAGTTACTAAATCCCTTGATTGTGTAGACTAACCATCAGCTGCAATACCTCTGTTACTTCTTATTAACTTCTTCATAATTCCTCATAATACCTTGTTTCTGGTAAATGTTGGATACTTAGCTGTGACTTTATCTAAGAGCAGCACTGAAAAATGATTTTCCTTTTGTTAGACATAATAAATACTTTGGTTATTTTATGGTGTTCAAGCTGCTGCTGTTATCACCACAATCCCTAATAGCCCAGAAAGTCTCTCCTCAAAAGAGGAGTTCTCTAGAAAAATTGAATTTAAGGAGAAGGAAAATAGGTTATGACGGTGTTCTAGAAGGCTTAAAGATGTGAGAGTGTCAAATAGCAGCTAATAAAACCAGTTATGATTGTTATAACCACAACCATCCCTAGAGTGCTGGCCTCTTCTCCCAAGTGACAGGGGACAGGACAAGAGGAAATGGCCTCAAGCTCCACCAGGGGAGGTTTAGGCTGGACATTAGGAAAAAATTTATCACAGAAAGGGTCATTGGGCACTGGAACAGGCTACCCAGGGAGGTGGTTGATTCACCTTCCCTGGAGGTGTTTAAGGCACGGGTGGATGAGGCACTGAAGGGCATGGTTTAGTGTTTGATAGGAATGGTTGGACTCGATGATCCAGTGAGTCTCTTCCAACCTGGTTATTCTGTGATTCTATAAATTATAGTTTTTCTATGACTCAGCTGTTCACTTGCACAGTGTTCACTAGCGTCTCTAGTGCTACATCAATGCTAAAAATATAACCTTAATCACTAAATCTCATTCTTTTGTCTGGATATCAAGACTGTGCTTGTAAAATAGTGTCTTTCCTCACCTCTATGGATTTTTCCATATGGAGATTTATATCCATCTAGATGATTAACTAATGCCGTACAATATCTATAGAGAATTTTCTACCCACAAAACAGAAGTACAAATGGTATTTTGGCTTGTGTTCAATAAAGCACATCAGCTACTTCAGAAACTGTGAATTGGCCCTCTAAGCCCTCCAGAAAACATGGCTTGTGCCATCTGCCGGGGCAGAAGCTTAGAAAGGTCACAGATGCAGAGGTTCAATCAACAGCATCTTTTAAAAAATAACAACAAAAGACAGTGGAACTAGGGAATAAAACTGTGTTTAAAACACAGTTGTATGAAAGCCTGTCATAAAATTTCTCTTGCTTAACTATCAGCTTCTGACACACTGTTTTAATGAAGACTAAACTGGACGTTCAAAGTGTATCTTGAATTCTGAATCCTTTCCACATTACCTTAGACTAGGACTTTTTTTAATTATATCAAGCATTTGGATATACATTGCTGTTCTCTCTGTAATGTATGATCATCACCAAAATGTAAATGGTGACAACCGACTGAACATGAGCCAGCAGTGTGCCCAGGTGGCCAAGAAGGCCAATGGCATCTTGGCTTGTATCAGAAACGGCTTAACCAGCAGGTCCAGGGAGGTTATTCTCCCCCTGTACTCGGCACTGGTGAGACCGCACCTTGAATCCTGTGTTCAGTTCTGGGCCCCTCACCACAAGAGGGATGTTGAGGCTCTGGAGCGAGTCCAGAGAAGAGCAACAAAGCTGGTGAAGGGGCTGGAGAACAAATCTTATGGGGAGCGACTGAGAGAGCTGGGGTTGTTTAACCTGGAGAAGAGGAGGCTGAGGGGAGACCTTATTACTCTCTACAACTACCTGAAGGGAGGTTGTGGAGAGGAGGGTGCTGGCCTCTTCTCCCAAGTGACAGGGGACAGGACGAGAGGGAATGGCCTCAAGCTCCACCAGGGGAGATTTAGGCTTGAGATTAGGAAAAAGTTCTTCACGGAGAGGGTGGTTAGCCATTGGAACAGTCTGCCAAGGGAGGTGGTTGAGTCACTGTCCCTGGAGGTGTTTAAGGTTAGGGTAGATGAGGTGCTTAGGAGCATGATTTAGGGATTGGTGGGAATGGTTGGACTCGACGATCCAGTGGGTCTCTTCCAACCTGGTGATTCTGTGGAAAAGTAGAATCATCTCCATCTTCATTCCCATCCTGTAGAAGACAAAAGATTATAGTTGTAAAGATTTGCATTTGTAGGTATGATGAAAGAGTTGATAACAGTTTGTGGGAAAAGATAAAATGAAGTTGAAAGAAAAGCCTGAATTTCATTGTGTAGGCAGTTACATCTAAAACTCATTCTGAAGATAAGTACATTGCAGAGCCCAGGTCTGGTTCCTATAAAAATTCTTCTGCCCCATAATAACAGCAGTTGGTCAATGGTTTAATTGTTCTGTAGCAAGTAACTGATGGAAAGCTGAGATCCCAAACAGATAGATCCGCATTCCAGGAGGTTCAGGAATTTGTTTTCAGAGTGGATAGACATACTGGGAGTAAAAGATAAAGCTATATAAGCAAAACCTAAGTTATCTTGTAAAACAGTAATTAAGCATGGTAGGCTGGTTCTTGTTCAGTAGTTCTCAGTCTCAGTGAGCACAATGTTCTCTATTCTGAACACTGTAGTGATGCGACACTACAGTTGTGTGGTAAAGTTACAGATTTTATATTCCATATGCAAACTCCAGACTCAGAAAATACTTGTTTCTGCAGGTTAAATTGCACCCACCGAACCTATATGCAAGGAAAACCATAGGACAAATTTTGTTCTAAGCTCTAACAAATGGATCTTTGACAGACAAATTACATGGAATGTATGTCCACTTATTTCACCATACAAAGTAGTTAGATTTTACCAAGATCTGTGTATTGTCTTACTACTTACTGCATTTAGAAAAAAGACTGGGACGTGGAGCTGATGAGAGAAATTATTTTTAAGGTCTGTAGTTCTGCATAAACATCTGGATGCTAATCAAGTTTCATGTCTGCATGTGATATTAGAACACAAAAGGATGCCAGCTATGTGCAAATGTCACTTAGGTGGTGCCTTTTGTAGGACTCAGAGATGCCTAAGCTGGGAGCGACAAGCTAATTTTAGGAATGGAACCACAGTTAGCTTGCAGTAAGCAGCACTAGTCAGGCTGATTGCAGTACCATACTAACCTGCTTGTACTGCTTTGGGGGCTGTCACCTCTGTGGTAGGCAGAGGAATCAGTTTGCTTTTTTCAAACTCGGAATGATAAAAGAAGGTCCTTTAGATTACCATACAAACACTCCTTAAGGTGTCCAACCATGGCAAAATTGAATATAAACCCAAAAGTTGGACTGAGAGCTTTCAGATTGTAGTGGTTTAACCCCAGACAGACACTACAAACCCCACAGATCCTTGCTCACTCTGTCTCTACCCTCCAGTTGGATGGGGAGGAGAATGGGAAAAAAAAAAAGACTTATGGGTTGGGATAAAGACAGTTTTATCAGATGGTAAAGGAAAAATAAAATAATAATAATAGTAGTAGTAACAGAATACACAAAATGAGTGGTACAGTGCAATTGCTCACCTCCTGTTGACCAGTGCCCATTCTGTTCCCCGAGCAGCGATCACAGTCCATTGACCAACGACCCCCAGTTCATATACTGAGCATGACATCATATGGTATGGGATATTCCTTTGGCCAGCTGTGTCAGCTGGCCTGGCTATGCTCTCTCCCAGCTTCTTGTGCACCTCCTCACTGGCAAAGCACGAGAAATTGAAAAGTCCTTGACTTACTGCAAGCACTACTTAGCAGCAACTAAAACATCAATGTGTTATTGACATTATACTTATAACAAATCCAAAACACAGCAGTATGCCAGCTGTGTGAGCAGCTCCTGTATGAGGACAAGCTGAGAGTTGGGGCTTTTCAGCCTGGAGAACAGAAGGCCCTAAGGAGACCTTATAGCGACATTCCAGTACATGAAGGGGCTACAAGAAAGCTGGGGAGGGACTGTTTACAAAGGCCTGTAGGGTAGGACTTGAGGGAGTGGCTATAAATTGGAGAGGGGCAGATTTAGACTAGACATAAGGAGGAAATTCTTTTCAATGAGGGTGGTGAGGCACTGAAACAAGTTGCACAAGGAAGTCGTGGATGCCCCATCCCTGGAAGCGTTCCAGGCCAGGTTAGATGAGGCGTTGGGCAGCCTGAGCTAGTGCGGGGTGTCCAAGCCCATGGCTGTGGGGTTGGAATTAGATGATCTTTAAGGTCCCTTCCAACTCAAACCATTCTATAATTCTTATGATACTAGGAAGAAAATTAACTCTATCTCAACCAAAACCAGTAACAGACATGGACAAAAGTAGTGACACTAACTGAGCTATTCACACCACCCAGCTTCAGGAGGGTTGCTTACACACCCACACTAGGACACTATGCTCTTTTGTCTATCTACAATAGGCGATGAAAGATGAGTTGTTTAAGCCCCACAACTCAGGGTTTTAATTCAGGGTGCCCAATCTGGGTTTCTGTTTCAAATTCTATGACAAAAAACCTTTCTCTTTGTTCACCGCACTGCATTACTTCCAAATTTAGTTACTGAAATTACGTTTCTAATTTTAGGTGTTTAGCTGTCAACTGCATTTGTGAGGATATATAAACAATTCTTCAGAGTTCCATAGTTTTAATGTAGTTTGAGCGATGTCACTTTGCATTGGAGGCATCATAATTGTTCTTGCTAATAACAGAAATGTCACCCAGTTCAGTTTGAATATGTAGCTATTAAGCGTACTAGAGATCATAGGGATCACTTAGAAGAATTATATAGCGTCTTGTTGATTGGTATTAACCTGGGTTTATACTTTGAGTTACTGCATACAGAGAAGCAAATGCCTGCAAATCAGAACACTGATAGTTTATATCAGGGAAATGATACCTACAATATATTGTGAGATGACAGATATTGTGTTTCCCAAAACTTGTTTTTATCATTCTCTGATATACACTGCTGTTTTATGTGACCAGAATGTCACTTTCCATAACATAGATTAGATAAACCATACTAAAAGCTGTTGTTTCAGCATTATATAGGAAATCTTGTCAGAGATAACTGAACTGTATGAGTTGGCATATATATTTTTCTTTGTCAGACACTAATCTAGAACTATTCAAAGGCAAAGCTTAATGCTAGTTTATCCAAACTATGCATCCTGACCAAACAGCAAAATTAGAATAAGCCTGCTCCCTGACTGCCTGAACTGCAATGTATTATAAGATGGCATGTAAATATGTCCCTGCAACATGTCTCTGTATATTCCTGATCATCATGCCCTAAGTAAAAAGTATATCATGTTCTCATCTAAAATTAGAGATTCTTCAGCATAATGAGATCTCAAGACTAGACATCAGGGCAATAGGTAAATTAATATAATAGCAAAGATTCTTATTCCCACTTGTTTTCAATATAGTTTAAATCCTTTTCTCCAATTATCCTCCTATAGCGCTGCCTGTGATAAGGTCTCCTTGTAATTTCAGTGCGCTCTGAGAGACTAAATGTAATGATAACCTATAGAAATATAATCTCTTCTGGCGCATTTGCCTAGCACAAATGTAAGGAAGCTATATACATTTCAGATCAAGTATAATGTGTGTTTCCTTTTGTCATGCATCTCTACTTATCTAAACTTCTGGATTTTGATTAGTGAATTATGAAAATAGTTATCTGTAGCTAGCAAATGAAAATGTTAATCATGTTCTTCAAAGGCAGTGATAAAATGTGTAGAGCTGCAGTGGACGAGGACATGGACACCTTACTGCATATCCTGTGAAATACAGTATTTAATGTCATATTTTTATTCATCAATATTAGCAGAACTAACCTCACAAAGACTGGGGAGGGGCCAGTCATAACACACATATAACACACAAAGATGTTATTCCAAAAGACTAACTACTTTGTTTTTTTTCTGGCTTTTGAAGACACTGGTCACAGAAGTGAGAACACTTTTGGGAATACTGTTTGTTTTTCTCTCTCTCTCTTTTTTCTTTTTTTTTTTAGAAAAAGAGAAAGTATAATTATTTTCTCCCCAAAATTGTCCTTTATGCAAAGTTCTTGATAAGGCAATTTCTAGCTTTACAATTACTTGCTTTTAAAATCCTTTTATATCAACTATGAGATTTACATTGCCTTACCCTTTGTTTGGTATTCACTGTATCTTGATTAGAACTCGCCAGTTACTGTGAAGAATGCTGGTGCATTTCCATTTCCTAACGCTTTCCAGCAGCGCTGCATGTATCCAAGACAAGTTGAAATAAATGTATTAAAAACATGCCACAGCCAGTGGAATTATAAAGGAAATCTTAGGCTAGTTATCAGCTTTTCACAAATGTGAAAATTGTAGGTTGAATAAGAACATTCTTAATTGGTGTGACTATCATTATTTGGGAGCCAAGACAGCCTTTAGCAAATTGTAGTGCTGCTTCTATTAGGAAGGGAACTCGCAGCTCAATTCCTTTTTCTCTTACATAGTCCTCACATGTGCCTATCATTAATACATTCCAGAATAGCCAATTAAGCAGGGTTGGTAGTGGCTTTAGGTAAATATCACAGTGGCATGGATTGTCCCAGCCTGTTTCTCTAAGTGCCTAACCCATTCCATTCACTGTTCTGTTAAGTCATTGTGCTCATGTATCACTCTGCAAGTGACATAATCTCTTAACTCACCAAAAGCTACACACATGGTTTATTGATATGCTGTTGAAATTTAGGCATTTTGATCAGTAAGGCTCTCTAAGGGAAATGCAGTCCTTGTGACAATGTTTAGTTGCGTGAGTGTCGTTCAGCGATGGTAGATCCATGACAGCATGCTGTAAAAGATCCGAGTGAAAATATAGTTGCTACTCAGCAAAGTTTTTTTCCCAGCATCTATTTCAACCACTTTATTCAAAGTCACCTCTAAAAGACAGCATTTCTGATACTATGTGCTTCTGTCAACTCAAACCAGCCAATGCTGTTGTGTTTCACTAGATTATTATATAAATGAGGATAAACATGGGTGCATTACACTTATGCAAGTTCAAACTACTACCCAACAACATAACGAAGATGTGAACATGATGTTCTTTATCAGAAAGCAGTCCTGCCACCCATTCTTCATCTCATCACTGTCTTCTGAGTGTAGTAACTTTCCTTTGCCTAATTCATGGTTGACCTTATAACAAACAGCCTGAACAGATATTTATATTAACGTTCATCTGCAGAGCAACTCAGATCTCGCAAAACTACTGCTTTTTTCCTTTTCCTTGAATAGCCAAATAAACCTGTCAGCTATGTTTTGCTTTCTTTTGCTGTTTGATGCTCACTCATTTAATTTCTCAGGCTTCTTTTCTCTTTTCCTCATTGAGTTTTATGAGCAACTGTGTTTAATTTATGTGTCCATGTTATGCTGTGTGGTTCAGATTACCATCACCACTATTTAATGAACTTCTTTGTATATCCATAGCAGAAATAGAGAAAAAATAAGATTTATGTTTGTTCAGTGGCTTTTGTTTGGGTTTGGTTTGATATTTCATACGTGATTTAGAAAGAAATTCTCTTGCTTGTATTAAGGAGACTCTCCCTCTATAAACATCATTTCTGCAGGCATCTGATATAAAAGATTTAGATCTCAATATGTTCAAGTTGCAAGGAAGAAAAATCATTAACCTTTTCATATCAGACAGAATACAGTGTGTAAAGTGTTTGCCTGCCTTTTAAATAGTTAAATGAACATTCTTTTCTGCCTTGTTCCTGATACAAAATGGAAAATTATAATCTAAAGGTTTAATGTTTTCCTATGTACAATTAGTGGTAACTGCATAAAAAGCATACAAGCTGGTTTATGATATTTTTGTAACAACCTATTCATTGGTAAAGGTCATCACTGAAAACTGAACACAAATTTAAAATGACAGAAATAAATAAGTTCTTTTGCATAGTGATCAGAATACAAATAAAATATAAAAAGCCATAAACATAACACTGGGAGAGTTGTTTGAAAGTGAATTTATCAATTATTCAAAGGGATTAGAACATCAATTGTGATTTAATAGCTCTAATATTAAAATAGCAGAAGCTTATTGTACATAGAATAAGGGCATGCTAGTGGAAATTAACATTTGTTACTAAAAGTAAAAAATAACTTGTTTCATTAGTGGTCTATTTATCTCTGGGAAAGTGCTGACAGAACCAGTTGTTCACCTATGCAGTTGTTAAATCTGCCAAGAGTTTTACTGTGTTTGCAGTAGGTTGGTGGAGAGTTAAATACTGCAGCCACTTAAAGCTGTTCCACATTTTTTTCTCATCTTGCATTGTATAGTGTAAAGTGTACTCATGTATATATACTTTTTGGTAGCTACATCTTGGGTATTCTTCAGAATTCATATAGATCCTGCTAGGAACTGGTCTGAAATTGCAAGGAGAATTGGATGGTTATTTGCTGTCTTAACTGAGCTGGTGTACTTCTCTCCCTCATGTATAACAGCAAACAAATACAAGCAAATAGTTGAAGAGATGTTATTCAATTGCGCCTGTTGTTTCCCTTATGGTTGCAAACAGTTGATTTTGAAGGTGATGTTATTCATAAAAGCTCTGAAAGGGTTAGAATCTGGTCTCATCTCCTGTTTTCAATCAAATAGTGATCTCATGCACTAGTGGCAGCTATTTATTAATTAAATAATTAATTTCCCAGTAGACTTTAAAGAAGATGCTGAACAGGAGCTACTATAATCAGGTGTCTTAACAATCCAGAGATCTGATATACAGGTTTTTTATTTATTTAAAAAAAACCAAACAAAACAAAACCCAAAATGTGGCCAAAAGCCTTTTGGAAAGTTCATATTTTCTTCAGTAATGTTTGAATAATGTAGCAGTCCCAGGGTACGTGAAGGAGACTGAAGGATGAGAAGAAAACTAGCAGTGAACCGAGGCGATATAAAGAATAACCTACAGATCTGTCAAGATGACATTGATATGGGAAAGAATGATGAAAAAAAAGGAATTACACAGGGTAAAGGAGGCAACAGCAGCTGATAGTGATTACAGGAATTATATAGGCAATAGATGGAATCATTTTTTAAATATTATTTAATGTTATTAAATATTATTTAATATTAAATAACATTTAATTATTTACATTTAATTATTTTTTAAATATGTTCATACATTTGCTTGCTAGAGGTAACTGTTGATGTTTATGACCTGTGCCTCTGTAGGGTGTTTGATTATTTTACGTGGCAACTTGGTTACTAAATTATAGTAACAGAAAGTCAGCAGAGTAGTCTTCATAAAATGGATGGAAAAGTGATTACAAGACAGGATTCAAAACTGGAAAAAGCCCACTGAATGGGTTCTACAAACCATGTATAAATTCGTTTACATGACATTATCAGCCCACTAGGTGCGTAAAGTACATGGGGTGGGAACTGATGTACCCTCATGGCTTTTTGCTTTAAATAATTAAACATTAAACATTTCTCTTGTAGCTCCATTTGCCTTCACAGATTCCTTTTAATTTTAGCACTGGTTTTAGTTTAACACCAAACGCAATAACAAGGCAAATGGGGAGGTTTGATTTCCCCTACAATTGCAAAGGAGAGTCCAAGGCCACGTTTTCCATAACAAAGCTTTTATTAGCACTTGACAAGGAGAATATGCAATGGCTCCAGCTCTGGGTGGAATAGCTGGCACTGGCATGGGAGAGCAGGAGACTGCCAAAAGCCACTGCATGGTTTGGCACTTACAAAGCGGCTGTCAGTTTACTTACATTCCTAATCTGACAGTCGCTAAAAATAGTTCAGGTGGCTGCTTTCTACTCATGAAGAAATCACGTCCCTCTGGATATTTATGTTGGGAAGGATAGGGACAATTAGTAAAATGCAGTTTATTTACTTCCAAGTTTACAGTTAAGAGTATACACGAGAGCTTTCATATTTGTTATAGTTTCTTGAAAAATACTGAAACATCACAATGAAAAGAAGACTACATAGGGTGGAACCTGAAAGTAGTGAACATATTTCACTGATGAAATGGAATTTAAGGCATGACTTTAAACTTACTTAAGTTTAACAACTTAACACATAGTTGTTTCTGTCTTAGTAGTAAATAATGCACTTTTTTTTTACAGCCAACAATCGGCTGAAGACCTTGCAAGAGTACCTGTCAATTCTACCAGCAATATCTTGAACAGGCTATTGCTCAGTTATGATCCCAGGATAAGGCCTAATTTCAAAGGTTTGTCAGATATTTCAGCTTTTATTTAATTGTTGGAATTTACCTTTTGCTCTTTTCGCAAAAAGAAAATTTATATTGAGATAATATTCACAACTGAAATACTGCTGGTTTTTTTTTTTACATGGAAATTTCACTAGATAGTATGAAACTGCAGATTATATTCTCCCTTTCAAGCTGAAAGGTAATATGATAGAGTATCATTGTCGTAATATGATACATTATTATTGTTATTGTTATTGTTATTGCTATTATGTTAAAGATTGTTAGAAAATATATAATTTGATTTCATAGAAAACATTTTTAAAATGTCTTTGTATCCCTACATTTTAGTTAGACTTTAGTAATATCACCACTTTACAGTATTTAAAAAGATCAAAATTCTCTATATTCATCCTTCAAGATGACTTTACAAAAATTGGTATCAGCAGTAACACTCTTTAGAAATCATACAGTTATTAGATCCTTTAAAGATATACTAGTAATACATCTTATCCACATTTGGTTTTCAAATAGTTAATGAATTTAAACACATTCCCTGACTTTAAAACATCTCCCCAGTAGTCAAATGTTGTAGGAATCCTTCATGTAGGCAAATATAATTTCCTTATGTATGCAGAAAAGGTTGAAATACATATTCTCTGCAAAACCTCCTATAATTTGTAGGCCTGTTAGTTACACTTTCCAGGAATTAGAATATTTTCTTTCTGGAAAAAGACAAACAATTTTATTACACTACAGACACTGCGTTTTGCATCAATCAGTTCTTTCATTTTAGAACTTATATTTAATTAGGTGCACATTAAGAGACATTTTAACATGCATGTGAATAGTATGAGAAATTTGGAAATCTGTAATTTTTATTGTATTTTCAAAAGAAAACATTTTTAGATGTTCTGTTTAACAAAGTTTTATAAATGTGTTAAACTTGGTTCTCAGCAGGTGACCTACTTCTTTCTTATTCTCTGTAGCATTATATTAATATGTTCTCAGTACTGAGCCTTGTCACAAAGAATAACCATTCAGCCTCTGCTCTACCTGTTCTTCAGTATGATCAGCTTGTAATCACAAAGCATGTTGCAGATTTCTTTGTATTTTTGATAAGCCTCCTGGCAGTCTGGTAAGAATCAAGGCGGACAGAAAAAGCAGGATATGTAATGTTAACTCACAGGGAGGTGGAATTAAAAAGAACATTTTCTGACAAGTGGTTTGCCCATGTTAAAACATTCCTCATGCATGAGTGCTTTTCTTGGACGGCGCTTCCTATTCAAATCTGGGAGAGACAGTACACTCTTGGCTACTAGTGATGTGGTGGATGCTCTGTCACACGTTTTAGGAACTAAATAAAGTATACTTATTGCATAACCAAAGCCATCACACTTAAGTGGTCTCATTTAAAAAAAAAACAAAAAAACAAACCAAAAACCACAAACTGGTTTAACTGAAAAAAGTGAAATTTTATCTTAGTGACTTCCTGGTGAACCAAGAGAATGAGTTTGAATTTCTGTATTAAATGTACACCAAAATATTTTACACAGCCAAGCAAGCTGTTAGATGAGGCATATATTACTTAACACCGTATTTGCTCACTCTGTCAAAATAGTCTTCATATATTCTTATCTCTCTCTTTTTCTGAAAATAGGAAGAAACTCACTGAATTAAGCATGTGTAATTGTGTAAATGAGATCAGATACATGCACCTACTGTACATACTGACACTCTCAACATATAGGTGCTAAATAAAACTAATGGACCATAATTAGTTTGCACAACCATCAGGCCACTTCTCTGTGCTTCATGATAACTCTGTTAACACCAGATTAAATGACTTCCTATCAGTTCCAGCAGGGTGGCAGAGGTCAGATGTAGCAGCTGTCACAGATACTCTTTGACTACAGGAAGTGGAAAAAGGAAAAAATCCAGGCCGTCTTAATATCTAGAAGTCGCTGGCTTCTAGAAATGTTTCTTGTCAAATTGGTCACCATTGTAAAAGGGAGCAGCTTTCCAAGTCTCTTGCACCAAGGCTAGACAGCTGTGAAAGCTACATGCCACAATTTTTATCTACCTGTATTCATATTTTACAGTTATGTACTTGACTTGCACAAAGAAGTATCCTCTTACAATGTAAGTAAATGTCTCATCATAAATCGTGAGAAGGTAATTTGTGTTGATAGATCATCATTATGGCCTTGACAGTTAAAAGTGCCCGCTGCTAGAAATGTGAATTGCCTCTATCCATTATACTGTGTGGAAAAGTAACACTGGGTTGAGCATTCTGTGATAACAGAAAATCATGGAATTTGAAAATTATTCACATTTATGATCTGTGAAATGCTTTAAACTTAGCACTCTGGACTAAGGATTTCTTTTTTTGTGTTCTTATCACTGGATTGAAAAGATTTTTTGTGATGTCTGTTAGCTCTCAATGGAAATAGATTAAACCACAGCTTTTGAAAACTGTGTATATACTAACTTGAAAAGATAAAATGTATGACCCTATAAAAAAAAAATTCACGTCGTGCTACCAGTATAAAGGAACTTTAAATGATGGATAACTTAACTTTAATGGATTGTGCAGTTCACAAGAAAACTTTTTTTTTTTTAAAGGAATTCCAGTTGATGTTGCAGTTAACATCTTCATTAACAGCTTTGGGTCAATTCAAGAGACAACTATGGTAAGACTGAAATTAAATTAATTTGGCACACATGGAGATTTTCTCATTAAATAAAATTTCAGACTGATGATTATGAACTGTAAAGTAGAAATGCTTGTTATGTGGACACTTAGAATCGAGTTAATGGGGTTAGTGATAGGCTGACTGTGCTTTATGCCATAAACCTATTAATCTATAGTTGTCCATAGATTGTTATAACTCTTAGAATCTGATATACATGTACCTAAGATGCAGGCAATATATTTATTTCCATAAATTTAGAGGAAGAACAGATTCGGAAGTATGACTTAATTAATCTTCTTGAGAGTTAATATATAGGTTGCTTGGTATATTACTGAAGAAAATACTAGGACTGTACATGAGAGAATAAGACTATACATGCATAAGGTTGAAGCATACAGGTCCTCTGTTTCATGTACACATGTGTTTAGAAGTAAACTGTAGAGGTACAGAAGGAAGAACAGTAAAGGAGTAGACCATAAATGATCATTCTCTTCTGTTTATTTACTGTGTGAGAGACATAAAGTGGGGAGTGAAGTTTCTAAAAATGTGTTCCGTCAGAAAATTTCAATATGTCAATAACAGTACCAAATAATCCTCCTTACAATTTTGACCTTTTCATTTCTTTAGGAAATAAAATCTGTTTCAAAATAAGAAATCATTTCAACGAAGCTCTTTCCAATGTCTTAGTACTTGGAGATCTTTTTTGCAATGGTATTTCCAATAAATACTGTCAAAACTATTGCCAAAAAATTCCCCCTAATTGTTGAAGATGTTCTAACCTGATCAGCATTTTACTTTTGTGTAAAGAAGAGGGAAGTACACCATGTCTTCTCAGTACATTGGAAGCCAGTTGGGGCATGCACTGAGCATGGGAGTTCCAAGATGCTCCTTGAGCATCCCATTCATAAATAACTTTGGTTGTCTGCTGCATCTAAAGCACTGAGACAGTTCCCAAAATCGGCCTGCTTTTTAAATGCTATGACTAAGGCAGCATTCCTACTCAGAGTGGCATAAAAGCAATAAGCCATAATATGGCCAATACATAATAAAACACCTTATGTTGTCAGTGGAAGTAAGTAGTCATCTTACAATACAAAACCAGCTTACACAATACCCTAATAACATTTTAGTGAGACTACAGAGCCACTCAAAGTTAAACATGTGATGGCTAAAACAACGTTTGAACTGCTTGGCCAGAAATTTCTGTTTCTTTCACTAGAAAAGAAAAAAGATTTAGATATGATTACAAATGTTAGTAAGTCAACTAATGGCATTAGTGGGAAATGATATTAAAACAAAGAATGCAAGGATGTTGAAGATACCTTGAGATTTATTTCTGAAAACAAAAAGGGAACTGAACTTTAAAAAGAGGCAGAGAGGAAGAGCAGGAAAGTAGGAGTGAGATAAGTGTCTAAGATGGCAGGTATATTAGGCCAGATGGTCCTTTCAAGTTTCTGAAATTTATTGCGTGCTTTAACAAGCAACTTTAACAGAACCTTTTTTACAATTCACCCAGATCCAAATAATAACAAAATGTTAATGTAAGGGGGATGCTTCCCTGCCAAAAATTAAGTACGCTCTCTACATCAATGCATGTATTCATGTCTGTGAATTCCTGCTATGGTCACTTACATATTTACTAGGATGTTCTCTAAGATAATTCGTGCTTTTCTCCAAATTTCAGAACTTCAGACACTATCTTTAGTTTAATTTATGCTTTTATTTAGATTTCTGTGTCCAGCTGATCACCATGATAGCTAAACACGTTTATGTGAAGTGTGGATTACTTCTTCGTTGCCTTAATATGTCACAGGAAGCACTGACAAAAGAAGTGGTCAATATATTCTTTCATATATTACTTGTGAAAATCCTCCTGCTGCAGTGAGCACTGGGTCCTGTGGACATTCAGGTACCACTCTTCTCTTGGGGATAGCCCAGTACTTGCCTTCAGGTGGTCTGGAAATGCACTGGACAGTGCACCTTAGACTAGGAAAAAATCTTACATCTCCAGAATCACAGGTAAAGTGTTTCCTGGAGCTGAGGCACCAGTTCTGTGAAGGACCAAAGAGGTCCCTTGCAGACATTTGCAGGCATTAACAGAACTGCTGAAAAATCTTCTTCAGTGTTGGAGAAGAGGGTGGTTACCTGCATCCATATTGTCTCAGGCATTGGTGTGAATCGTGAGGAATATTTATTTCTTGACTGTCTCAAAAGTTACCAGAAGCTACTAAACTGATTGGAATAATATCATTACTGATATCAAAAGCTGTAAAATAATGTATTTCTAAGTATTACCCTTGATGAAGTATCCTGAAGATTCTTGGCTTCGTAGCCATTTTTAGCTTTAATAGATGAATTCATACTTTTTCATCTGTCTGTGTAGGGGTTAAGCATCCTTTTTCAGCAATGTTAAAGAGATTATTTCTTCTTTTGGGTGATGGAAGGGTGGGAAAAAACAACCATTGGTGTCTGTGATTGGAAGCAAATTGGTGGTAGAAGGCTCAACAAGCAAAAGCGTAGAATGGTTGTGAGAAAAGACCACTTGGCATGTTGATTTCCTTTCTTTCAGAAGGATGTTAAAAGAGATGCAGAAGAAAAATATCTTCAACAAAATGTCCTGTAGTCTACTCTTAGATCCCTTTGTGAAACAGCCAACTCTCAGTTCAATGTCTGGAACTTCTAACTAGTCAACAATCTCCCACATTTTCATTGTGTCTGATTCTGATGGTTTGTCACATATTTCAGGATTCCCTCAAAATTATCATAAATTATTTTTTGCTTTCTGTCCTTCTGGTCCCATGATGATTGCATTCTTAGCTATGCGGTTGGCTCATCCTCATCAAAACCAGTAGAGAATACCTTCCACTGAAGTAGAGTCTACCTAATTTTAAGAGTGAAAGGAATTTATTTATAGGAAGGCATTGACAGATATGAAATAATATTGGTTTGAAGTAAGATAGGACTCATAGTGTGGATGCTGTGCACAGAAAACCCTGTGAAGAAACTGAAGGGCTGATGTTTGCTCTGTGTCTAGATAGAGTAGTGTTCCTATTGTGTTGTTGAATACCTGAGAGATTTGCAGTGTTTTCATATATGTATCAAACATCTTACCTGGAAAAACTGAACAAAAAGATTAGTTAACTAGAAAGTGATTAAGAATTTGTAAAGCTAAGTTAGAGAAGAAATTATACTGGTGCTGTTACCTTCCAGTAAGCTCCTTTTATCTTGAATCCTATAACTTCTTTTCTTCTAGCTCATTAGGCTACTTGTCTAGAGTCCACATGCTGCCTCTCTTTCTGATTTTGCAGATTTTTTTTTGACTGCACATTTGTGGGATAATATGGTAATTATGTCACATTTAGAAACCATTATAGACTGGATGACCAGCCAAGGATTCCTTGGAATAGATCCTTCCTGGTATAAATACCAACAGGGCTGTGATATTTTAGTTGTGCTTATGGTCTAACTCTTTGCTTTCAGTGTAACCTTTCTTTACTGACTCAAATGGTAAAATGCTCCTTCTTTACTTTTAAACCTTCCGTAAAGGTCTTTCTAATATTTATGTATATAAAGGAAAATTCCTTATTTTAATATTAAAAATGCTATTTCGTATCTTGCTAACATACAGTGCTACTATGCTTCCTTACTTGGTGTGACTGCAGTTCATGTAGAAAAAAAGCCTTTCATGAACTACCATGTGCTCCACTTTTCAGAAAGAGATGTATCAGCTTTGTCTGGTTTCTGGTGTGAGGAGTTTCTCTGGCAACATGCCCACTGTTTAGTAGGCTGCATTTGAAATATTTCCTAGAATGCCTCCCCTTTCAACCTCCCTGAAGACAACTTGCCTTCTGTTGGATTTTCATGGGAAAGCAAAACCGTGTAGAATACTTTTGTGATTCTTTTTACCTGCCGGGTCCTCCTAGGTCTAATGCTTGTGAATATCTCTTCCACTCCCCACATTCTTTCAGGCTTTTTAATTGCTATTTAACTCTCCTTTATTATAAAATGCCCGTCATTCTGAAATATTCAAAGAATCTTTGTTAAATGTGTAGGAGGAAGATCATTTGCTTCATGCAGAATACTTTTTCACCTCCTATTGAACCTAATTGTAGTGCACATGTTGAACCTTCAAATTCATGCCCAAATTTGAGAGAACTGGTTTCAGGCTTGTTTCAAAACAGATTATATCGGAACAAAGTGTATACTGCTGCCAGATGCTGCAATAGTTCATAGTCTTCTAAAAATAAGTCCTCCTGCATGTCATTGTCTGACTAACCAAAGTTTTGTATCCTCACATCTCTCTGCTTCTTTCTACATTTTCTATGTTGCCTCAAGTACATTGCTGGCCTTCCTCTCTAGCCACACCCTGTCACAAGTTTCTAGTAATTCAGGAAGGTTTGAAGCTAGCTATTTTAGGTTCATGGAATTTTTCTTCCATTGACTTAAATGGGAGTGAGGTTCTTAAAATGTCACAACATCCCATTGTTTGGTATGTTTAGGTTCATTTGTAGTAAAGCAAGGAAGGAAATAAAATAGCATCCCCCTGATCTTACTTCCAATTCTTATTTTGTCAGTGCATTCTGCTTTTCAGTGATGTAAACATCATCATCTTCTGAATGGGTAAGCTGAAGGCAAGCATTGGACACTGCTTATCATTTGCCTATGGCTTTGAAAAGGCATTTTATTTTGTTAAGAATAGAGTAATGCACTCTTTTGTGGGGAAATTAAGTTTAGTGTAATGAATAGTGTAATGCTTGTGAGCATGAATGGTATGCAGTATTTATCTCATATGGTTTAAAGTGATCATTTTCACTGAGAAAAGAAGTGCCTATGGAATGGGAACCCTAGCAAGAAGCAAGTAAAGTAAATTTTCAGTTATGTACATAACAATTGAAAAGCTGCTTTGTGAGATAATGACCTGAAATCCCTCCTGTCCTGAAGCTTCTCTATGAAAGCCTTCCAGTACAAAGTCACTTCATATCAACTATTATTTTATACTACTTCTTTACTTTGACAAGATAATATAGGTCTTCATATAAATGTCAGGCTACTAATATTTTTTCAAAAATGGATTGCCAACAAGTAAAATATCTCTCAGAACTATGTGTATTAGTTAATGTTACCTCAGTTCTCTCTATTTAGTTTTGATGCTTTGCTTTTCCATGCAATGCAGTAAGGAAAAATACTACAAAGTATAGTGTAATAAAGAAATATCTGGGTTGATCAGAGTAGTGAAGAGGGGAAAGTGGGCACTCTCTTCCAATTAATAGGGTAAATTGACTGGGTAAATTATTCTGCGTGAGGTCTTAGCCAAGTGAACTTCTTCCTGTTGGAGGTAGTGTGACTGTTTCAACATGTGCTTGCTTTGGACTGTGAATTTATATATTATAGTAAGTACAACAGAAGGGAACTCAAATTGTATCAACAGAAAAAACGTGTAAGAGGGCATTAATGCGTAAAACAAAGAACTTCTATAAAATTAGATTGTTATGCAGAATACATTGGTAAACAATATGTTGAGAACCTTCACTCCCAGATTTCTATCAATTTGCTATAATTGTAAAGACGTAACAGTGTTTTCAGTGCTTTAAAAGGTATAGCCCTTATCTCAGGATTCTTTATACCAAATAAACAATTATGAAAAAAACAAAGCGTGCCATAGAAGACAACCACGAAGACTGCATGTAGAAATTGTCTTACATATAGAATTTTGGTTTATTGTGTTGATTTTTTTTTTACTTAATTTCCACAATACTGTTATCATTTTTCTGTATGTGATCTGCCTAGTTTACATATATGTAATAAAAAAAGAGGCTCTGACTTAAATATAATTCTAAAAAGCAAAAAGACTTAGAGGTAAGACTGAAAAGTCGTAACTGCCATACTGGGTCAGATTTTTCTTCGCATGCCCACAGCTTTCACTGAGGACAGACTGCATGTGGGTATTGTTTTGCCCTGAGACACATGCTTCTTCAATTCCCGAAGGCAAAATTAGGTTCTCATTGAGCATGCCTCTACCACTGTCCATCCTTGAGCAAGAGTCCTGCTGAATTCAGAGAGAAGTTTCTTCTGTACAAAGCCTTGATTTTGTCTGTTTGAGACCTATTCTGTTTCTGCTTTCATACAACCTACCTCAGTACTTGTGTTGCAAGCTCGCATCTGTTTTTCTCAGTTGCCAAAATAGCTCTAAAGCACCACTAAAAGGTCTGAGACTGTGTTCTCGGCATGTGGTATAAAATCTCGTATCCACCTGGTCTGGTTTCTGCTTTTATAGTGTGATATTTTGCCATCAGTGCGTTACTTAACCAAGTGAGGAATAAGTTGTAATTTACACTCACAGGATGTCTTAACAGAAGTAACATCGGGCCTGCTGCCTGTAGCAGTTTAGTACAGTCAAGCTATGGCCTCCTTCTGCTTTGCTGCATGCTTTTCGCTATGCATAGGTAACAGGGAGATACTATCGAGGGGATTTCTAAATTATTCTGAGCGATACAATTTAGTCCTTTTTTAAAAGAAAATTACTATATTCAAAACATGAGTGAGACATTATCTACTTGTAGTAAAGTCTATTAAACTTAACATTCTTAATCTCATTTGAACAGCGATTACTATCTTTGTGACAGAAAAATCAGGGCATAAATTGCTTTTCTCTTCGGAGTCTGATGGTGGTTTTCTTTCTCCATGGATTTTTGACTAGACTTTTCGTAGTCTAATATTTATGTATTCCTCCCATCAGGATTATCGAGTCAACATCTTTCTAAGACAGAAGTGGAATGACCCCAGACTCAAACTGCCCAATGACTGGAGAGGTTCAGACACGCTGACAGTGGACCCGACAATGTTTAAATGTCTTTGGAAGCCAGACTTATTCTTTGCAAATGAAAAAAATGCTAACTTCCATGATGTCACACAAGAAAACATCCTTCTTTTTATATTTCGGGATGGAGATGTCCTAGTCAGCATGAGGTATTTTATTGATATATTTCTACTCTTTTTTTTTTAATTACTTGATTTGAGATATATATGCTGTGTAAGACTTAGTAATGTAGTACATTTTATGAGTAATATTAAAATTTATATGGCGTTTTGCAAACAATAATACAGTAAATTAAATATGTACCAAGAAATCTGATGAAGATGTTTTAAAGCATGTCAGTAGATAGCACAACAAGTACTAGAAGTTTGGAGTGTATGTCATGTTAAGCTAACGCATTAGGTGAGCTGGTGCCATTGGAAACAATAGTTGCATAAATTCTTGGATGTGTAATGGAATGGATAATATAAATGAAATAAAGCTTTCAGTGAAACAATATAATTTACACACCACTTGAACTTCTATCTGAACTGAAGAAAGCATTGATTGCTTACTAATTAAATAGGGAAAGGCAGAACTTACAATATCTGTGAGTATAAATGTTTTGTACATACACATAATCCCAATGAAGTTCCATGCCTTACTGGGTGTAGATTTTTTTCAGAAGACCCAAAATTGTTGTATAATTAGAAAATAAAATATACTGGGCAATCAAAGCATTTCATTTGGCTCACTGTCAAGGTTCTGATTCCTGTTGTTTTATGTAGCAGGTTTTGAAATCTGTAGAAATTAAAGTTTCAACATATAAAATCACTTTCAGCTATAAAAGAAACTTCCCATATGAAATAGCAGATGTTAAGTGAAACTGATTTTTTTTTCATATATTTTTGCAGATTGCAGCTATTCATCAATGAGCTTATTTTAGTGGATAGGTTACATTACTGACTAGTCAATATTAAGTGAATACTAAGAGAAGTGTTTCTGATGGAAAAATCTGCCTCTGAAAACTTCCAGATAACAAAACTAAATTCAATAAATTTTGAAATTGGTGTAATCCTCTAGGGACATTCTGTTGATTTTAATAATACAATATGCTCATAAATTATATGTCTGCAGGGAAGATAAATTCTTTGAGGCACTGTGGTTTGGTGGCATGCTACTAAGATTTTCAATTTTTAAAATTTATAATTGTTATGCCTTATATTTTTAGTTTATGCAGATATTGTCCTGTACAAATGAAAAAATATCCCGTTATCAAAACATATGAATGACAAAACATATGTGAGAAAAAGCTCTTGCATTCATAAATAGTTTAGGATTAGGAAATGCAGTGTGGGAATAAGCAGCTAGAGTTCACACATGATGGGAAGTAAGCAGGAGAGTCCCACAGAAGAGTCTTTTTTGGGTCCATACTGTTCAAAATAAATCATCTGGATAAAGCTGTGGACTATGAATTGGCAGATGTTTTTGATGATGCTAAAGCATTCAGGATAGTAAAGATAAGAGACAACAGTGAGAATTACAAATAAATCTAATGACTAGGCAACAAAGTGTGAGATTAAATTCAATGTAAATAACTGAAAATTATGCACATGGAAAAAAATATTTTAACTTTACATAAATTGTGCAAATAACTGAAGATTATTACCAATTAAGAAAATGAACTTTGAGTAACAATGGCTGGTTCTCTGAAAATGTCAGCTAGTGTCTCAATACTGGTTGAGAAAGTTAATTGAATTCTAGGAAGTACTGGGGGTTAAAGAGAATATCATGCCACTGTATAAATTCATGCTACACTTGCATCTTGAATATAAGGTGCAGTTCTTGTTTTCCCACTGCAAGAAAGGAGGCAAGCTTGTTTAAAAGTACAGAACAGCATCCTTTATAAAGAAAAGCTAAGCAAGGCAGAACTTTTCACAGTGGGAAAAACTAGATAATTGAGGTGGTGGCATGGATGTCTTTAAATCACGAATGGCACAGAGACCATAGATGAACATTGAGTTTTTCACCTAAAAGCAGGTGATTAAAAGTGTGTGCAGCTTAGCTACCATATTCCATGCTGCATAATCAATGCTTGTATGGATTCCAGTTAGCAACTGGAAGCAAAGTGGCTTCTTTGAGGAAAAAAGTCTTTCAAGGTTCTTCAAATACTGAAGCATCACTTCTGGTTTAGGAAGTCCTTGAGGTGCAAGGGAGGCTGCTGGATATCTGGTGAAATATTATTTCCTGATTGCTATAGTCTCATAGTTTTCCTCAGGAGTCTGCCATTAGCCTCTGATGGAGACAGGACTCTGTTCTGTATGGGCCTTTGGTTTGATTGTTCTTCTGACCAACATATATTTTGTCATGTATTAGTGGGTCTCTAATTTGTGAACTACTATATATTTAAAACTCTCTATAAAATTTTATTCTCAGACCACCAGAGATGTCTCAGTTTCAAACTGATTGTTCTTTCTGCTATTTTAGAAGCTGAAAATGAAATACCTGTGATTTTTTTTTCTTATTGCAATCTACTGCTTACATGGCAGCTTACTCTTTTTTTTCTAAATTCCATTTCTATATTTTCAGATTGTCTATTACCCTGTCATGCCCTTTGGACTTGACCTTGTTTCCTATGGATACACAGCGCTGCAAGATGCAATTGGAAAGTTGTATGTAGATCAGTCTGTGCATAAAAACAGTTATCTTCTAGGCATGCCTGAGAATCAAACAAAAATTGATCAATTCTGTATTGTTTATGCCAACATTTGTGATGAATCTTGAAATTAGTATTCACTGGTTCTTACTCTAGCACATTTCCTTATTAAAAATGTTTCTTACAGTTACAGAACTATGCACTCTGTTTTTAGCTTTTGCTATCAAATGCTATGACAACTGATTAGTTTTATATAAAAATTTACAATAAACTTAGCAAAATGGACACACATATAATTTGTATAATTTGGAAAAAAAGAATCCATGGTTTCCCCAATTAGTTTTAACTCCCACAACCTGCTTTTTCGTAGATTGTTGAGGTTTGATTTATCACCTTGCATTGATGAAGCACGGTATTGTTTGGATGTATTTTGATATGGTACAAAAGGGGAAGTGTTTGATACCAATACGTTGAGAGCATTTACTATGAAGAATTTTGAAAGTGGTTTCAAGATTTGTAGTGGAGGTAGTCAGGCCTTTCTCCCTTATCAAGCCTTCACTGGTGTCTAAGTGTTTTGATCTTTTGAAGGGGCAGCAAGGTCTCATCTCTGAAGGGCTTCATGCTGTTCTGGAAGTTGCAAAGTGTTTCTGAAAACCATCTTCTTTCCAACTCCATAAGAACAAGGGTGCTTACTCCAGTATAGCCTTTTCCCAATACTTCAAGCTCTGGTGATCCTGCTTTCATTGCAGGCTGTTTTGCTGAGTAAGGACAAATTTTAAGCAGAGAGAAGGAAAGTGGCCTCAGCCCATTCCTAACATAATACAAAAACTTTGTTCGTCTTTTATTCCACCTGGTCAGATGAGTAATGCGTGGTTAGGGAAGGGAAAACAATATCAAATAAAGAGCAAGGTTAATCAAAGCTGAGCAGAGTATCCCAGTGTGAACAAGAGTAATAATAATAATTTACAATTTATTTTTGGATTGCCAACATTTACCTTTATAATTGTAATATGTCCATAGTAGTTTTGCCCATCCCTAATATATATAGCGGAAGTAAACTCTCCTGGTAACCCCAAATCAGTTTAAGGTTAAACTGGAATTGAACAGCAGTATTAATGGACGTTTGCATGAGCTTTCTCAGTTTGAGTTGCTGTACAGGCATTGCAAGGTATAATTATTCAAAGAAGAATTACTCAAAAAATTTATTTAAACAACTATGTTGTCTCTCTCCTTGCTATATTGATATATTCAAATTCAGAGGGAATTTTCCATTTGAGGGAATTTTCCTCTTTGGAAAAAAGAGTGTGCACTAAAATTTCTGCCTTTCATTCAACTGTAACATCCTGTCTATCTCTCCAGTTCCAACAGTGGGCTTGCTTTCCATGTAAGCCATTGGCAGTTTTATTCTACTTAACTTATTTTCAAATCAATCCTTTGTTTCTAGTCACTAGATTTCCAAAATAGAGGCCACTGTTTTTTACTGAGCTGTTCTTGTATTTGCAGTTATGATCACCAGTTCTACTTATTCCCTATAATCAGTACCTGCACTGTCCAGTAGCTGTTAACATAAAGGATCTTGGCAGTTCTGTGATTTGCTCTATGTTGTAAGGGAGTGAGACATGATTTTAAGAATGAAGAATTAAAACAACTAGTTTTTTATGTTACCTTCCATCACAGAGCTTTGAGACACTGCATTTTTTGTTAAGTTGTTGGGAATCTTAAAGAAGTTAGCTTATCAGCAGTTTACCTTTTTTAATCACAATTGCTTTTCAGAGTTTAAAAAAAGGGTGCCTAATGCCTCCTGAAAAACAATGACTCTGAACTTTTTCAGAGGCTCTGAATGGCAAAACACTGCATTCCAGCTCCATCTTTTTTATGTTTCCCCATCTCTGGTCCCATTTACCACACATTATCTCTGTTTGAATTAAGTTAATCCTTAATAAACAGAAAGTAGCAGAAAAACAGCATGTAAAATCATGATTATGAATGTGCATATTTAATCAATACTACTTTATGCTTGAATACTGTGAGCTTAACTTTCACTGCCCCTCACTTGGTGGTGTTGTATATATCATGATTTAGAGACTTAGATATATGCTGAAGTCTGTCTATACTCAGGAGATCTTGAAGGATCTGAAATGATTTAAGTAGGACTACGCATCTACTCGGATACCTGATCAAGTAGTTCCTGAATGGCAATGCCTTTAATCTGTAAAACGAGGCAGAAAGATTGTTTTACACAGCAGCCAAGATTCTTCACAGCAGTTGAGTTGTTAAGTTCTTTTGAAGTTACTAGGACTTCTGAGTGATATTAAAGTTCAGTATATTTTGCATCGTTTGCTGATGTAGAGTATGAATGAATCTGGAGGCTTCAAAGCTCTGAAGAGAACAGAGCTTTGCTTTCTTCTTTATAAGTATGGACTGTAACAGACACCTCTTAATCAGTGTAATATTGCTGATAATGTAATGTTCCACTCATGAAGTCCTAATTTAGGCCCACATAAAAGCTCATTTTGGATTGTTTCATTTTTGTATTTAATTCTTTGAGCAAGAAATAGAAAGAAAAAATGTTAAAGAAACAAGATACATATAACGCTAGATTTTCTTGCAGCTCTTTCTGACTGAGATGGTTCTTTAAATGATTATTATTATTTTGTTCTTGTAGTTGGTTACACAACTGATGACTTACGGTTTATCTGGCAGTCTGGAGATCCCGTGCAGCTAGAAAAAATTGCTCTGCCTCAGTTTGATATTAAAAAAGAAGATATCGAATATGGTAACTGTACCAAGTATTATAAAGGAACGGGTAGGTAATATACCTGATTTTCTTTGTATAAAGCTTTAAGCTTCCTTCAATTACTATTTAAGGTTAATGAGTAATATTCCAGTTTGTGTCTTATGTTCTATGGGAGAAAATCGATTACTTATAACAAATAGTAGTTCATATAATAGCAACTATTATATATAATTACTGCAAACTAATTCAAATATGGAAACACCTAGCGTAAAGACGAGATTCAATGTTTTTGTTGGTTTTGCTTACATGTTTTCTGTTGTTACTATCACTGTTTTGTTTCTGTACTCCTAATACTATTTTATGCTGGCAAACGCCTAACTTTTCTGATAGCATGGTCACATAGTATTGTGCCAGTTGTAGCGAAGTAGGGTAATATTGGTTTTCCAGTTCAACTTTTAATCCTGAAGTGGATAAGTATTAGAGTGTAATTTCAAATGCTTTGCCCTGTAGTTTCTTTCTTTCTCTGTGTTTCTTTCTTTCTCTGTGACGTTACAGAAAGCTGCTTACAATCCTCAGCCCTGTGTTATTCAGTCCTATGATTATTTTCTGAGTGTGGCCACAAAGTTATCCTATAGTTTTTGTACTTTTTCTTCTAGTGTTTTATCTTTTCTACCTTGATTGATTCCTGCCTGATTGATTCCAAACTACTCGCATACTGTGGCAACTGCAAGGATTTCTGCAATAATAGAAATCATCAGGGTGTATTTCAGTCAGTAGTCTTCCATCAAATGAATAAATCTCCCACTAAAATTCAATCAGAATGGCTGTGGTGCTGCAGCTTCTGAGGATCCTTTGCAAGCTTCTCATTGACAATTCAGTTGAAGTTGAGGATCTGTTATTTGCATCCTGAGCTAGATCCCAAGTCCGAAGAGATTTCAAGTAACCTTAGTAGATCTAAGAACTAAGGAATTTAACTTGAAAAAGGTAGTGAAAATTGAAATGAGGTTTGCTTTATAACTGCTAGAAATGAATGAACTCTTAACCTATCTATGTAATTCAATATCTCAGATGATTTACCATTAGGAAATAATATGAAGTTAGCTCTCCTCAGGAAAATTCTGCATTTGTGAGCAATGAACAGCTGGCATTGATTGCATTCAAATGGTAGAAGTTTACTTGGCAATGGAGAAATATTTTATTCCTAACTGGATAATGAAATTACTCAAAAAATAGGCTACTCAAAGAACTTGATCTGATGTTTTATCATACCTGCCTAAGTAGAAAAAGGATCAACCAATTTGAGGTGACTCTTTGTGGCAATAAATTTAATATTGAAACTTGCAAATTGCCTACTCTTTTTTTATTAAATTGAATGACAGATCCAAAAAGCTCTTCCAGAGCTGAATGGTGAGGGCAATAGACAGCGTTCTCTGCCTGATGAAAGATGGTGCAAAGGAATACAAAACATATTTCTGGCATAAAGCAAATAAATAAGTGTTTTGAAGGTCATCTGTCATTTGAAAATAAAACCTAAAAGTATCTGGAAACTATTCAGAAAATATAGACAGGAAATTTGAAAAATAATGTATCATTCATGAGGATAGAATTAACTATAAAATACCAAATAATATCTTCTACACAAGGAAATGTTTCCTTAATGTTTCATTGTTCTGTTGTTTTGGTTATTGTATGCCCAAACAGAACTTTTAAGATGACTTATCATTCTATGGCACCTACTTGCTAAACTATAGAAGATAAATAGATATCATTTTAACAGATTCTGTCTTACTAAATGAGTCTTGCATCAACTTTATTGATAGAGAGATACTGCTCTGAATTTTGAAATTGTTGTAGTATTAAATAGGAGTACATTTTATGTGTCATAGAATGGTTTATGAAGTTGTTTTTATGATGCTATTGTGTTGATATTAACATAAAAATGTCAGTTCTTCTAATTAACAGAAAATATGAACGGAATTTGTTTTCTGGTTGTCAGACTTCCTGATCCATCTGTTATTTCCAGCAGAACCACTAGTATATGGAATTCCATTTTTTTATTGGATTCAACTTAACTAATATCTTCTGAAATGTTTGCATGCTTTAGATAGTCATTTAAAAAAAATTAAAAGCAATATCATTGTTTTCAAAATTTAAAAAGTCTGTGCCAATTTTAGAAGTCACCTGTACCAGCTTTCAGTACCACTGAATATCTTTTTAGAGTCACATATCTACATTTTCTACACTAATGTTTCTTTTTTTTTTTTTTTTTTTTGTACAAATTAATGCTAAGTAGGATTTTTCAGAGGAGCTTAAGCTAGTATGACTGGTAGACCCCATTTATTTTGCTTGGACTGGATCTTGAAGTCAGCATCAAAATGAGAGTGACTTTACTGCTTTACTGCCTGTTACTGATGTGCTCTGAAAAGATGGAAGGTGCAGTTTATTACACAATAATCACACGTGGCAAATCCGTGTTTTGAACATTTTTTTTTCAAATGGAAATCTTTCCCTTTATAAAGAAAATCAATTGATTGAACTTTTGCCCTTAAATAGAAAAAGGCCTAGAAGATATGGATCAGAAGAAGTTGACCTGCAAAGCACATTAAAAATTCATGCATTTATTTCTTTAAAGGTTATTACACGTGTGTAGAAGTAATCTTCACTTTAAGAAGACAAGTTGGATTTTACATGATGGGTGTTTATGCTCCTACACTGCTAATTGTTGTTCTATCCTGGCTGTCATTTTGGATCAATCCTGATGCAAGTGCTGCAAGAGTCCCACTGGGTAACCTGCGTTTACACACACCATCACAATCCGCTTTAACACCATTGAGCCATTCACAGTTGCTTTGACAACATAACATTAGACACTGAAAGCGACTTCACTTCCATTATACGCTCATCATTTTCACTAAAGTCTTCTCATTCCTAGTCCTGTAGAATCCACCTCCGCATTGAGACTTTGGTTGAAAATGGTTCCAGCACTTATGTGATAAGCATGCTGAGCTTGCTCCTCTCAACCTGCTGAACTGTGATCTTATCCATGTATGGGTGATGCTGCAGACACTGTGGCAATGTGAATTTTAAAGAAATTTGAATATTTGAATTATCAGTAAGAAGGTAGGATGATGGCTAAGGCTCTAAATAGCAACCTAACAGTTTATCAGAAGATTAATAGAAACAGAATGATTTCTGGAAGATAATTTGCATCCTTGTAATTTGATTGACTTTATTTAATTAGAGACTTAGTTCATGAGAGTGCTTAAGGCTCATGCTTCCATGCTGCTCAGCACAACACAGTAGGTGGGCTTTTCATTTATTATGAGATAGTAGGACATGGAGTTAATCAAAACAATATTTTCTTTAATAATTATATTGTACATGGTACCAGCTCTGGGGTGCTCAAGTCAGCTGACCTGAAGGCTTAATGAAGTCCAGAGGCAGGCTTTTGCATCCTAACATTTCTTCTATTTGGATTCCTGTCCCCATGACCTCTTCTTCCCCTTGCTCTGGCCTTCCCGTCCTCCCCATTTCCCTCACACTCCTCCACAAGACCAAATCTTTTCCATGACCCAGGAGGTTCAGTGCACCTGTTTTCAAGACCTCAGGAGTACAATTGCAGAATCCCTCCAGCAGAATCCCTGCTTTCCTTAGAAGCCTCTCACCCTCACTTCAATCTCCACACCCGCACAGGACGTGAGTCGGGTGCAGGCTAATATGTGTCAATAAGCACTGGATACTCCTGGAGTCAGGACCTGCCACATCACCTTACCAGTCTGTGTCTGTGATCAGTACAGTCTTGCAGTAGCAGGTAGCTGAAATCCTTGTGGTAAGAACCCACAGGAGTGGAAAGAGTGCCTGTTGAGTTTTATTAGGTGTAAAAGTGTTCACATACCGCGTAGCCTGAGCCCCACTGCTCCCCTGTCAAGTCATCTACTATGCCTTTTCCTCCTCCAGTTATATGACAGGCAAAATAAGCTGAGAGCTGTAAAAATTCTGGAGAACCGGAACTGGCTTCTGAGTCACTGTTGGCTACCTTGCTCTAATTAAGCGTAACCAAACAACTATTTAGTTATATTTCTTGTATCTTTTTTTTCCTATTTCAGAATACAAATCAGTTTTATTTTTCTTGACTCTCAAAAATATTAATAGTTACTTGGTAAGGAGTCACAATCTATATCAGTTTGATAGCAAGTACCAAATGTAATCTCTTACCTTGAAAAGTAGTAAGAATGCATTCCATAGTGCAAAACAAAACATTTTAAGAAAAAAAAAGTGTGGCGAAAAATGCAGCACATGTTAAATTCAAAAGATAGAAAAAAGAACTGGAAATACTTTTCCTATAGCAAGCTTCAATATGATCAAAACTCTGAGTTGTATTTCTACTTTTATAATACTGCATTTCAAATAGCTGACCAGAGAGGCTTATTAAGTATATAGTAGATGTATAAGAGACATAGTGCTGATTTATGTAACATGGATGTCTTTGTGACTAAACATGCATGGTTGTTTATTGTTTATTTGTTTTCATCTATTGTAAGCGTCTACTGGTTCCTTTTATGTATTAGCACTTCTGAAATAATGCATATTCAAAGGTACTGACCATTGGATAGGTTGTGTGACTTTTCCTGACTCCATAGAAAAGCAAGATTCACAAAATCTGACCATCTTTTCAGTAGGAGACAGTAGTTAGTAACGCAAGTTGGTAGCAGTGTCACTGGGTAAGCTTTATGTTTCTCCAGTTTGCAAGGGGGTGTCTAACTCCTCTAGCTACATTCTTGAAGATGATTGAGCTTAACATCTGAAAGATTAACATTTTTATGTCAAGTGGATGATATCTAATTCCCCCCAAAAAGTGGTACTAATGGCTAGATACAGTTCTCATTAAGTGTGAAGCTACTTCAGATTCACTTATGAATATCATAATACATTTATCCTTAGAATTAAGTACAGTGGGCTCCCCATGGCTAGGCACCTCAGGATTTTCCAGGAAATTTAGGGATACAAGATACTTTGTAAACCAGTAAGCAGAATATCTTTTTGTAGACTGATTAATGTGCTGGGAGAATGATGTGTGTATGAAGAAGACGACTTTATCTGTGTGGAAAATAAATAAGTTGCAAGCCCTGTAATGTCTCACCCAGTTAGATCATCTGGTGTAGGGAAATCCACAAAGGATTGGTACCTGAACAGCTATGGATAAGCAATGTAAAGTCTAAAATCACTGAATGCTTTTTTTCTAATTAAATTCTGATGTTTCACCATTCAGCGAGCCTGACAGATATTCTCCAGTTCTTTACAGCTGGACAGTGTGCCAGCGTCTATTCAAAAATTCTTTTCTTTCCTCCTCTGCTGTGTGATCTTCAAAGAGAGTATGATCTTCTCTGAAGCTGTAGGAATCTGAGAGATGTCAGACTTCTGTCCATGCAGAGCAGCTTGACAGCAGGGAGCAGTAGTGCAGAGTGCAGATGGGCACACAACAGAGTAACCGAAGGCTGCGAGTAGTGAAGCTGTATTCCACCCATGCGAAGGACAGATAGATCGGAGGCCAGACATGCTCCCACCTCATCACTTCTGCCCTCAGATGTGTCTTAGTTCTAGCCCTTTTATTTAATAAAATTGTAAGAAATGTAGGGTCTCAGAGGAAGACCTACAGACTTATGTCAGAACTGTAGTGTGAGAAAGGATTGGCAAGAGCATGTCTTTCAGTTTATGAATTTCAGTGAGAGAAGAGAATGTATTAGAGATATCAAATTATAAGGAAATGAAGAAAGAATATCACCTTTTTCAATAAAACTAGTGAGATGAAGCCAGACGTTTTAAAGTAGTAATATAAACCAGAAAATATTGGTTTATACAGCATATAATTAACCCATGGAATTCAGTGCTAGGAGATGATGCTGAAGCCAGTAAGTCTGCTGGATTAAAAAAAGGGAGGTTTATTTATCTGGCAGCACATGCTGAAGTGTTCTGCCAGACTGGCACTTTCTGATGTTATCCAGATGATAGTATTTTTAAAATAGTGGCTCTGTGCATTCATGCTTTAGGCTGAGATCTAACTGATGTTACTGATAAGCTAAACTTAGCTGTTGAGAGGGATGCCACAGCAGGGGCAAAAATATGGAGGTATTTCCCAGAAAGGCTAACTCTCCCTTTAATTTGCAAGTGTAGAGGAAGGAGTTCTGTCCCTTCTCTTTAGTGCTCCCTGAGAAGAAAAAATGGGGTATTGCTGTGTTTCCTTTTTCTTTTTTTTTCTTTATTAATTAGTCTCGCAGATTATTCATTGTCCTCACTTAGTATGAGCCCTGGGCTTTGGACTGTGCTAGGTAGGCAACTAGTGCAGCTGCTGCTAAAGGTGCAACTTAAAACTCTGGACTGCGAGTCCATGCCAACTCTGATCTGGCAGCAAATGATTGCTTAATAAAATACTTCAATGCTTCTGTCTCACTTTATTATTACCTTGAAAATCTAGAAGTTTCTTGGACTCCAGGAATGAATTTTTATCCTAAGAACACAGGCAAATGAATTCAATTGCCCTACTGAACAAGTTGATGAAAGGTCCATTAAAATCTTTTCGGCTAGTAGTATTTATAAATTAGTTTTGTAGAATTAAATCCAAGATTGTAAGAGCAAGTATTCTAAACTCTACAAAGTGGTTGTACAAATGTTTTCAGTAGCAGGAATGATAACAACACTCACATATTAAGCCAGAAAATAAGTCAGAGTGGACAGCGAGGCTTGTTTGTTCAGTATATGCCATGTTATTCTCATCTGACATCATGCACCTGGCCATTCCATATTATGCCAGTGCATAATCAAATTCATCTTTGCAATCATAAGTTGATAATATAAATTTCTAAATAAAATACCATAACATTCTATATTTTAAAACCATGTGACTGTAATAGTTTCTCTGTTCTTTCTCTGCAGTGCTTTAGCAGCTAGTTGTTTGCCTGTTTAATTCCAAATAAAGTATTGTATCAGTCTTATTAATATCCAAATAGCAACAGCAGCAACATAATACGCTATTTGTGAACAACTAGTGTTGAATACTTTCATACACCGATACAGACAGTTTCAGTTTTATTAAGATTTTTACATTCTCAGCTACTGAAAAAAAGATCTGAAGAAAATTATCTATTTAATGCTTTGAAGAGCACGTGACTAATGTAAGAAACACAGTTAGGACTAACTGAGCATCTCCTTATGACCAACATTTGTCTACAGACATTGATTACATTTCATGAAGTTGCACTCTCCTAACTAAAGAAGATTTTTGTCTTTAGCATTCACAAAAGCAAAATGTGACGTTGTGAGCTGTGAGATTGGAATAAGTTTTCCCTAGATGACAACCATTTCAAAAGTTAGCTTTTTCCAAATGTAGCTGTTTATGCTACTATTTCCTTTTTGTTGGAGCCTCTGAGGTCAGACTTGCATTTTGTGTCTTGGGATGTGAGCCCTGTGTTGATGGTGATGTTTGAAAGCTTTGTAAGGAGGAATGCTTATTGAAACCTAGTTTGAAGGTGAGTGTAACCTTTCAACAGCCTTTGCAGATGTGGGGTTTTTTTTACGATAAGGGCTTCCTGAAAAACCCTTTACCTAGAAAGCTTCCTCTAGATTCTGTAAGCCTGAACAACATCACTTTTTAATTTTTCTGTTCATAAAAATAATAATTCGTCATTAACTGCGATATCCTACCTATTTGATTTAGCTTGTTCATTAGCTGAAGGCATGTGCACTTTGTCTACCTGATGCAAAATACACCGACCACATTGTGTAACACATTCACTCTTACAAAGCATCATTCAGTGTTGTCTGTTTCAGAGAAAGAGCACATCCAGTGTCCATAAGGGTAAGTTTTCTTAAGTCAACATATTGTTTTTCTTTCCATAGGTATTTTCTCAGTGCTCAGCTTGGCATCTGAATGTACCACTCTTGCTGCTGAACTTCCCAAAGTGTCTTACGTGAAGGCCTTAGATGTCTGGCTAATTGTTTGCCTTCTCTTTGGGTTTGCATCCCTGGTGGAGTATGCAGTGGTCCAGGTAATGCTAAACAATCCAAAGAGAATTGAAGCCGAAAAAGCAAAGATTGCCAAGGCAGAACAAGCAGAAGGGAAGGGTGGAAATGCTGCCAAGAAGAACACTGTGAATGGCACAGGGACACCTGTCCATATCAGCACTTTACAGGTAAGAGCTGCTAAGCTGTGAACACAAAATCAGCATTATTCTCTGTTAATGCAATTCCAGGAATATGGTGTTGTAATAGTTTTAGATAGTACTTAATCTTAGAAGTGGCTAAGGCATTTAAAACATGCTGATAATTAATGACTAGCAATCTGATGAATTGGTCCCTGGTGATCTGGGGTCAGATGTACTAAATGAAAAATGAGTCTTTTAATATTCTAGTGCCGTGGTTACTGCTGAGCTTTAGGTAAATAAAGTAGCAAACAGCTTTACAGTTGCAATTTTTCTCATAATAAAAAGCAGCTTTCAAGCTGTAACTATTCAGAGGATGGGACTCTCAGTCAGTATTTGCTGAGAGCATACTCAAATATCACTCGTCTCATTACTTTTCCTGGGATGGCCACAGCTGCACCACATGCCATGTCAAAAATCTTTAAAGCCGGGGATCCAGAAGTCTTGGCATCTGTAAACATGAGACGAGTCTGTTAGTCAGTCAAACAGGTTTTGCATTTCTTGTGTTGCCAGAGAGAGGTTATGGGTAATTTGGTGAGATCTCATTATTTGGTTAAAGATGAGATGTACATCTTAGCTCAGGCCAAAGCTTTCCATCATGATGATGGCTTCCTGGTGTTGTGTAACTCCCCCTTTGTGCTCCAAGTGTTATCAGACATCCCAGGCCAACTTCCCTCAGTCCTGAGTGATATTTAAATGTCATTTATGCTACAGAAAAAAACACATTGTGCTACAATATATGAAATATAAATTTGGCCCATAGTTTTCAATGTTAGAAATTTAGATGTGCAAAATAAAGCTATTAGGCGAGATCCAAGTTATGATGTCAGTAGCATAAAATAAGCCTTCAAAGCTTCTTTAAGGAGGGAGTAATTTGTACCAGAATAGCAGAAACTCTGACCTACTATAAGACTGACATTGCCCCATAACTAATTACCCCCAGCCCAGGAAAGCAGTAGATACTGCAGAGCAGTACACTTGCTTATCATAATTCTCATCTGGTAGAAGAGTCACCTGGAAACTGTTTTAGCAGGCGACCAAGCTCAGCTTAGAGCAACACCATGTCTGCTTTGACTTCTGTCAGAGCCCAGGCAGTGTGGGAAATGAGTAGGGAGAAGGATGGCTCTGCTACAGTTTTACTTCCTCTGAAATGAATTTAATATTTTTTTGTTCAGCAATTTGCAGGTCCCAAATTCAGCTGTTTCTTGTGACAAAATAGTTGCAACAATCCAGCAGAGCAGCTTAAAATCTGTTTATTCCTATTTCAAGTACTTAACAAATGTAAGAGTACACCTTGATCAATGACAATATTATCAAGAAACTAGAGTTTTTCAGTAGTGTGAACAAGCACAAATTGATTAATTACTGACTATAATTGGTGTGTATGCTCTTTAAGGTGTTTACCATTGTTATTGCCATAAGAATAAAATCATAAATTTTATCACCTACTACTACACTCATACTATCTTTTCACCTTTTAATAACTTTTTTTTCAAGAACTCAGGTTTGCGTGTACAGTGTATTTTAAGACTTGGAGGAAGGGGAGTCATTGTCCACAAAAATTAAACAACATTCCTAATGAATGGCATCTAGCAATAGGCTGAACATTTTTAGGATTCAGACCTCAGTCTGCCCTCCAAGATCTTGCAGTGTCTTGCCTCCGTGATCTTGCAAAGTCCAGCATCTCATGTTTGGCCTGCACTTCTCAGGGGCTTCCCAATTTGCTATGACAGACCTTTACCATTCAAAAAAAAAAATCTGTTTTGGATTTAAATGGAGTGCTGGGCATGCGTAGCTACAGGTGATCTTTATACAGAGAGTTACAAGACATTTGTTTACCAAGATATATTGGAAATGCATATTCATTGCTGTAAAAGCTGATCATGTGGCTAATTGGTCACCTCCCCTTATGGCTAGTGATCCAGCTCATATCCAGCCACCTGCTTTGAAATATAGCCTACCTGAGGAAGGGTGTGCTGGGCTGATAATTTCTGGGAAGATCACCAGGCTGATATAGAAAAACGTCCCAGACCCATGAGTCCTTTGACATCTGGATGTGGTAGGACAGTGATTCTAGATTCTGTATATTTGCATGCTATAAATCTGCCTAGCTGAAAACTCCCTCTGCGAACCAGTTACTGTGTAGGAGTACTTTGAAAATTCTCAGTCCTGGAAAAGCCTCTACTAAAGTTCTAAATCAGAAGAGATCTAAATCTTTCAGTGGCTCTGGCTCCTAATAGAAAAGTAGGCCTGCCCCACAACATTTGGATTGCTCCCATACAGACCTAGTAATGATCGAGAATGCGTTTGTCATATGGCAAATATGTGAGGGAGGAAAACATTAAAGAAACAGGTAATGGAAAAAAGCTGTATGTTGAAAGGCAGAAAAAAATGAAAAAAATAGGCCAGACTGATGTCCCAGAGCTTCAGGAGCTGTTTCTCATCAGGGTTGTGTAGGATTTTGTGTGAGGAGAGAGAAAATATTGTGCTAAATGTCTGGAAAGACTTAGGCAAACCAATGTACAGCTTTAGGACAAAAGGACAGCTTGGAACTGCATCCCTGTTGTGAGTGTACATGCTATGGAAATGTTTGAGGATGTTCTTTTTCAACACAGGAGGTGATACTAAGGCAAATGCAACTGAGGATATAGCTAGAAATCTCACTATAGCTAGGTTTGAAGCAGTGGACAGACAGATGAGGCTGAAAGGTAAAGGCATCAGGAAAGACCTGGAAGAAGAAGACTCAAAGTGTGAAAAAACATAGAACAAGAATAATTGCATTTATAAATGTTTCCCCAGCTTAAATGAAGCACTTATTTATTGTAAGGCATTAACTGAATGGTGTTGATACATATCTGTAAGTTATTAGAGGGGAATAAAGTTTAAAAAACTAAATTGCTCGAACAGGTTGCCCAGGAAGGTGGTAGATGCTCATCCATGGAAACATTCAAGGTCAGGCTGGATGAGGCTCTAAGAATTCTGATCTAGTTGAAGATGTCCATGCTTATTGCAGGGGGGATGGACTAGACGACCTTCATGTTCCCTTCCAATACAAACCATTCTATGATTCTGTGAAAATCCCCCTGATCCTAATGCCAGGCTGGTTTGACATTCCCTGTGCAGCAAGTTGCACTCCTGCTGCCTCTCACCGCCATGCAGCGTTGCAGCAATGATGTCTCTGCAGGACATTTGGGGAAAGGGCCAGTACATACGGCATGGCAGAGTTGTTGAGGTGGAAAGGTCCCAGGCAGGTGGAGGATCAGAGGGAGTGCAGGGAAGCAAGTGGGGTGGCCAGGCCTCCCTGGCTCCAGCCCTCCCTGGTTTCAGGCCTCATGGAACATCCTGCTTTCATGTGCTTGCTCCATTTGTGAAAGGTGAAAATGGCGTGTGATCTGGAGACTTGGCACGTTTGATATTTGCAAAAAACAAGCCAGAGTTAAAACCACAAGCATCTCTAGTTCCTTTTTTATGACAAGAAATTGGGTAAAGGGATAAACTTTTCAGTATATCCTAAAAATTAAAAGCTTGATGCCATTTGTAATTGAAAGTGAGGAGATGAGATCCCCTGTAGCAGAACCTGTAAGGGTCCACATAGAAGTGGAAAAGTACTACTGTGTCAGTAAAGTCAGTGATCATGAGCGATAGTCATCACAGCAAGAGTGAAGATGGCAGGATGAAAACAGTGCTCAAAATCTGAAAATCAGCCAAAGATGTAGAGAGCCTTCTATGGATGCATAGCTGCTTCTCCCCTCCACCAAATCCTGGGTACTGACTGACGTAAAAGCTGTATGTTGCCAGCATACACCAAACCCCGAGTCCACACTTTATGACTCATATCCCCTCCAACAAAAACCCTTGAAATGTCACTTCCATTTTAAGCCCACAGGTTTATCAATGTGACTGTCTGATTAAAGTCAAGTGGTCCATCTGGCAAGATCAGCCTGAATCTGTAGAAAAAAAGAGAAAAATCAACATAAGCACTTCTGTTGTGTTTGCTAGAAGCTGCAATGGCTATGCATTTACAGGCAAGAAGCCATGAGAAAGAACAGTTTGTCTCCCTTAGCTCAGCAGCGGCAAGTAGATGCTGTTCTCAGCAGAGGAGAAAATTATGCAACCTGGTGGTAACTGCTGGCCCTGGGTTTTTATTGGGAATCCTCAGTAGGAGTCTGCATGTGTTTCCTAGCAATGTAACATCATACAGTGAGAAAAACAAGCAACAAGGGAAATGTTTTGAAGATGAATCAGTTTCTTTTTGCTTTTGCTGGTGTCGTGATTGCAAGGAGATATTGTTAACTATAACAACACCCCTCAGTTTGAAACGTCACATTTTCATCAAGCCCATTTATAGAAGCTGTTCCCCCATAGATAACATGCTGATGACTACAGAGAACATTTGCTAAAAGAAAGGCGCTGGCAGATGATGAATAATGCTATGCAAGTGATGGTAATATACTCTAAACCCAATTATTTTTAAAGAGAACTAGTGCTGTTGCTTGGCTTGTTGTGTCAGAGCTGCATCTAGGCTCTGAAACCATTCCCACTGATTTATAATACACGTGACTACTGGTGGTGACCAGTAATTACATGATCTTCCCACATCATCTCTTCTCCTCAAGTGGCAGTCCAGACTAAGTTTTTTTCTTGCAGAAACACCAGAAACCCAGTTTAATTTTATCTTGTGCACAAAACCACAGGCTGCAATCTATTTTAATAGTTACTGACAGCATTTCAGGTACAGGGTAGTTACTTTCAACTCTAGTGACTCATGTATCCGTCCTTGGAGGTAATTCAGAGCATGACGGTAAAAAGGCCCCAGGCAATCCTCTTTGAGGAGGAGGTTGGACTAGATGATCTCCAGAGGTACCTGCCAACTTCAGCAGTGCCGTGGTCCTGTGACATTGTATGTATAAATATTTTTTGTGCTGTACTCTGCAGTTAGTGGGGCAATGAGAATTTGCTATGAGTATAATATTTGGAATGTGATAGCAAATTCCTGCTGAGCTGCACCAGAAAACATACACAGTCTGAATACACACTAATGTTAAACAGTCGTTACTTTATTGATGATCTACAGCTATCATTATGGCAAGGGCAAGAAAAGAGCACAAAATGAGTGGAAGATTGATGACAGGGTTTGTTAGAACTACTCCTTCATCTTGAATGGAAGACTTGCACAACTGGCAGTAGTCGTGACAGATCTGCATGCCAGAAGAGGTTGTGTGAAGAAGAAATGATTTTACAGCAGAGAAGAGGTGCTGTGTAGGGCAGAGAATGCTGCACTGCAGTAGGGAGACACTTCAGCCCGAGGGATGCATGTTGAGCTTGAGAGGCTTCCAGTGCTGTAGCATGCTTGAAGCTTTACTAGAAATTATGGATAATATATTTCTGCTCTGAAAAATTCTTGAATCCAAAATGATGGCATTTTATATTACACATGATCCTAACACGTAAAGAGGACTTGGTCCAGGATGAACAATCGATTGAGAAGGATATTTATTCTATATGTACAAAACAAATTTAGTCGAGTCCTGGTACTTCTGAAGCTGAGAAAGGACAGATTTCACAAATTTAAAAGCTATTTTCTCTTCTGTGGTTGGAATAATAAAAAAAAAAGGATGTTGGTGGTGTGCTATTTCACAGTGTTCAAAACAGATAAAGACCAGAAGGGAAGCTATACTATTGAAAAAATAAATAAATCAAACAACCCACCGGAACTGAAAAAAAACTTCCAAAAGATTGAAAACTAACTCAGCTTCAAGCATTTCTCTTTTCTTCTCACTGGCAAATGGAGAAGTTGATAGCAATTAATATAAGTTGAAATCCAAAAAATAGGTGTACATAATAAGTGTAGATAACAAAAGAGATATATGGTTGGCATAACTGATGGCAACAGGAAATTACTTTGCATGTATAGCAAGAATTCAAAATAAACAATAACAAGAGTATTGGTCCAGTACTAGATAGATATGCTGTAAGAATCAAGAATTAGCAGAAAAAGCAAAAGTGTTGAATAGATATTCAGCTCTGTGTTTGAGGAAAAGCCAGATATATCCAATCAGATGATGAAAAAACATTCATTGACAGAAGCTAATGAAGATGTTACACAGTAGCTATTAAAGCTAGATACTTTACAACTGAGATTTCAGCTTAAGCTGCATCTAGGATTTTTTTAAAGAGCTGGTCTGTGAGCACTGTGGAACACTAATGCTGATTTTTTAATAAATTGTTTGAAACTGGGAAGGTTCCAATAAACAGCAAGAAGCTAACATTGTGCCAGTTCTTTTAAAGGCTAAGTGGCATAACATGAATAATTACAAACCTGACATCAATCAGTGGAAAACACTGCATTGCTAACAGAGAGCTGACTAGTAATTATTATTCATAAGTATTAATTATCAATAATTTTATTCATAATTCAGCCCCCTCTTAGCTAATTAATTTAAATAGGTCAGTGAAACTAAAGTTGATCCATGTGTTTGTTGATTTAATCAAACAATATAATTTTTTAAAATATTATCAATTAAGTTGACAGAGGCAATGACGTGCAGGTAGGAAACTCTGAAGAACATTTGACTTGGCTTCATATGTCAGCCTGGTTACGTCATCTGAATTACGCAAAGTCAAGGTTAGATTTGTGACCATCTGTAAGTACCAGCAGTTAATCAGACTAACTATAGTCATGCCTTGTGCCTTAAAATTCAAGCCAAATAAATTCAGGTTAGAAATAAGATACATATGTTTGTGAGGAGCAAGGTCATGGAAAAAACTCTTCCTGCATCCAGAGCAGCAGTAGGTGCTGAGCTTGGCAGTGGGCACCCATCAGCCTGAATTTTGTACAAGGTGAGCAAAGGGCTTTTTGTTTTCTAGGATTCATTTTTTGGCATTTCGGAGGTGTTCATGAAGTGCAAGTGTCCTGCCCAGCATAACAAACCTAGAGCAGGTGGCCCAATCCTGGGAGAAATGGGAATTAGGCGTGTGTTTTGGGCCAAGCCCACAAAGCCATGTCACCTTCTCATGCCCTCCTCAGTTCCCATGCTGGAGGGCTGAGAAGCAGCTGCCAGCTCCACTGACACGGAGAGGCCCAGCACTGTTCCAGAAACCTTCTCCTCCCCAACAGCTGCTCCCCGTCCCCTGCAGAGGCAAAGCCATAGATCTGGTGAAAGCATCCTGTGGGCTGGGCCTGGCCCGTGGGTCGCAATGCTGAGCAGGATAAGGCAAATAATATCAAGTATTTTGCAGGGCTAAGTTCTGCATCATGATGAAGTCAGTGGGGTAGATCATTTAACAGTGTTTTACTTTTGGTACAAGTCTTCAGCGCAGGACTTTAAAATCAAATCCTGTGGTATCGTTTTCTGCAGAAATGGTTCCTATAGCCATTGATAAGTGTCAGGTATATTGTTGCACTTCTAGCACAAACCAAGTCAAGGTGAATAAAAAGCAGATAAACTACTTTTAATATATATTATCTCATATCTCACTTTGTTTAAGGAAAGCTGTAGGTCAGCAAATTTAGATTAAAACTACAGAAATATTGAAAGAGTTGAAGAGACATATGAGAAGAAATTTAAAAATACGTCTAGGCTGTAACAGAATATAGAAAGCAGAAACTAATTAGATTTATAAACCCAGGGCGATGAAGGAAACTATTTGTAAGAGTAAAATGTACTTACTAAAGAAAAATTCGGGCCAGGTTGCTCTTACAAGGGAAATTGTGTCACCCTGATAAATCAGTGCTCCAGTTGACACTAAAATAAGCAGAGCTGTGTGTGAATCTGCTGCAAATAGTCCTCTGCTTATAGGGCACAAGTGTCCTAGAAGCTATTCCCTCAGTTCACCACTCCCCAAGGAAATGAGAACCAACTTAAAACAGCCTTTAGGGGAGCACTTTCCAGATACTGCAGTTGGAACAGGAATATTCTGTATTGTAAATGAGAGCACTTGGGCTACAATTAGTGTCATTGAGTTTTACAGTACATCACTGGTACTATGAGGAACGGGCTACAAGTTTTCAAATGCAAAAGGAGGCTTAGAATTTCATAGAATCATAGAATAGCCAGGTTGGAAGAGACCCACGGGATCATCGAGTCTTGTAATGGCTTTACTAAATCTTACTAGTTTTGACTGTGAAAAAAAATGTAGCATTCCTATGACACTTTGGTTGACATGCACTCCAGTCCTGCCAGTACCCTTTCAGTGCACATATTTTCTGTGTTTATTACCCATGTCACTGGATATGATCTGATTGGAAGGAACTCCTCATATCACCCGTGATCTGAGCCCTTGCCACAAATGGTGACATAATTGTGTTTGTATGTGTCTCAATAACCACCCTACTAGACAACTTGTCCCTGCTACTCCAGTACTGAAAGTTGTCCCAGACTATCGGCTCTTTGATCATAGAATCATAGAATCACCAGGTTGGAAAAGACCCACCGTATCGAGTCCAACCATTCCTATCAATGACTGGGAAACAGTTGCAGGAAATTTGTATCTAGACTTTCACAATGCAATCATGGAACATCTATCTTATTTTTCTTTTTTATAAACTGTATTCTTGGTTTTGTGATGTAACTTGCATCTTGGTTTCAAAATTTACTGTTTCCCTAAGAAATATAGGTTTGGCTGGAGGAAGAGTGCCATGCTTTTCTTCCACCTTGCACCAGGATCAGCCTTGTCAATAGTGGGAGTAAAAGCCCTAGTCAAAGTTTAGCTCTCTTCCTGACTTCCAGAGTTCTTTTCATCCAGGATTTCATCTGTGATTTCATCACAGTTGTTATAGAGAAGCTAATGTTGTCCTCCAGAATGTTTTTCATTTATTCGTAAGTCTGATACTGTATTCTGCTATTATTAATTTAATTACAAAATGTGATAATGCAAATATCCTGAACCATTAGCCTAAGACTGCAGGAACCTCAGGGGTGAAGAGAGCTGAGAGTAAAATAACTGAAGGCTTTGTGGAGGAGACATAAGCTACTGGGAAGGAAGGAAAGGCAGCTTTGGGAAGAATCAGGTTTTAGTGTAGCTGTGGCTCCAGGAAGCCTTAGTGAAACTCATGGTTGTGACAGTTGCCCATGTGTATAACTTGTTTTGTAAAGCAGCACTTTTTCCAAATAATTCTTAAGTTACATATGTGAACAAATAGCATTAGAAATAATGCAGTTAAATTTCACAACCTCTATTCTATTTTTTTTCCCTTTTTTTTTCTTTATCCTACTTTGCTGCATAGTCCAATTGAAGTGAAACTATGAGAGAGATATAACCAAGCACAATACCTTGCAAGTAGTCTCCTCAAGGTCCCTGAATAGTTTGGGAGTAGTCCTCAGTCTTCCTAGAGATTTGTTGTACCTGAAATATAAACTTTACGAAATTCAAAGAAGCAAATGTAGGAATGTTTTTGGCTTTCTTTTGTTTTCTCCACAATACACTTGAGTTTGAAAAGCATCAAATACTTCTTTCTTTTAAATGTTCATTGCATACAGCAGTACAATTATTGTCTAGTTTGTAAAAAAGAATCATTCACCTGTGGTTACCCCATTAGCACAGTAGTACTTGATCCCCAAGAACATTGATGGAGCTGTAGGAAAGACAGATATTCAACTGCTGCATTTAGATTTCCCAGTTACGCAGCTCTCCAGTGTACTGATGGGAAGCACTGAAAACTCTGTCACATCCACCTGTCTTTAGAGAAGCACCAAGAACTGCGGGTACAAAGTGCCTTCTAGCCATGCAAGGTGTTCACCCTAGGATGAGATATAGGATTTTGAGATGTCTGCTATGTAGAATCAGAATATACTTTAATTGTTGTATCAAACAATGAATTTTAGGGTTAATTCTGACTGTAGCTTCCAGGCCTCAGAGAAGTATGAGTATTGAATAGGGTCTGTCCTGCAGGTTCACCAGCACAGAACCCATTTCCAAAAATACTCTCTACAGAAATATTCTCTCCACTTCTATAGTCTTAAAATGAGGGAGTCTAACTGCAGCATGAGGCACTTCGTGCATGAAAAATTACACAATTATGAATGTTTGGATTAGTTTGTATGATTGACTGATCATCCTTAAGTACTTTATAATGCCACCATTCAGCAAATTAGGCTGACGTAATGTATCCCTGTCAACAAGTAATTTCGTATATGTTTGCTTGCAGTGTTCTCTAGCAGCTGCATTAAGTTTGTTAAATGAAATATGGTGAGTAGATCATGATTCCCCTCACTTTATTTCATAGGTTGGTGAGACCAGATGCAAAAAAGTTTGCACTTCGAAATCTGATCTGAGATCCAATGATTTCAGCATCGTTGGAAGCTTGCCAAGGGATTTTGAATTATCAAATTATGACTGTTATGGGAAGCCCATTGAAGTCAACAATGGGCTCGGGAAATCTCAAGCCAAGAACAACAAGAAGCCTCCTCCTCCCAAGCCTGTCATTCCATCAGCTGCAAAGAGAATTGATCTTTATGCAAGAGCACTGTTCCCTTTTTGCTTCTTGTTCTTCAATGTCATATACTGGTCCATATATTTATGATAAATCTTTTTTTTCCTATACATGTAAAATATAGACCATTTCATTACCCCTTCCCAGTCATGAAGGCCACTGTGTGAATTATTTGCATTTGCAAAGCAATATGTTGCATTTTGATGCCATGCGATTGTACTGAACATATGGCATCTGAAATCTGAATGAAGCATGACACTGCAATGTCTGTGCTCCAGCCAACTTTGTATATATATGTACAGCATACATCCTGCTTTAGGAATATATATGAAGGGCAGTGCTTACTGCATTATAAAGCTGAATAACACTCTTCAGTTATTAGTAACATACAGAGATTTAAAGTGTTTCTGACAATGAAACTGATGTGCACGTTGCGTATTATTAAAATCAGTATTCTAGTATATGTAGTATTTAACAGCTTTTGTGCTGACTTCCAGAGGGGAAAAAAAAATCAAACATCTTGTTCTTGTATAATTTTAGATGGCACTGTTGAAGAAAAAAATAAGTTGTCATTCATATTATTCAGACTTTGTAAGTGAAGACAGCATTGAAGAAGCTGATCTTGTCTATGTGGAAAAATAAAGATCAGAGAATTACTAACTTTGTAAAATCAGCTCATTTAGGAAAAAAACCCAGCAATTTTATCCACCAGGCAGGCACACTTACATGTGTGAGTATGCTGTCAAGAAAACATCGGGTTAAATTTTGACTGCTCTTTCCTTAGCCACAAGCTAGATACAGTATGTCAAAAAGAAACAAGCCATTTTCTAGACTGATAAAGGTATCAGGAGTTTTGGAGAAATATCACAAAGATGCAGTTGAGTATCAGGTTATGTTGTACTTTTTTTATATTACTTTGTCCTCAGGCTCATCTTCTATAGTATGTAGCAAACCTGCAGTATATGTCACATTTTTTTGTTGTCACGTCAGATACATCTTACTCAATTTGTTTTGTTTATCCCCTTGAAAGCTTTCAGTTTAAACAAATCAGTTGTTGTCAAGAGTAAATGCCACTTTTTACTACTAGTTACACTTTTTTTGTTTGCCTATTGTAGAAGTGAGGAAATGTCCAAAGGCCTAAAGGGCTGAGATTTTTAAATATGTAATGAGCCCTTGTGTCTGTGTGTTAATTAATGGCTGCCCTTACCAACGCATTGATTTGGCAGCTACTTTTTGGAAAACAGTGTGTTATGTGTGTATCTGCTCTGATAGGAGTTTGGTCTCCGTTTCCCAGAGGAAACTCCATGACATGGAGACTACAGAAATATAATCCCCCCCCACCTCAAGGTGTGTAGGGCAGGACTTGCAGTCTCCCTTGGGTGCCAGGATACACCTCGTCATAAGGGCAAGTCATGGAGTGAAATGCAGCCGCAGGAAAGCTCCTTGTACATAAAGCATCTGAAGAGCAAGTATTCCCTGGGAATGCAGAGAGAATATGCCTCAGCCCTTGAGAGCGTGCCGTGGAGAAACACGTCTACACTTGTAAAGCTGGGGCACCACAGTTAGTTAAAATATGAAAATAAGATAGTTCTCACTAACTTGGCAATTCATAAAAGGAAGTATGGATTACAGGTAAGGAAGGGGCTGAATTAAAGGCCTGAAAGCTTCCGCAGGGTGGAAACAGACACAATCCCCCTTTTTGTGCTGCGTTTCTAGCTCAGGATGTCTTGAGCCAATGCGGGCTTCAAATGGACAGTCAAATCACTTTGGTATTGCCCATCATGTGAATGTTGTCCACATATGGCCAGCCTGGACAACCATAAGGTCAAAAGTGGGAATATAAAAAAAGTAAAGGATATCGCGTCAGCTTCACTGGGCATCTGGCCAATCTGCACACACCCAGGGTTTTTTTTCTAACCACTGCCACTTTATGATCAACAGCCTGGTTGTTCAAATTTATGTTTGGGTTGAAGAGATCTGCTCTTCAGAACGTGGTCGTGTGATTTCTACCAGCCTCCTGGCCACTTTCTAGTGGAGATTTCAGGGATCCTCTTTACCACAGTTTGTCCTTTAAATTTCTTTCTCGTCAGAGGAAACAGAAAGGAAATCCCAAATGTTACTGATTCTTGGGAGTGGAATCTTTAAGGTCTAGTTCAAAGTTTCAATATTGCTGTCTGTTGAAGGTGTGTAGAGGATTGTTGGAGACTGAGAAGCAATAAAGATAGTCAAAGAGAGGAAGGAAGGGAGGGGTGATTTTTATACATAAAATCAGAGTGCTATATTTATGGACATTATTTATTCTCATACTTGTATTTTTTCTTGTAGTACTGGAAGGCAAGAAAATAATTACCCTGTGTTTGAAATTATATGACTTTTGGAAGATAATTTTCTTGTTAGAACTCTTATTAAATGATTTCTATGTAATTAATGTCCACATTCTATCTGTATAATCTCAATTATAGATTTTATTGTTTAATTAATCTTTGTTCCTTCTTGCGTTCCTGCTTAATGGGTTTTGTGTTTTATCATAAAGCATTTAATCAATAATACACTGTAATTGCTTTCCATCTTACACAAAAGGAAGCAAAAGGAATCTGTATTTTTAAGATAAAAGCTTTTCATTCATTACAGCACAAAAACTAAGGACAGAAGAAAAGTTTAACAGCAAAATTGAAACAAAATTTAAAATAAATCATTATCACCTATAAAATATTAATATTCTTTGTACTTATACTAGATAATACAGCTGTATTTTATTACCTCCAAATATAGTAGCTTGTCCTACTGAGCAGTAATAACTGATTTATTTTCTTCTTTCCATTAAAGGTCATTGAGTTTTGCATGCCATATCGCATTATGGTCCTCCAGCACCCTCTAGTTGTAAAATTCTGCCTGTTGACTTATTTCCAGAACAAGGTGCAAATATGTAACCGTATAGGCAATATAGGATGTTACTTGATAGGGCAATGTGAGGGGAAAGTAAATTTAATAAATAAAAATAAATTTAAGTAAAATTAATGGACCACTGTAAAAACTTGCCATGCAGTAGGAATTTAAAACTGTAGAAAGTAAGACATTCAAGTAGTAGCAAAAGTGAGGGTCATGAAGTATGCGTTAGAAACTAGAATAACTAGTCATGCTGTCTGAACAAACTGCATGAAAGCAAAATCTGTTTGTGAGGGAGAGACCATCTGTGTTTCAGTTGACATTTACTTTAAGTTCTCTCATTTACTGACAGAAGAGTCACAATTTTTTGTTCTATCCTTTACATAAGCCTCAATATATTCTTGGCTCTTAAGCACAGAGGGGTAATATACAAGTAGTTAATTCCTTTCATTCTTACTGTTCTGGATGCTTATATGCCTATCTATTTTAGGATTTTAGAACACATTCAAACACTGCATCAGGAATTTCCCTGGAGATTAATTAATTAAATGAGAATGTGACTTGAAAAGTACATCGGCTGCTATGCATTAATTCCCTATTTGGATGTGTGAAATATACCATGTAGAGTAATCCATGCATCAGTTTTTCATGCTGATTTCACTCATGTTTGACATCTAGTTTTAGGAGCAGCTCTGTAGTGTTTCTTGGCACCGTCTCTTTTCTTTTTCGCATTCATTTTATATGAGATATGGTGTATGTGAGCAGTCTGTATTTTGAATAAGGAAAGGAGTTTATTTCTCTAAATGCAGCATACAGAAGACTGACCTGTCACTTGGAAACATAGCCAATCAGCTTTCATTCTTTGGACTTGGTAATAGGAAAAGTGTGGGTAAAGAGAGAGTATCCTGAGTGTCCTACACTTCTCCTACAGAGAAAGGGGTAACACTGCCTTTTGGGACGGTTTCAATGAGCATGAACCACAGAGGCTGATCTGGCTGTATAATCATTTTGTATGAAATGCACTTAAAAATAACCTTTAATTGAAAATATTTCACTTTGAAGAGTGACAGTAATTTATTTAAGAGGTTAAGGCAATCTATTAAGAAACATTCTAATACAGCTGAACCTGCTGGTCTCTTCTTCAATTAAAGCAGCTTTCTATTATGGTTTTTGGATGACTTGTGCTGAGGATATTTATAGAATATATAACAATAAATTATTTATTTCCAAGCCAGTGCAACCTGAATATATGCAGTGTCAAATGATTTTTCAGGCTATAGAGATAGCTTAGTGCGGAAATGAGTACAAATGCGATGTGTAACAGATAAAGGAATTATAGGACACTGTTACTTGGTGCCTTAGTATACTAATTCTGGGATTAAGGAAGATAATGTGAGAAGAAAAGAAAATTCAGATGCATAGAGATTGAATAATATTTTTATTTGTGTCTACAATTCAATTGAATTGTGTCTAAATTTAATTGCTCTGTATACTAAAGATATGCTATAAAATTTACCTTATTTTTATGTAAAGAATTGCTAAAAAAGAGATAAAACTTAAGGTCATCTGTGGTGCCAGAAAGATAACAGAAACTAGCTCTTTTCATGGGAAGCTCCACACTTGAATAACCAATGTAACATACAGAGAAAAAAAATGCAGTTTCAAAGATACAAAATTCTCATTGTTGTGGTTTTGTCTACTGTAACAAATAAAGTACAAACCGTCTGGGCAGCATTCCCTTGCATTTTGACTTAATTAGGGAAGTCGTATTCCCATCCAACTCACAGCACCTGTCCTCATTCCATCAGTGGTAACAGTGTCAGCAGACATTTTTTAAAAATTGCATAAGTATTTTGAAATCTTTCTGAAAACCCTCACTGCTATGAGTAGGTGCACACTGCAGTCACTAAAATGTCTGCAGTTAATGTAGGTTTATCCAAATTAGCTTTGAACTAACTGACTTGGGGATGGCTGGCAATGTAGTCATGGCAACAGTGAGCTCCGGCTGGGAAGCCTACCTGCTGGCGTAGGAAATGAAAAAATATCCTTTGGTGTTAACCCCCACAAAGCTTTGTACTGCCTTGGCTGTTGCACTCAAACAGTTTAAAGTTAGTTCATGTGGGTGTTATCAACCTGTCTGTGAAATGTAGATGTACACTGTATGACACACTGTGTGATAGAACTGGATTATTTTTTCCTACTGGTGATGTGAAAGATTTGCTGTAAAATGTTTTCTCTATGGCTCTTGGTGACATACGGTATTTTTGTCATACTTAATTTCGTGCTTTGAAAAAGTGTCCACTGGTAGTGTCAAAAATGAAACTCATTTTCCTGAACCAATGCACGTGTAAAAGAATGATCTGGATTCACCCACCTGAGCATGAATGAGATTGCCTACTGAGTCTAAGTCATAAGAAAATCTCTTTCATACATTAAAAGAGCCATTCTGTTTGAAGTCCCTATTGGTTTGTAAACTTTTAAAAGAATAATGAGACCAAAGAGACAGTGAAACTAATGAGACAAAGACTATACAATTGTTTTTTTGGCCTCTAGATTGCCGATGGAGGTCAACTCTGGGTTTGGGGGGTGCTGATTGATTTTTAGTGTGGCATTTCTCAACAAGTCAATGCCTATCAGGATGCTAGAGAACTGCATCAACTCTTTCCAAACAGAAAACATTTGAAGGACCTTCAAGCTTGTTATTCAAATCGTCTTTGGAGTATCGAGTTAAAGCTGAAGTCTGCCTTGCTCCATTAACTGACACACAGAGACAGCAGGATATAAAACACAGGTATTTTAGTACAAGAAAATAAACAATCTTTCACCTTACTGCTTGAAATCATGGTTCACAGTGATATGCACCAACCAGTAAGACAACATGGGTAAGTAAGAGCTTCTCTGCCAAAAGGCAATTGCCTAAGCTACATGGTTTGCTTCGAAAGGAAGACGTATGTGGATCGTGGGGTAGAAAGGATAAGGTTTTGGATAACTGTTCTCCACCTGATGAGATCTTCAGGCTGTGGCAGTGAAAAGTATGTTTTTTTCAGATATCTGTTAAAGTCTGTTTCTTTCTATGAGCATCCACAATCAGAACCATTTTTCAGTTGAGGAAGTAGACTTGAGTTTTTTTTGGGCCCAGTAAGCCCTCCTGAGGTGAAGTTGCTGTACCACTGCTTCCCTGTAAAAACCTTTCAACTCAGAGGAATCCTTCTCTAATGCCATAAATTGCAAGAAAAATCCCTGCTGAAACCGTAGCTGGTGCTGAGAAGAAAAGCTGTGTGTAGGCAGCCCTTGTGTTTCTGCATTCTTTCACTGTAGCATACATCATGATAATCAATAGTGCTGTTTAGCTTTTCTGTTCTGCAAGGCACTTCTTTTATCAAGACTGAGTTATTTTCTCAGCAATACACTTCAGCTATCCTACCTTTCATCTCTGGTAGAGTCAGAGCAAAGATCATGTGTGTGACTGATGGAGTTCATGAAGACAAACTCGTGCTGAAGTTCAAGAACAGATTATGGTAATAAATGAAAAGACTTGTTTATGAAATGTTAACATCATCCTTGCTATCCCATGTCAGTTATGTCCCTATAACTCACAATATTGTGTTATTTGGATAGCACCTCACTATATGCATTATATATCTTAGTTAAGTTTATTGAATCATGAATTTCTTGTCAAAAACAGAATACAAGAAAAAGGTAGCGCATGTGACTTGTTTTTTAAATGTTAATTTTCTCTTTTAACCTTAAAACTTGAATTTGACCCAGAGGATAGTGAGATATTATTTCTCAGTGTTTAATAAGTCTTAAATTGTCATAATAGATTTATCAGTGTCTCAGGCAGGCTCATTCTTTTAGATTAATTTGTTTGTTTCTTTGACTCCCAAAGGCCAGCTCATTGGAAAACGTTCATTTGAACACCGCCTGTTTCAAAGCCACAATGCTGACAGGAACTGACTCTAAAGACTAATAGTTTTGACCAATCCTCTGCAGCATTGGTTTCTGCTTTTGACAAAGCCTATCTTGAGACCTGCTCCCTCTTCTGACAAATCCTGTTTAGCCTCAGCCTACTGAAGGGTGTAAAAACTTTGCAGGCTTTTTAAGATATCTGTCTGATTGTGTCGGCTTCCAAGGCAGCTCTGCTTCCATTCCCCTCCTGGATGTGCTTCAGGATCAGAAATATTATTCTTTTTTTTCAAGTAAATGCAAATGATATACAGTATCCACTGTGAGCTATAATCTATTCTGTGGAATTAAACTTTTTTTTTTATTTATTAATTCTTTGTATTTTCTAGTTGCATGCTTCCATGAGGTGAAAAATTCTGAAGTAAATAAATTTCTTAAAATGAAGAAACAAATGTGTGTAATGGCAGGAGAGGATTGCTTGGCCCTGCTTGTTTTCCCTGGACTTAAAGCTCTTCCTTTGCTGCGGTCTTAAGCCAAGAAGGCTTTGAAGAATCTACTGCTGGTGAAGTCGTTATGACTGCCCAACAGAAGCATGGACAAAGACAAGGTACCCTGTGTAGGACCTGCCCTACACAGTTGCGTTCTATGCAGACTAGACAAAGGAAAACACAGCTAGGCTCCCTGAACTCTGTGCCTTTGCAATGACATGTTCATCACATTCTCCACTTGAATTTTCTTGCAAAAGAGAGGCACATTATTTAGAAACCTAACAACTATGCCATAGTAAAATTTCCAGACACTGTGGTTTCATGGGAGAATTTTATACCACTACTGTAAAATACAGAATATTATGAATTTCATCATGGGAGACTTTAAACAGAAAATGTTTATCCAAGTTCGCAGGACTTAATATTATCTGTTACGCACAAGCGTGGCTTTATTACTTTATTTATCATATGCTTCCATATTGTTCCCATTTCAGGAACAGCATCTTAAAATGGGAATTTTTCTAAGCATATGAATTATTAAAGCATACCATGTTTTATTCCTTTTTTTTTTTCCCCCAGGAATGTAAGAGATAGTGTCTCCAACATTACAGTGCTCTTGCAGCAAGTTTACTAGTTTCTCTGAAGAAAAGCTTGATGAAATTAAATAGGTGGAAAAAAAATTCGTGGAGTGTGCAAATGAAACAGCCAGGAATAAATCCATTTATGCAAGACTCATGCTGAGAGTCTGATGAGCTTTGATAATTGGAATAAATTATTTTGGCTGAAAGGAGATTCCAGCCTTAAAAGACAAGACAACATTGAATCTTTCAACAGTTTGTATTTCTCAGCTGAAAAGAAAAATACAGCTTTGTAGAATAAAGACCAGATAACATTGTCCATACTGACCTCACAGCTGCCCCTGACCAGCGTGCTCTCCTGTAGTACAGTCTTTCTACCAGTTCATGCTGCAAGAATTCAATTGATTAAATTATTTCTTCTCTGACCAAGCAGAAAAACGACTGCTGTTAGCTGACTGACGCAGACTGAAGGCACGACGCCATATACAGTGTAGGTTTTAACATTGTACATAAGTGATGGTTTACACCTCAGCACAATAGCCAGTAACTAAAGAGAGCCAGGTGTCTCTTCTCCAGATCTCCCGTGCAAGTTTAGGAGACTGTTCCCTCTGCATTGAACGATAGATGATAACAAGGCTGCTTTCCATTGTGCTAATGGCCTTTTGTTTAGGATGGATATGGCTAGGATGAAAAATAATCTGTTGCTATATGTTGTACAGTGCCTCAAGGCACTACTGTAATGTGCACAAATAATAACAAAAATTATTTCAGTCATTGTTAATAGTAGATTCAGTGCTGTATAGTAGTGATATCTGTATTTGTCTTCCCCTGTTATTAACATTTCTGGAAGTAATCTGGCTCTGATATCAAGTGCCTGATAGTCCCTACAATTACATTGGCTTTACACTGTAGTTCTTCATGATTTACTCTCAGAGGAGTATCAAACCCACTGCATGTATACATTCTTCCCTTTAATATCACTCTTTTATGATCTCTAAAAAGGATCTTTAAAATAACCTCACAATTCTTCCCTCAGTTCCAGATTCTGCAGAAGAATCTGCAGAATAACAAAGGAAAAGGTTGTGCCTTTTGAAACAGTACCTTTATTTTTATTTATAATTTAATGTACATATGCATAAATATCCATATTAATGTAATGGCATTCTTAGCAATAAGCTTTTATGAAAACAGCTTGTCAGGATTTAATAACTTGACACTATTTCTCCCTTCCATTGGTGTTGTTTTGTTTTGCACGTATTTGCAAAGTACATCGATATCATACTGTGTTATTTTTTCAGCTCCTTGCAAAATAAATCATCCCTTGCAATGGTGCTGAGAGAGCTACGTGGGCCACAGGATATTAAATTCCATACTGCAGTAGCTCCTTCAATTGTAAGCTTAGAACAAGCTTTGTCACATATAATGTAATCAATAATTACTATTTTTTAAAGAAAAATGGCGATTAATTGGTATCTCATTTTTTCTAGCTTGTTAATATTAGTAATGTTATATAGTAAATTTTCCATCTATTAAGCTAATTACTAGTAAACAAACTAATAAAAGGGGTTCTAAAAAGTATGGATAAGTTTCCTGGGGGTTGTAAGCTAGACCTTTCAGGTGGGAAGCTCACATTTGGTGACATAGCCTGTCATTTACAGGACAATAATACAACAGCAATATCGATATAATCACCTAGGGACTGCTGTCTACACAGAAAGCTAAGAATGAATGCCACACATCTGTCTGACTCATGAGCTGCTTACTGCCTTCTCCGGGGTGGAGTGGAAGCCCAGCACTGATCCTGTCAGAAAGCAGGGGTTTATTTCATGCTTAAAATTCAACAGCAAAAGATTGTGGGAGTACATGAAGGGTGGCATTTTCAATCCATTTAATTTCACTGTTGTTTCATGGGATGTTACTGTAATTGATTATCCATATGTATCACAGTCATCTGTCACTAACACCAAATTGTTGTCCTAATGAGGCACTGTATTGAGATTAGGTTTAATTAATAAAATTATAAAATAATCAGGCAATTAATGGATAAAATTCCACTCCAAAGCATAGTATACTATAGACTTCTTTTATGTGCAGTGCTGCAACAGTGGCTAAGAAATAATATTGCATTCTGCTATCCTGTTCAGCAGTAGCGCTTAGAGTCCTTGCGAGATTTGTGATTTTCCTTAGCTTCCTCAAATAATCCTCAAATAACTGAGCTCTTCTTGCTGTGAAGAAAATCTGAACTATTCTGGTGTGAAAACATCAGAAAGAACTGGATGATTCTGGATATATGTTTGAGGCTAGAAGTTTCTAATCTCTTTATATTTCCCTTGTTTTTTCGAAAGACCTTGTGTGTTTTGGGTAAGCTCATTTCATTGCCTTTGACATTTATTTGCTATAGCTAAACAACCTCTAAAATTAAGGACTTGTTTTGTTAGTACTACTAAAACCACAGGGAGCCCAGCAGAATACAGGCAAACATCAGCAAGCGTTCTTTAGAAAATGCCTTTCAGTATTAACATTTGCTTCAGATATCATCAGCAAGTAATTTTTATAGTTTTAGTTATGGAAACTGAGATCATTAGACATTAGCAGATCTGTTTGACTTAACAGAAAGATATAAATGCTGTATTCACAGTAGCTACAGCTTGCACTGACAGGTTGGTGACAACTAGAATTTGGGGGAGAGGATGATGGATCTGTATGTGAGCATTCCTGTTGTTGGTCCACATATTCATAGTTGTGGCTTCATTTTCTCCTCCGTCTGTAGGTTGCTTTTCTTTGTAACTGTTTTAGACTCAGGACAGTGATGTTTCTAATTTCAGGGTGAGGTTCTTGTACGCTCATAACAACCATCTTTGAGCTGTCCTTGAAACCCCGTTGCCTTGCCCCTTTATTTTTATGCCCTTGACACATTGCACTTTGTATGTCGACGTGTAATGAAAGGAAAGCAAAAATTTAAAATTGTTCTGAACTCAGATACCCATGCAGATCATCTCCGTGTGTACATCTTATTAGGGCAATGCAAAGAATAAAGTAAGTCTTGGGTTAAATGGCAACTACAGAGACTCTAGCAGTTAATCTGTATAAGACAACTTCCCATTGTAACACAAATGAAGTTTCAGTAAAGGCAAGCAGTATCATTTAGGTTGTCTTAGGTGCCAAATATTATAAGCAGAATTTTTTCTACTATAAGCACTGCAAGTAAAGCCTATATTTAAAGCAATTATGCAATTAGAAGAACATTATTTTTTGTACATTTACTGTGATGTAGATGTATTCCTAGTCCAAAGTATGGAATTAAACACCTCATAAGAATTGCTTCTTTTTTCTTACATTTCTGGTTTGTTTGGTTTACTTCTATAAAAGCTTACCATTAACACCCTACTTTATTACTCTAAGAAGGTATGCCTATGCAGAGGTGAAAGTAAAAATATCTCTTATCTGTGCTGTGAACTAGTTCTGGGCCTGAACCACTGAAGTGGTGTTTTAGAACTAAAAATAAACTCTGTTGAGCACAAGTCTGTACATTTCTGTGATTTCTTGAGTGAGCTATTTCTTGACAAGGTGATTTTCTCAAAATAAAAGTTATCGATGCCAAACAAGTAAACAGTGAATTCAAAAAGTTATTTCTGTTGCTGAAGGTTCATAATGATAAGTATAAGACAGCTGTCGTTTCAAATCACAACAGTCCTTTTAATCTTATATCTTATTTTATTGGATTTTTCAAAGAATAGTGTAAAATACCTGTAGTAGGTCATTGAACGAAGCAAACAAAAAAATTGGGGTTTTTTGATATTTCCTGAATAAATGAACTACTATCTTGTCTTATGCAGTTCTATCTATGCCTCCAACTTATCTTATTTTTAATGTTCCTAGATTGAGTTCCGTAGTATAATTTCTGCAATAGTTCAATTTGTCTCTTAATTATTTGTGTCATAAATACATTGATTTAACATTTTCTCAAGTGTTTTTGTATGGTTGATGCAATTTTTCTACTCATTCTTATGAAAAATGTAACAGGGAAGGTGTGACTGATCTGTGTTCAATCTCTGACTCACTCTAGCTTAAATTTCACTTTGTTATCCTAGTGACAGAAGCCCTGACAAGACTATAAAACAATCATAGTGATCTCAATAAAATGCACTGTAATAACATAGCCATTGCTTAAACTAAATCCACAACATGCATATCTCTCTTTTTAAAAGGTAGTTTTTTTACTTTTTAAAATTCATAAAAATACCCCAGCTTCACACAATTTGTTTTTAAATGAGTCTATGACCTAATTCTCAGCTTCCTGCAGTCACGTAAAACCATGTTACATTGACAGTTTAGTGTAAAGTGGTTATGGCTGTGACCAATGGTGTCAGTATAAATCAAAATAGATGCCTGTCTACCTTCTGATACTTCTATAAGATTCAAAAGTGAAACACCTCTACAGAAGAAGAAAAATGGAGGTTTCATTTACTCCCTTGGTGACTGCAGTGAATTTTGTTCCACTCCAGCGTGGAGGGAGCAGAAAAGCAGTCTGCTTCAACCATATATATCTCACTGCATTGACAACTAGCCAAACTGCCTGTGCTCTACAGAGCAGCCTGGCACTGGGCACCCCAGCCCTAAAGGACAGAGGTAATACATTTTCCCCCTCCCCTGGGTTGGCTCCTGACCAATTTGGCCTCCAAGCCAAAAGCAGGGTTAATGCTGGCATTTTCATTGCAGCTTCCTTACTCGTTCACACTGTTCTTGGCCTTGAAGCGTTGTGCAAATGATGTGAATCAGATCACACACATGTTGTTTCAGACAAGAAGATAAGTAGGAGAGATCTACTCCTGCACTGCAATTTATTATGAGAAGCTGTCTTACTTGGATTAAGGAGTTTAGCATAAAAGCTAGGGATTCATTAGTTCAGTTGTGGTTGAAAGCATCTCTGCAAAGCTTATTTGAATGCTATCTGGAATGCCGTGTGAGGTAACAAAACTAGTTTTATTTGAGTATTGACTAGCAGTGCAATACTGTTGCCAGAACTTCTGCTCTCTGTATAAGAGTTCAGTGTTCATTAACTAATTTTACCTTGTTGGGATACAAAAAACCAGTCAAATTTCTGACATTCTTTGTTGTTGTCAAGATAGCAGATTTGCAACACGTTCAAATTTGGAAAAAATCAGTTGATTTCTCCAGGTTTCTAAGGTAGGTGGAGTAGGCATATTTTTATGGGTAGTTTTTATGAATGAAACATCGAATGTAGAATGTGCTTTCTCCATCTCAAGAATGATAATTACGTGGTCCATTTCCTGTGAGCTGGCATTTTTCCAGTATCCTTGTTCAAAATACTGCCTCTGCACACTCACTACAATGACAAAACCAACCTCCTACAATATTCATAATGTTAAGTGCAGTCGTAAGGAATGTTTAGGCAAAGCACTTATTATCAATGACACATATTGTTTCTCAATCTGTCTGCAATTTGTGGAATTGGAGTTGCTCCTTCCTATCATCGTTTGGGATACTGAAGATGTGAGATCACCACGTGGCACTGCGATGGCTGAGGGAGAAAACACACAGTTTTCAACAAATCACTACTGTTGTACAGAAAAAAGTTCCAAGTTAAAAGCAAGTAGAAATCATAGAACTCGCCTTCTGGATTTAGAATCATAGAATCGTGTTGGTCGAAAAAGTCCTTCAAGATCACCGAGTCCAACCTTAAACTTAGACCAGAGAACAAATAACAGAAGTGAACTGCAGATGTGTCGATAGGGGGCACAATATAGCATTCCCGTCAGTTTGTATTTGCCTTCTAACATTTTAGGGTTGCTGTGAATGTAAGGAATTGAGGTGGATTGGCAATTTGACAAGTACCATACCTTAGCAGATTACAGTTCACCAGTATATGAAATCTCATGTCTTCATAATCTCCAAAGCACTTTTTGACATGAAAAATGAGTAACACATTTCTCACAGGTGACAGAAAAGATGCCAAGCTAAAGAGGAATTTCAGTGATTAAAGACTGACCTGAAAAATGTGTAGAGTTCATGTTTCAAACATAGGCGTCAGCATGGAAAAAAGGAATAAGAACATGATGAGTATAAAAAATAACACTGAAGTTGCTCATGGAATGTCTGGCATTTCTCATGGAACAGATGGAACAGGTGGCAGATGGAAAGAAAGAGGACCAAGGCTGGCTGTTACTGTCTAAAGCAAAAAACACTTGAATTAGCTGTGCTCCGCGGAGTGAATGGGGAGGGTAAAACTGAAAGAACAGGAGAGGAAAAAAAAAGGTTCCGATGTCTATGCTTTGGAAAACCAGATGAAAATCAGGCAAGGAAGGAGACAACAAGGAAGAAGAAAGGTAGTGAGTAGGCAGAAAAAAATGGGACAGCAGTAAGAGATGCATTCCTTGGGACTGACACAAAGCAATGGAAGTTGTTTGTACTGTTGGAAGAAAAGGGAAAATATTGCCAGACACGAATCATGGATTTAGCATGCATAGTCTAATCTGAAATTGTTCCTCTTATCTTCTTCTGGAGCCTTAATAATATAATTTGCTATAATCTCAGAAAAAAATCTGAAGTTATCTATAGCAGATTTTCTACACATACAGATAGTTCAACACATACCTAAGTGATTTTGCCAGCAAAATAAATATAATGTTTCTTGCAAATAGCAAGGATAGAAGTAGCTCTGATAAATATAGTAAATTGCATTTCACTACAAATTTCTCACAATGGTTAGCTAAGCCAGTAGCAAACCACATTCTCATAGCTATTATACAGCAAAAGGAACTTAAACTGCATGTTTATCACTAGGGGTTTTTTACATTAATTATACAACAGGGTAGTGATATTACTTTTTTCACCATCAGAATCACATGATAGAATCTTAAGATACTCCTTAGTGTGTGTCATCCCCTGGTACATGCACCGTTAATGGGGACAGTACGTGTTTGCTAATCAGAAGAGGAAGCCAAATGATCACAGGAGATCAGGATGTACTTTTTATTTTTAAAAAGATTCTTGAGACCCAGAATGAACATATGGCAATAAACAATTTAAGAAAGAAGTAGAACTTGAAACTTTAATTTCTATTTCCTCTTTCATATACATTTACTGGTATTTGCAAAAGTTCTGCAGATTTCAAAAATCCAAAGACAACACTCTTTATGGAAGAGAATAATTTCTTGACAGCAATCAAAGGATCCATGCATTGGTGCAGCATTTTTTGCATCCTACATAATCTGTATATTTTAGGAGATTTTTCTAATGAAACTAAAAGCACCAATAATTCTGAATACAAACCCCTAGTATTGATGGCATACAAAGCCAGAAGGGATCCCTACAACCATTTAGTCTGAGCTCTTGCCAAGGGCTTTCTCAGAATTTAACTTTCTTAGTAAGGATTTTTGGAAAAGAATCTGATTTTAGCTGAGCATTTACCAGGGCTGAGAAACTGACTACATGGTCAATGAAACATTACTAAAACAGCACAACAAAAGATAAACTTTATTTCTAACCTGAGTATGATTAATACTAGCATTCAAATACTGATGGGTTTTTAATTGCACCCATCTCATCAAATGTTTTACATTATCATAGTTACTTTCCTGAAGTAGGTACTCTGTGACATCAAGTCATTCCTGAACTATCTTTCTGATACGTATATGGAGTGAATGCTAAATGTTTCCGAGAGCAAGACAAAAATTTCCAGTTCTTCAGTCATTTCCAAGTTTCTTTCCATGTCTTTTGTACACCTGCTGAAACATAGGAATGTTTGGTTGAAATGCAGCCACTGTCTAAACCAGAATTGTGCCAGGATGAACTGCTGCGGAAACGTATTCCTGACAAACTCATGTTTGTTTCTGATTAGCACATATATTATCCTTTTTTAGCTTCCTCAACAACTTCTACCTAACGGTCAGAATATCACCCATTAGAATCTATTAAATCAAATGCAGCCATGATCAAATCCTGCATTCTTTGCAATAAGTAGCAAATCTCTCCTGGACTTTTATGGAATCAAGATTAAGCACTTAGCCTTTTGGGGAGGTTGACATCCTATCATTTGATATCTGGCCTCGTGGCATCTGTCATTGTTTTCATTATTATTACCCTGCTATGTTCCTTTCAACAAGTGATTGATGCTTATTATTAACAATCCCCCTGCAGATGCTTTCTTCAGATTCTGAACTAATGCATTTTTATATGAGCTTTTATGATAGATTTAGGAGAATGCACATAAGAATATAATCTTCTGGTTTTAAGATTACAATCCTTATTTACCTCTTGCTAGATTTTTTTCCTCTGCAAAAAGTATTGAATGTGATTCCCAGTAATGTAGCCTGATTTTCTTATGTACAGTATTAAGGAGTATGTCTGTTCTTAGTACACAGTCATATATTATTATCACCTATAAACTTCTTTTTTTCTCTTTTGCCTGCTTGATTTTTTTCGATTAGTATAGAACTGTTATAAGAAATAGAGAGTTGAAGAAGGCATTATTTTATTATCAGCATTTTTTCCTGCTATTAAAAACTAATGAAATGGTTTTCTTGCTGATTCACTAGCCCATGCTGTCCTTTTGTACTTATTCATCTCAGCTGAAATCTTTTATTTGCCTCTGGCACATGAGCAGGGTTTTTATTATGGCCACGTATTTTGACATTTTTTCTACATGATGATACAGGTCTGGAATAGTACATGCACATACATACACACACACTTACGTATTGTCTGTACTGCATATGTACACATGCTTACAAGTCTGTAATGGAAAAATATGCATTAGAAAATTGACAGCTCAGGTAGTAGCCGTTGTGATTGTCAGGGTAGTTGTTGATAACTCACCACAAATAGCCTGTACAAAACCCCCTGTTGTAATTGGTAATTATCTTCTTACTTGGGTCACTTTTATTTCACCTACTTGCTGTAATGTGTTCTGTAGGTCTTTAACTTGAAATGTGCAGCAAGGACACTGTGATGACAGAAAGCGAGTCCAGGACATTCATTTGTAACAGGTAAGGTTAATTTTTGTTTGGATTTGGGATCCAAACTTAGTTTAACTTTTATCTGTGGTTTAGTATAACATAGCAATTTACTACCCAAACAGATAAAACATGCATCACCGTGAGTTATTCTTACTGACAAAGGTCTTGATATACATGTGGAATAGCACTGTTCTCTATGATACACAAAAAAAACCCCAAAGTCCAAAAAAACCAACTAACCAAACAAAACATCTTAGAGATTTAAATCCTTTCCATAAGCACTAGTTCAAAAAGTGAGATTCTTCTAGGTTTCATTATCATATTTTGCATCAACTTAATTATTTTTATATTTTATGCAATTTTTATGTATATCAGTAAATGGGATTTTTTGTTTTATTGTAAAATATTAAAATATAATCTTCAAACTGAGATCTTTGTTGCATTTTAACCTTCTTTGATATACATGAGGGTATTCTTCAGGCTTAAGTGAAAAAAGGTGCATGTTTATGATGTATCTGTGCTTCTGTTTAAGACCGGCAATATTACACTAAATTAGTTATTAAAAGTAAACTCTTGTATTTCTTGTCATCCTGCGTGCAGTGAGGACTACCTGAAGGCAACCGTTCCTCTGTTATCTTAATCTATGGATTGTCATAGTGATGATGTTTGCTTCTTTCACAGAATTCAGTAGTGGGTTTTACTGTGGAACACAAAATCTGATTATCGGGAGGGACCAGGCTGGGGGAGAAAGCAAGGAAGGACTGTAGCAACTCTGCCATTCTACCCAAGTAATATGATAGGCTCTATAAGCTCATGAGGTTAAAGATTGCTGTCTTCTTCAGGCTCATCTCATTTTGTGGTAAGAGAGAGACAGTGGCACAAGTACAGGAAGAAGCAAATACAGCATTTCTTGATGAAATTACTCTAATGAAACCAAAGTAATTATGAATTAGTGATGGGTAAAGGGCCTCAAACAGCCTCCTTCCTAGATGTTCACCATATGTACTTATATTGACATCTGGATATCTGACACCTCAATATCTTTCTTTGTCTCTGGAAAGGAGATTTAAGAGAATTTAATACTAATAATAAAAAAGGAAATGCAATACAAGATTAGTGTCCTTTCCTACATGTATATTCCTCATCTTTATTGTCAGTAACAAAGATACGTAACAAAAAAATTATATACCAGCAAATGACAATGTAATAGCAAATTCATGGTTACAGTCACAGTTTTGCTACACTGCTTCTTCAAGGTATGTGTATGTGTCTGTGTGTGTGGTACATAGCAACAAACTTTGTGCCAAACTGAAAAATGTTAAATTTAGCTTGCAGTAAATAATATAGCTGGAATCCATCTTGGAAAAAACCTAACCGACACGAAAATTAAATGTCTGGATCGGTTTAAACCTTCTTGCATATAACTTCTTCTGGTTTGGGCACACAGTTAAAAAATATGCTTTTCAGCTACACCTGGAAGGGAGCTACATCAAAATGCCATCCTCTCGAATTTAAAAATAAATAAATAAACGATAAAACTGATAAATAAGACTCTGAAAAAAATAGGTTTTCTTTTCTTTCCTTCCTCCTCCCCCCCTTTCTGCTTTCCTTCCAACCTCACATCTTAACATCTCCGGCTGCCACAGAGGGAAAGCGCTGGGGGCTGATCCGTGCCTCGGCTTTTTATATAGAATCATATAGCGGTTTGGGCTGGAAGGGACCCCGGAGACCATCTAGTTCCGAGGGTCCCTGCAGGCAGGCGGCGGCGGGCGCAGCCCAGCGCGTTCTCCCGAGGGGAGGCGTCGGGGCTGGCTTCGGGCACGCTCCCTCGGGGCGTGGAATGGAGCACCTGGAGGTGTTAATGGAGCATCTGAAGGTGTCCGTGTGCCGCGGGGCAGCGGGAGCGGGGACCGGGAGCGCTCCGCGGCCGCGGCGCTGTCCGCGGTGCTGAAGTCTGGCGGCGGCGCTGGCCGCGGCCGCGCGCGCCAAGGGGCGGGGCGGCGAATCGGGGAGCGCGGGGCGGGAGAGGCGCGCTCCCGCCGGCCCGTCCTCTCGCGCAGGCGCGCCCCCGCCCCTCCGGGCTGCGCGGTCCCGAGCGCTGGGTGCGAAGGGAGCGAGCGTGTGCGAAGGGCAGGGCCAGGCGGCGGCGGGCGCGCTCCGGCAGCAGCGGCGGCGCCGCCAGCGGCAGGCGGGCGTCCTCCTTCTCTTCCCTCTCCCTCCCCCCCCCCCGCCCCGTCCCTCCCCGCCTCCTTATTCCAGGAGCCGGAACGAGGACCAGAGCCGCGCATCTCCCTCTTCGTGTCTCTCTCTCTCTCTCCATCCCTCTCGCAGCGGCAGCGCGGGCTACGGCTTCTCCGGCCCCTGCCGCCCGCCCGGGGCTGATCTTCGCGTCTTCCCCGCCGCGGTTGGATCGCGGAGGATCTAACTGGGCGACGAGCGCGCTCCGCCGCGGAGGAGGAAGAAGGAAAGGGGCTGTTTCCGCGGCTTTGTGGATGCTCTACTTTTCCTGGAAATGCAAAAGATTATGCATATTTCTGTCTTCCTGGCTCCCGCGTTGTGGGCGCTGATCTGGGGGGTCCGTTCGAACAGCATACAGATCGGTAGGTGCGGGCATCGCCGTCGCGCCCATCCCCGTCCCCTCCGCGCTCCCACGCGGCCGGGGTCGCTCCCGCAGCGCCCCCCCGCCCCAATCCTCCGCCCTGACGCGCGCGTGTGTGTGTGATTCCCTGCAGGGGGGCTGTTCCCGAGGGGCGCCGATCAGGAGTACAGCGCCTTTCGGGTAGGGATGGTTCAGTTTTCCACCTCGGAGTTCAGGCTGACTCCCCACATCGATAACCTGGAGGTGGCCAACAGCTTCGCCGTCACCAACGCCTGTGAGTACGGGTGGGAAGGGAAGCGGGGGGGGGGGTGAGACGGACGGCGACGAGGAGCGACCCCCGCCCGCGGGGAACGAGGCGCGGGCCCCCGCACACACCCCCCCCCCCCCGCCCCCGGGGTTTAAAATGGCCCCGCACGGCTGGTCCCCTCGCGCGTTACGTAAGGCTGCGCGGGGGCTCTGCCTAAGCGTTAAGCGGCGCGGGTAGGGCTGGGACCACCCACCCCGACACGGCGCGGGGGTGGGGGAGGAGGGGGGAGCGGAGGCGATCAGCCATTTTACGCCGCGCGGACGCTGCGGGCTCTTCCCTGTCGCCCCCCTCCCACCTCCGCTCCAGTGGAGCCGGGCCCCCCCACCTCTGCTCTACCCTGGCTCCGCCCTCCGGAGGGGCGGGACCCGCCCCGCGCGCGTGCGGCGGCGCGCGCGGCACGTGGGGCGGCGTCGTCCCGGCGCGAAGGCGGGTGGCGGCAGCGCTGGGTCCCGGCACCCGCCGCTCCGGAGCCGCTCCCGGCCCGCTCCCGGCCCGCTCCCGGCGGCTTGGCCCCGCGCGCCTTGAGGGCGATGGGAGCAGGGCAGCTGTGCCCGAGGCGATGGGGGGCGCCTGCCTTCCCCGTGAGCCTGGTTCCAGTGGCAGCGGAGGCCCTGCAGTGTCGCGGCCAGCACGGAGCGGAGAGCCTTCTGTGATGCACTGACCACTCACACTGAGGTGCAGCTCAGTGGCTACTCAGTGCCGTGTCCATCCGGAGCGTTTTCCTGGCCCTCCTGGCGATAAGCTGTAAGGGACACTGTGTGTGGAGGTCAGCTGTCAGTGAGAGCAGTTTGCCACCATTGACAACTGTTGTTTTTTTTCTCTCGTTCCCTGGTTTAGCCGCGCTGCGGTCAGTGAGGTGGTGCTGAGGCGGGGCAGCACGCAGAGGCACTGGGAGAGGTGCTCCGAGAGCTCAATCCCAAGGGCTCTCAGTGGCATGTGCGAGGGCAGGAGGTTCTGGCACACACAGCCGAAGTCAGAGATCAGAGAATGTAGTCAGCCATAGGACGGCTGTTTTGCTAATCTTTGACTGTTTAGAGAGTTCTTGCTTTCTTGGGCAATGAGGGCTTGCAGCAACCAGGACTGCTCCTGATTAGTATTTTTAGTATATGTTACTGGGACTGTTGGTGAAGTCAGGGGTTGTGTAGCAGTCTACATAGCATTCTGCGAAAATACGGCTGGTCTTTCTGTGTTTCTCAGTTTTCTGAAGTCAACAAAATCCTGAAAATAACTTGCCTAAAACACCTGTGGGGTTTTTTATATATATATATATATATATATATATTAGTACTAGAGACAAGTATAGATACCTGGTCTTTGTGGAAGTAAATGATTCATATTGCTCTAGTCCTGTCAAGATTTTTGTCTGTGTCCATGTGCATGCATAAGCCTTGTGTTCTTGAGCTTACCTGTCTTCCTTGGAGAGCTCTTAAAATACTCATGGCATGTAGTCTGTGAATTGCAGTGATGGAGTTGGAGACTTCCAGCAGAAGGCAGATTCTACACATGCTTTGGGTTCCCCTATCTCTGAACCTTGTCCAAGGCTTCCATTTTGAAACAGTTGGAAAAGCACCAAATTAAGACATGAACATTTACTTGCATTTCGTCACCTCTGTCGTCACTGATGGTTTAGTCAAGTTATGTTGTCAGTTACATTTAATTGACTAGTAAAGCCTATGGTAAAAAATATCTATAGTATTTCCTTGATTGCCTTTTAAGAAAGGTTTGATCGGAGAACAAGAAGTTCCGAAGACATATATTTGCCATATAAGAAGCAGAATTTAGCAGTTGATTGCTGAGCACTGTATGCACAAATGGTTAAGGAGGATCCATCTTTTTTTGTCCCCCTTATGCTTGTTCTTATTTGAAATATTGAAAATTCTGCAGGTTGGAGTTCTGGGGTTTTTGGTTGTTTTGGGTTTTTTTGGTTTTTTTCAGTGTGCAAAGAACCTGTGTCCGAAACCAGCACTGTCAACAGTTAAACAACACAAATGTGAAAAAGGTTACAGAAATATAAGATAGTATGAAACTATAATTGCTTCGATATTTACCCAGGTATTCACCTTTGACAAGGTGATTTTCCTTCACAGAAATATAGTGGCAGGCTTATGCTGTAATAGAAGTTGTGACCTTTTCTGCCCTAAGAATAATAAATAATTTTTCTGAAATTGACGGCTGAAATATTTCACCTTTTGATTGAGAAACCCCAAATCAGGCTTGTCTTGCGCTGCAGAAGGTTAGGACGATGGTGTGGGAGATGTAGCCGTGCGACCCAGGGCGTTGGCAGCTTGCAGCCCCACTGACACGGTTTGCCTGCCGCCCTCCTGCCCCTCAGGAATCAGAGGAACACTAGGGTGCGCCATTCCATCCTCTTTGAAAACAAACAAACGGAAATCCCACTGTAAAACTATTTAAAGGAATCTTCCCGCTTATTGTCAGTACTTGCTCAGACTTCATTGATGGAGCAAACAGTTTTTAAGATTAATGAGTTGTGCTGCTGATGCTACTTCTAAATAAGATTCCTAAGCTTCCAGAAAAAGAGGAGGCAGTGGTCACGTACTACTGAGGGATGAAGAGTGTGAGACTACTCAGTCATTTAAAGGCGACCAAAAGATAGGTGTAGCTGAGGAGGAATGGAGATTCTGTGAGTAGATAGCCTTAATTCAGCGTAATTTGTCCATAACAAATAGTCACCTCAGGTTTCTGGACTGTGGAAGTCTTGTGTAAAGATGTGTTGACAGGTCGTCAGGAGTAGCTGTTGGACTCTAATTGCAGTTTTGACACCTCAGAGTTGGTGTCACTAGGAAGCTCACTGGTTTTGATTGAGAGAGAGTGCAGCAGTTCTTCAGATTGATGGCATAATTAGGAGGGATGTTTACTGTCATGACTGCTGTTAATTCCTTAAGGAGAAATGGGTTAGACTTAGCCCTCTTTGGGTATTCTTAGGGATTCAGAGGATTACATTCTAGGTGGTAATGGCAAGCATTAACAGAGACGTTCACTCTTAAGAGAATCTCTGGCTTTTAAGACCTGTGGCAGAGGTGTGGCACCGCAGGTAATTCATAGGGCGAAGTTGGAAGGTATCCGAACCGCTGGACTATATAGGACAATAATGTCCTTCAGCACAGTGTAATTGAGTCCAGTCTAAATGGGAAAGTGCTGACCATCAGCGACATCAGATTTTTTCTTCAAAACAAAAGGAAACCGGTGAAGATTAAATCCTTTTCTCTTAAATCCACCAATCCAAGCAGGGATAATTGTATTATGTACTCATGTATTTTTGCACTGAAAGGATATTGGAGTCACCTAAAGAGACATTTCCTATGGAGTCCTGTAAAACCGTCATAACTGAAACCAGTTTTCCATATAGTAGTTTCAGCACAGAGGTAATATATGCATTATCTTGGATGTTTAATCCTTCTGGCTCAATAGCCACTGTTGAGCTTTTCTGTTTTAAATCAAGTCTTACAGCTCTGCAGGGATCATTGCACCATGACATTATGACAAGGGGATGCTGATTCATGCATAAACCTTAGATCCTTTCATTATATTGTCAACCAGCAGCTTTGAAAACCTATGAATATCTAGAACGTTGCAACTTTGGGGTCATGGCAAAGGTTTTCCCAGCTGTTTTGGAATATAATACTATATATTGCATACTTAAAGAAGTAACATTCATCATACTGCTCCAAAGTGATTAAAGAAAATGCAGAAAAAAATATCTTGTAGTGGTAAGGATGGGAAAAATTCAGATGTGTTTATTTGAATTAAAATTATTGTGGACCAAGCCTAAATATATTTCACAATAAATTATTAGAACTGATTTTAAAGGAAAAGAGGAATTTATTAAACCTGTTATGTTTCAGTTCATTCATATTCCTGGTCCTTCTCCTTTCTTTTTCACTATAAAATATTTCCCAGGCTCAGTGAGCAGATGTGAAATAGGTTCTGTACCTCCTTGTAATTAAAGCAGAGATGATCAGATGGGTTTCTGTAGTAAAATGATACAGTAAAACCAGGATGTAGCCTACAAAAGGAACACTGGTGCTTCTGCTGCTCTTTCTCAAAATTGAGCTTGGTAGCAAACTTCAAACAATCTTCTGCTCCTGAGAGTTATTCCTAAAGAAACCTGGGGTATTCATTGTGTGACAGTGCTGTCCCTGCTGTGTATCTTTGCTCCTTGCTCACAGAGCGTTTTCCCACAGCCATGATCCAGAATGTGGGCAGATACAAATAAGACAGTGTTCACTTGGCTACTTGACTTTTTATTACATGATTATTGCATTAATTTTGTCCATATATCTGAAATAAAAAATTACCGTGCAGTTTTGCATACAGCATTAATATATATTTTAGTCTTATAAACCTTAAAGAAATTTATATTTGGTAGCAGTTTGTGAGTAGCTTAGCATTCAAGCCCTAAATATACCAATCAAGCCCTAAATATACCAATCAAGCTCTTAAATCAACCAGTATTATGTCAATCACTTCAATATATTCATATGTTTATATATGCTTTTATTTTTATTTAATATGTGAACGTGTAATAACTTTTTCCTATTTAATCTAATGAAAGCTTTAATTTGCACTGACTTTGCACGAAGCTGGGGATGTACTTAACTCCTTACATACATAAGACTTACTGTACTAGCCAGTGTGTGTTACAGACCTTAGACCAAGGTTACTGTTAAGTGTTACTGTTATTGCAAGTTTCTTTAGTTCTTTTATCAACCTTCTCGTGATTAAAATACTTCTGAGAATTAAGGCATATTTAACAGATAAATAATTCCTTTTGAACAGCTGGTAATTACTAATGAAGTATTTAATAACTGGGGACATGTTATTGGTTTGAAAATACATTAAACACGTAAAGAATATTCTGTTAGCTTTATGTCAAAAATTAAGATAATCAGCATAATTAATTTAGAAGGCATCTGCTGTGAACATATGATTAAATCATAAAAGTGTACTTGCTCAAGAAAAATAGGATTTTAAATAAATATTTAATACGTGCTGATATGACTAATTTTTAAGAAGCTAAAAAGAGGAAATAATCAACAGTAGACATAAATGTGTGTGTATATATGTGTGTTTATATACACATGTGTACATAAATGTACATACACATATATGCTTATATAGTGAACAGTATTTCATTTGAATGAATACATAAATAATAACCAGGACAATGGTTAAAAACTACAATTCGTTTTATAAAGAGTATTGTCTCAGAGCTCTTACAAGTAAGATAATTTATCACTTTAGGTCAATATTCTCACCCCTGTGAATTGAGTGCATGGATTACTAATTTGTTTTATATTGAAGGTTCATGTCCATATTCTGGAACCAACGTCACTGCAACTCAGGTGAAGGAATGTCAGGTCAGACTGAAAATAACACTGAAAAGTTACCTGAATAGGTAATAAAATCAGTTGTATATATCATACTCTCAATATGTGTATATGTGAATAGGCTTATCATATGACAATTAACTGGAACTTTAATTTCTGAAATGAACAAGATTTTTCCATTATTTTGTAACTGATCATTGCATTTATCAGAATATGAATACAGTGTTACCTACTTTTAGAAGAATGTGGACAAAGGTTTAATTCGTTTTGCGACCTAGATTTCTGAAAAGGTATAGGGCAAATGGCTGAATGTTTTTATACAAAATATATAGGTTTGTGGAACGTTGTTATTAATTTGTTTTGAAACCTTAATGTTTTCTTTAATGAGTTCATAAAAAAAGTCTCCTTTGACCTCATATTTAACCTTGTTAAAACCAATAAAGAACTTTCATTTAAATGATAAGGTCCTTGCAATAATGATTTTTTACAGATAAACAATAAGGAATGAATAAAGACATCAGACAAATACAGTGAATGCATATCATCAGCTAGATAAACAGTAAGGAGTAGAAGCAGGTTTTAAATAACTACATGTTGATCAAATGCATATTGCACCTTCTAAAATGAATAACTGTGCTTAAAGTACTGCTCTTGCTCTTATATGTATTTCCATGGAGTTTTGGACTGATATAGATGTCTTTTGAAATACTATTTACTTTTCTTTATCTATCTGTATCTATGCCCACCATAGAGCAATCTGTTAGGTAATGTGGAGATTTTCTCATCATCTGTGCAGAGAAAACTGCTTTCAGAGTTCATGTCGGCAAGAGGGCTGGAGAGCTCAACAGAACAGTTTGTAACTGCATTGCAGCTTGGAGAAAGGATTTGTTTCATTTTCTTTGGTTTTCTGCCCTTTATGAATATATTTGGTAGTTGTATGACTCTGGTTGATAGCCATAAAATGAAAAGGGTAATCATAGAATAACCAGGTTGGAAGAGACCCACCAGATCATCGAGTCCAACCATTCCTATCAAACACTAACCCATGCCCCTTAGCACCTCGTCCACCTGTGCCTTAAACACCTCCAGGGAAGGTGAATCAACCACCTCCCTGGGCAGCCTGTTCCAGTGCCCAGTGACCCTTTCCATGAAAAATTTTTTCCTAATGTCCAGCCTAAATCTGCCCTGGCAGAGCTCGAGGCCATTCCCTCTCATCCTGTCCCCTGTCACTTGGGAGAAGAGGCTGTTACCCTCCTCTCTACAACCTCCTTTCAGGTAGTTGTAGAGAGCAATGAGGTCTCCTCTCAGCCTCCTCTTCTCTAGGCTAAACAACCCCAGCTCTCTCAGGCGCTCCTCATAAGATCTGTAATGTGGTTTACCATCCCATGTAATGTAGATCTAAAGTACTCAAGTGTGTTGAATTTCCTTATATGTGTATAAACTATCTCAGAATGTCTGAAAACATGTGCTAATGAAATAGGCTGTACAGCTCTGAGGAGGTCAGAGTCATTTGTTCAATAGGATTGTAAGTCTTTGAATTTGAGGATGTTAAGGGTTAGCTTGCTCAAAATGTTTCTCCCTGATACTAGTTATGAGTTGTTTTTGACAAAATGTTTCCCAAGCCAAAATGCTGGGGTGTCTTTTCTTAGCTTTGTTATCCCCTATATCAATGTAGCAAATTCTGTAATGCTTTGATAGTAGAGACTCAGAAGGGATTCTTGGTGTAAATGGGAGATCCTGCAAGCAGCAAATCTTTGCTGTGTGATTGTGTCTGTTGCATAAGCGCTGCTGTCGGGGAGTTTATTCCAGGTGTAGTATTTGAAAAGCAGGGTAGATAACTGGCAAGGGTGGTACATACCAAGCTCATACTTACATAAGCTACAGCAATGTTACTTAGGGCAGAAGCAAGACAGAGCCACACCAGTGTTACAGTTCAGAGAATCATCCAGGGTTTAACCCTGTTGTTTCATATCTTGTCCATGTCTGACAGAAAACCTGAATTTAACCCTCTGTCTGTCACTTTCCAGTTGAATGCTCTTAGAGCTGAGCCATTTTTGTCTTGATATCAATCTCCCTCTCTTGCCTGTCACTCTTCTTCATTCTTCCTACTTAGATGAATTTTTGATGAAAAAAATCACAGGAATCTTACTTTTGTCCTGGTGCTGGAAGGGGGGAAAGTAACTTTAAGGTTTTTGGGAGCAGGAACGCAATTTCTTGCCCTTAGTTATTACGATAAAGCATGGGGGCAGGGAGATCAGAAGTTCAGAAAATTCAGTTATCTTAATTTCAGTAACTGTGCAGTCAGCAATAATTGCCAGATTTATACACAGCTTTAGACTTCTGAGGCCATTTAAAATGGACACCTGAAAACGTTATGATTTTTATTATATTTAAAGATTAGATGTATTTGAGGCATCAGGAAGTGGGTGAAAATACAAGACATTGTACTTTATAAATTGCACTGTAAGTGTAGTTTTAATTTCACTCACAGCTTCATGTCTGTCCCATTTTAAGATGCTTTTGTTTGATGAGAATGTATCATGCTGAAATTCTGAAAAGTTAGGACTGAAAAGTCATTCATTCTTTTTACTGACTAATCGGATTAGTTAATGTATTCAGCAATCTGATCCCGTTGTCTGGGACTCCAGAGTAATAAGGCCAAACTATTTTTGCTCAGTCAAATAAATGGTCAAGTTTCTGCTGATGGTAGTAGGAACAAAAGCAGATCCAAAATTCTTATTTCTTTTTCTTTATGTGTGTCAAAAAACTGATTTAATTTTGGAAAGAGACAGGGATTAGACAATTCCTAAAAAGTCCTAAAATGATTGAGCGTCTATTAGAGCTAAAGAATATTGTTTCCAAATTTTACAGTTCATATTCCTATATGACACAATATTTTTTGAAAATACTGCACATGTTTCTTAAGTGCTTTTTCAGGAGTCAGTGTGGAAACATTAGAAAAATTATGAGACCATTTCAATTTATTATAAATACGTAAATAGCACTCTTAGCTAAGAAATCAAAAGGTTTGGTCTACTCTTATATAGATGAAGAGGAAAAACTTAATGCTTGTTCCTTTCCTGTGTTTGGATTTTGTCATGGATGTCACTCTTCGGTAAAATTTTTGTATAAATACGAAATTTTAATTTTTTCTTAGCTCCTTCTTCACTTGTAGGAAAATGTGTTTTGGCTTGGCTTTATAGAACTCAATAGTGAACTTGCACTATAGAAATAAGCAAGCATCTTTGAGCTGCAAGTACTGAATTTTTAGCAAGTGAAACACTCAATGTTTCTTTGAACTTATGTCTTCTGTTTTTGATAAAAAGAGGATATATTCTTGAATGTCTCAGTTTTTGGAGGCACTTTAAATTCACATGTGATTAGTAGACCTGAAGACCTGGTTTGTGATACTTATGCTATTCTGTGACCTCAAGGTGCAGCTCCAGAAAATGTGAGTGTCCTGCAAGTCCTGTAGCACATCTGACAGCCTGTGGGGATGCTTCAGATATTCCAGTATCTAAAAGAGTGCGTAGTACATCTACTTGAATAATTTCTGGAGTTTCATGAGAAAGAGCATATCTGTAAACACCAAACAACTCTCAGGAACTCTGACATTTATTTGGCTAAGTATTGTTGCAATTAGTTGGTGTTTGTAGTGGAAAACTTGGACCTTGTTAAGTCATGACTTAGTCACTCCAAAAATTACATTCTTTCAAGAGTACAGTACACCTATTCCAGCATGTTGAAGAGCCTCCAGTGTTACTAGGCATCTACCTTTCCTTTTAGCTTTGTCCTTCTGGACATGCAAAAAATGGTTCACTTCACTTTAGGATTTTTGTTTTCCTTTCTGTATGGAACTATTTGTGGCTTCATTTTGGACCAGTGGTTCAATATTGCAACTCATGGCATTTTTCTGGTATGCAGAACTGCGGTTTCCTGAGCCTGTGTTTCTGGCTTTATCCTGCAGTCCAGGAACTTGCAGTGGTCAATTATTGCAGTATTTCGTTGTTGCATGACATCTTAAGGTGTATATGTTGCAGCATGTAGAAGCCATTTTCCAGCTAAATACCAACTGCCTTAAAAAACATGTGTGTTAGGAAAAAAGTTCATGTGGTGTATTTCCTCAGTTCACAGGTGATATATTTCAACAATGTAGATCTGATTTTGATTATTTTTTTCTCATGTGCTCATAGTACTTAATCCACAAACAAGCATTGCTGCTACTGGGTTATTAAAAAGACTGTGAAAGTAATTCTGCTGATTATTTAATTGTGAGACATCCATGACTCTGTAGCAAGAAACCTGTGTCTGTAAAATTAAGTGTTTTATTTACTAAGTGGGATTTGAAACTTGTAGAGAAAGCTGACTGTGTTTGTAGGAAGATGGTTAACCGAGCCATATCACTACAGATTGCTTACCAACTGTGAGCCTAGTTTCGTGCACTGCAATTTAACTGTCTTGGCTTTCGGTCAGGTTTGTTTTTTTTTTTTTTTTAATTCTTTGTTAAGAAACATTCTGGTTTCCTGCTCTGGGTTTTATTTTCCTCTTTTCATCTCTGCCAACCAGCTGAGTATACTGAAAGTATCTCTTTCAGGAACGCTAGTCCATCTCCTTAGAATTGTCTTCTGCTTCCCAGTTTAAGAACATTTTACTCAGTGACTGGTTATGGTTGGGTTTTTTTATGATACACATCTGTTGGACGATAGTGACATTAATAGTGGATGTAAAGTGGTTTTTTTTTTTGTTTCCTTCTTTGGTTGATTTTCTGAATACTTTCTGTTGTAGAACTCAAGAGAACTCATCACATTCCATAATAGTTTCCTAAATGTGTATGACAGTCACAAGGAGAGACTGTATGACTTGACAAGCCAGGAAGAGGTGTACCTCACAGTGACTATGGTGTAGGAAAGTTTTGAGGGGAAAAGAAGTCTCATGGAGTTCAGATCTGCCCTATGAATCCTTACAGACTTCTAGTCCAGAGGCTAGATGTGTACATTGCAGCTTGTGTTTCTTCTGATATTTCTGGGAATTCCTCATTGTGTAATACTTTATGGCTTTATATACTTGCTGTGAGTCCTTCGTAGCTGTGGTGACATCTCCAATTCTCTTCCATAAAGTAGGCCACTACAGGCCAGTCCCCAGAGAGAAGCAACTACGTCAGTGGAAAGGAGAAGAACTGTGGATGTCATCTCTCTGGACTTCTGTAAGGCCTTTGATGTGGTCTGCCACATTGTCCTTCTTGATAAATTGGAGAGAGATGGATTTGATGGATAGACTGAGGAATTTGTTGGATGGTCACATCCAAAGGGTCAATGGCTCCGTGTCTACATAGAGCTCAGTGACAAGTGGTATCTTTCAGTGGTTTGTATTGAGACCTGTACTGTTTAATATCTTCATCAGTGACATGGACAGCAAAACCAAGTGCACCCTCACCAAGTGTGCAGATGACATGAAGCTGAGCGGTGCAGTTTGCATGCCTGAAGGACAGGATGCTATCCAGTGGGAGCTGGACAAGCTCAGGAAGTGGGTCTGTTTGAAACTCATAAGGTTCAACAAGGCCATGTGCAAGGTTCTGCATCTGGGTGTGGTCAACCCCTGGTAGCATACAGGCTGGGAATGAAAGTATTAAGAGCAGCCCTGTGAAGAGGGACTTGGGGGTACTGCTGGATGACAAGCTGGACATGAGTTGGCACGCATTTGAAGCCCAGAAGCCCAACCATATCCTGAACTGCATTAAAAGCAGTGGAGCCAGCAGGTCAGTGGAGGTGATTTTGCCTCTCTGCATTGTGTTCAGCTCTGGAATCTGCAGCACAGTAAAGATGTGGACCTGTTAGAGTGGATGCACACAAATGCCAAAAAAATTTTCAGCGGTATGGCACACCTCTCCTATGAAGAAAGGCTGAGAGAGTTGGGCTTGCTCAGCCTAGAGAAGAGAAGGCTCCAGGGAGACCTTATAGCAGCCTTCCAGTACATAAAAGGGCCTACAAGAAAGCTGAGGAAGGGCTCTTTATCAGGTACTGTAGTTATAGGACAAGCGATAGTAGTTTTAGGCTGAAAGAGGGGATATTTAGATTAGATATAATGAAGACATTTTTTACGCTGAGGATGGTGAAGCACTGAATGAAACAAGTTGCCCAGAGAGGTGGTAGACGCCCTGTCCCTAGAAACAATCAAGGTTAGGTTGAATGGGGCTCTGAGAAACCTGATCTAGTTGAAGATCTCCCTGCTCCCTGCAGGAGGGTTGGACTAGATGACCTTTAAAGGTCCCTTCCAGCCTAAACTATTCTGTGATTTGGAAACTATGGTACATAACACTGACGTGTACAAACTGGGAACTTTAAATAGAGTCCAGGAATGGAACGAGGCTGGAGGCATCCGTGTTAACCCAAACTGAGTGGTGAGAATTAGGTGTCTAACAGTGAAATTTTGCAATAGTTAACACTTAATGGAAAAGACATTAAGTCAGCCCAAATGACAGAATGCTGCTATTTAGAAGCTTCTAACTGAAACTGTCAAACTAAAACTGTTCTTCTCCCTTCTTGGGTGACGGACCACAGCTCTGAGGCAAAGGAAGTGTGATAGTGGCCAGAAACTACTTTCTTAAATTTAATGGGTTTAAGTGCTCTGGTTTTGTGGAGCCCTGGGTACTTGGCAGTTCTTTCACCTTTTGGTTGGAATAGCCCAATGGTATCGTAGAAGTAAGAGGGTCTGAGCTCCCAGAGGAGCTGACTTTCTGCCTTATGCTTGTGGAATGCAGATAGGGCCAGGTGAGAAGAGTTTTGTGTGTGTGTGTATGCAGTTGTATGGTCAGATCTCCTTTCTCTTGACTGTATTAACCTTAAGGTTTCATATTAGATTGAAGTTCTTCATCTTACCTTGTACTAGTAGACCTTCCTTTTCTGAACCTCATATTGTAACAGAAAATGTGTCTTTTGACCTCCCTTAGGAGGGATTGCAGGGTGTTTTTCGAACGAGTTACTTATCCTGGAATAACAGTTTGTATTCTGTGCTATATATTTTAGGTGCAAAAGTTAATGCTATTTGTATTTTAAGCTGCATTGGCAATGGGCGATGTGGTATTTGCTCTTCTCACAGGTCTAGTCACTTCATTGTTCCTAGATTAAGTTCAGGGTCGGGAGTGTCAACTATAGAGTTCTCTGTTATGTTTAGTTCTGGCTATGCTGATAGAGATTTCTCCTTGTTTAGCCGATATGGCAGTGATGTTCATGGACACAAGTTAAAAGGCACTAAATTTAAAGATTAGGATACTGCTAACAGGATGTTTTCTATGAAAGATGCTCAACCTTCGATGTGCTTTTCATGATTTGCCAGGCAATGTGTTTCATCCAAAGTATTTGCTGAAGGACTTGTTTGGAAAATGATAAAAGGAATTATTTTTAGGAATTTTCCTTTTGGTCATCAGATAAAATAAAATTATCTCATTTATTTCTGTATAATTTTCATGTAGTGAATATTTAATTCATTCATGCTCCATTTCTATGAAGGGGCAAGTAGGAGATGGCAAGAACATACTCAGGGGTTTTTGTCCACTTTTTTTGGATTACTGAGAAGTTCCATTTAAGCTAAAGTGCATAAAGAAAGTGTTCCTATCACCTTTTGCAGGTACATAATATGTACTTTATGCTATGTTGATTTTTTTATTTCCTGTGCAGAAACAGGAAGCAAAATTTCAAGGAAAAGCAAACCTAGAAACAAATAGAACATCTTGTTGAGATCTAGGTTATTCATATATAGCATGGAAAGTGAACAACTTAAACCTGGAAGTCAGAATAACAGCATGAATAAATGTGGTGATATGCAGTTGAATAGCAAAAGAGCACATTGAGTAAACAGCCTTATTCTGGTGTGCCTGTACCTTTATTCAGGCAATGAAAAAATAGTGATCACAAAATCATGTGCAACCCTCAGGAATAGGCTTAGTAGATTTCCCTTTAAATTCTCTGTTCAGTTGATGTAACTCTCTGATTCAGGTCTGAATCCTGAAGGGTCCAGGATACTTAGCATGCCAGCAACACTTATCTGGAACTGCAAAAGCTCCGGAGAGCTGTGATTCATAGGATTTGTGCCAGCCTTCCCTATGCATTTGACTGCAGTTCATCCCATTTAGCTCATAATAATGAAAAGCAAAATGCTCAGAAAATGTTTGGAGTTTTAAATTAAGAATAAATGTTACAGAGAGTTCACACACAACTGAATTAAATGGTGAGTTTTCTATTATTAAATTACTACAACTGATGACAGGTAGAGACTGCATGTTGGTCCACACTACCATTCTTTCTTTTTTTTTGTCTGGATTTCCTTGCCACACAGAATGATGTTTCTGAAGGGACAGTCGGTGTTGTGTCACAAACACGCCCCCGGCAAATGTCAGCAAGAACTCTCGCCCAGGCCATAGGTGCACCATTGGGATCCTGGTCTTCTGTTCCGGGGCTATCACAGTGGAGTGGAACACAAGGTCCTTACTAAAATCAAGTCACTTGCTTAAGTAGCAGTACTTCCAGCTCTTAATGATTAATTTGTAATATGCTACCTGACTGGACTAAATAAATTGTAAGCAGTAAAAAAAAAATCAAGGAATGCTGGCATTTTTCAAGATGGAATTTCCTTTGAATTATTGCTTGTTCTTCTGCACAAATACTGTTCTGGACATTATTTCAAAACATGTCTTAATCAAGAGAAATACTGTTAAACGGAACAGGCTAGAGTGAATGTCTGCATTTGCACATCTCTCTGTCTTTAAAATTATTCCATCTTAGATTTGTTACCTTTGATCTTGAACCGAACATGTTGTCTCACAGTGAGTGTACAATACCCTTGAGGAAATTTAAATAATCTGAAATGAATACCCAGGCTTCATAAAAAGCACTGATTCACAATTGGACTGCAACTGACTTAAAATGGTGTGAGTTGTAAACTGTAGTTTCATTTTTAAAAGGAATCATTTCCATTAAATCATCAGCATTGTGGTTGACTTTTCTAATAAGATGGCAGATAGCAGTTACTGCCTCCTCTAAAAATGTAGCACCTTGATTGTACTTCTTAAAATATTTTAACTTCTTTTCATAAGCTCTTTGACAACAGGTGTGCCAGTTAGCTGCAACCAATGTCCATATGTGGTTTAGGGAACACGCAGGCCAAGACCTGTTTGCAGTAGGCAATCTGGAGTTGGCCACCTTATTTTTAAGGGAAGAATGATAAGGTGGCTGGACGCAAGTTGCCTAACCAGGGCCAGTGGGGACTGAGAGTGTATAGAGGCTCATCTTGTTTGCTGTTATCACTGTTGTATTCGCTTTTTGGGGCATTGGGGATTTACCTAGCATATCATAGGTGACTTCAGATCCTCCTTCTTGCTTTATCTCCTGCTCCCGCATATCCCCCTTAAAAAATGTCAGAAGTACATTGTGGGCAGGAGTGAATGGGGGCGTGTGTCTGGAGTGCATCACTTCGGAACTTTCCTTTGCACAGCAAAATGAGAGAGGACAGCCTCATCAGCATGACACAATTAAGGACAGACTTGAGTTCACACCAACGTTCCAGATTTCCTGTCATCTACTCCAGGAATTATGAGTACAGAATGCTGTCAGAAGTGTCTCTAACCATTCCCGTTGTATGACTTGGCCTTTGCTCTGGAATACTTGATATAGGAAGCAATATGCAGTAATGAAGAAGATGAATCTTTCTGTACAAAAGAAGATACTTTCAAAACACAAAGCAAATTTAAATTGTTTATTTTTACATTTAACTTAGAAAGAAATCTCCAGAGAAAGACTTACCATTTTTTTCTTAGTAACATACTGAAATATTTTTTTTTCTGATTGCATATCTTGTGTTTTCAAGTTGCTTTAGTTCTCAGTTTTAATAATTTCTAAATAAATCCACTAACATGAAGACGAAAAAGAAGGAAGTTGCTATGCTATTGACAAATGACCATACATTTTTCTGACAAAAGATTCTGAATGTACCATGATATATCCTTCAGGGAAAGAGGGTACAGTCTTTCCTGTGCTTTTCTGGAATTCTTACTAACTTCTGGCAATGCATTACAGTAGCATTACAAACCTCAGAGTGTGTTTACGATGCTTATGCTGCCAAGTTCAATCCTTGTATAAGTTATAGACATGATACTATTTCTGGGAGAAAAATACATTGCTATTTTAAGAGCACTCTTCTGTGTTCGCTTTGCTGTGTTTGACTTATGTAGCATTAACAGAAGTGAAATATTTGATATAAGAAATTGATTATTTTACTGTGTCTAATTTAGTCTTGAACGTGAAGAGCAGTGTTTGCATTATTGAGGAGTTATGTTTTAACTGTCAGTGGTGTGTTAATACTAGTCTGACATTTGATGTTGCCCCTCAAGGAGAAATGTAAATTGGACTGAAGAGTGGCTTTTTTGATATCAAGTTAAGGGCTTTCTGGTATCAGCCGGTCCTTCATTTACAATAACATTTGGTAGGTTTCAAGGCCTTGTGATTCTCTGAATTTCTCCCCCTATTTTTTTTTTGAATGGTAGGCCAGTTTCCCACTGGGCTTTAAAAATGAACTGATTTTGAAGTGGACTTGTCTTCAGGCCTCAGCAGTTCTAGGGGACATTGTTTTGGTTTTTTTTTGTATGTGTGGTTTTTTGAGGTGTTTTTTTGTGGATCTTTTTCATTCGTAATTATTTAGTAAAAGACTTGGTTCACCTTATGCTCAAGTTGAATAGAGCATATACGCTGTTGAATAAAATGCATGGTCTAAATATTAATCCTTAGGGAAGAACAAAGGAAAGGGAAACACTTCTGCCAGTCAGTTTGCAGCATAGCATGAAGCAGTAGATTACAAAGGTGAACATCCTGGTTTTGAACACACACCATTATAAATCATATATATATTATGTATATAATCATCTCGTAAATCACATCATTACAACTCATACCACTGTAAGTCAGTTGCAGTCCAATTGTGAATCAGTGCTTTCTCTGAAGCCCAGGTATTCATTTCAGATTATTTAAATTTCCTCAAGGGTATTGTACAGTAGTGACAAGGGAGCGCTGAAGATGATGAGAGGCAGTAGTAGCACTTGAGCTATTGCGTTTAGACTGGTCTGTGTCTGTCAGCAGTTTTGAAGAATTTTTACTACATAGCCTTTTTATCAATTACTTTTTACGTCAGACTGCTATACTATATGGGATTGCTAATTTGAGACAACTTGCTTTAATATTCCAAAAGCCTGTAAGTACTTCTGTATTTATAAGCAGGTATTAAGAGCGATTGCTGTACATTTAGTAACTATGCAAACAGTTTCATGGTAGCACCCTTCAGCAACTGTAAATAAGAAATAGTTTGTACTGCAGAGCATCGTCTGCATTTATTTGCATTACATTCATGTCTGGATATCCCTGGAGGTATTGCAGAGTTATTATATTAGACATTGTACAGCTGTATAAGTGCCAATCCTTGGCCCAAAAAGCTCAGGACTGAAGTGTACAAGGGAGACAAAAGAGCTCTCTTCCTTCTTTTCTCTGCAGTGCAAAAGAAGAGTGGAAAGAGATTGAATTATTTACTCAAGGTCATAATGAATGTCTACAGCAGAGCTGGAAATGAGTCTAGATTTCCTAAGAGCTGGTGAAAATGCAAGAATTCTGTTTGACAGAAAATTTTGTTGTTTTGACATTAGTTTCCTTTCTAATATGTGAAGGAAAACAATCCATCAGAAGTTCCTTCTGGGTAAGGAAAAAAGAGGGAGTAAGTTGAAGATGAGAAGAAAGACATAGGAAGAGAAAATAAGTAGGCAGGAGAAAGGAAGAGAGGTGGAGGGGAGAGAAAGAAGTATGTCAGAGCATTTGTATGAAAGAGGGGAAATCAAGGTCACCTTTTGCCTCTGCATGATTCAGGTACTTGAAATGATTTATTGTTTTAAATAAGTGCCAATCACAGAACACTTGTGCTTTCCCTTGTCCCTTTTTTTTATGTTTGTGATTGAAAGCTCCATTTTGGACCGTAGGAATTCTCTTTTGGGATGACAGGGAAGAAGGAAATGGGGAAAAGATCAATTTCGACAAAGAGTTACAGTTGATAGAAAATGAATGAGTTACCAAAATGTTTCTGACTAACGTAATTTTTCAATGCCCTCTCTTTTGGAGAAGAGTCACACTGAGATGCACAAAAACTACAGAACCTGTTTTTCCTGGCATATATATTTTGGAGTAGGCATGAATGTTAATTTTTTTTTTTAAATAAAGTAGTATTTCTCAATTACATTTAATAGTAAGTTTCCAGGTGGTGATACGAAAAGGGCTTTGCATTGGTAACTTGTAACCACTGCGATTCACTTGTAACCCCCATAATTCAGACAAATGTAAAATTAAGAATATTGCAGAAATAAATCTTAAATATAGACCTTTCCTGGCTATGGAATACAGATCTTCCAAGGCATGAGTTACAGTGTAAGATGTATGAAGATCTGTGAGATGCTTACCCCATACTTGCCAGCTGAAATGTAAAACTTTATTTTGCAGTCATAAAATTTCAGGTGGATTTTGTAGGTATTATTCCAATATTGTCAACAGATATATCTAGCAGGAAAGAACAAGTGAATTAAATGTGTTTTGTATCATTAAAAAAACCCTTAAGGGTTTCTGCAGAATTGTGTTTTGTACAAGGCAAAGCCTCTTCTCTTTCACAAGTGACCCTCTTTTGGTGGTGTTGTGTATTGTGGGAGGAATTCTTTTTGAAGGCTTCCTACCACATTTTATGTTACGTAAATATCCGGCACCCTCATGACTGCTCATTATTCTCACTGAAAATACAGAATTGAGACCTTTAGTTTCATGCAGGATTTTATGGAAAGCAATATTGAATGAGAAAGGCTGGTATGAAATCCTGCTTATCTCTGGTCTGAAGGTATTATTTCTGGTTTTTATGCCAGCTGTAAATATAAAATACTTTATACAGAGATGGTAGATGATCTCCATCAGAGTGGTAAAATACCTTCTAGCAGACAGTATATGTCTGAATATGGAGATAACTGTCTGGAAAAATTAATCATAATTTAATAAACTAACAGCCTCCCAAATTTCAGAAGGATAAGACCTGTTGGTTTGCATAGAAGTGAATCATAGAACGGTTTGGGTTGAAAGGGACCTTCAAAGATGATCTAACCCAACCCCCATGAATGAAGCGAAAGAAGACCTTCTAGTTTTAGCTGCTCAAAACTGTTCTCTTCTGCTAACCAATATTGCTTTTGTTTAGGCTGAATTCTGTTTCAATCACATGCTGTTTATATGTAACAGGATTGTGAGTCATTTTAATAGTGACTCATATTTTAATGATAGAATTACTGCCTCTTTTGTGATGAATGGGGATTGTACTTTATCATCCTTTTCTTCTTGACATCAATAGCTTTAATAATTTTGTGGTTGTACTGGGGGCTGTACATCAGTTATGAATATGAGGGAATCAGTCGTGGTGGGGATGTTGCAAGCAGCAGAATTGGCAGTTCTGGTTCCATTTCTCATTGTCTGGGAAGAACTCAGATTATTTTTTGGTATTTTCACAGAGTTCTCCCATAGCCTTCTGATTAGGTTAGGAATAGTCTTTGACTGACCCAGGAGAAAGCTAGACCATGTTAATTTTATCATAATAACTGATTAACGAGTGTAAAGGAGAAAGTTACACAGCTTAGCTGATTCCTTTGACAGCAGCTCCTCAGTAGTAGAGGAAAACATTCTCAGGTTTGTTACTTCAGTTACTACATTATACTCGCTCTCAAAGAAGATACGATTACTGCACTAAATGAGTATTCTTGCAATTTGTTGCTATTTTGTATTACTGGTGTTTGTAACAGAAAATTTCATTAAATTATGTCCTAGGGAAATGGAATATTCTTTCATCAGTAGAATGTAGGCTTTTAACTGTGATGGTCTTCAATGACTGGGACTTAAAAATAGAGTAACTGTTAGATAGTAAGCAGAAGCAAAGCTAAAATGCATCTTAATGAGGAACTGGTGTGAATCCAGTATTATACAATGATGTGCATATTGAAAAGAGTGTTATAGAACCAGGCTTTCTACCCAAGGAGCTTTGCCTCTCTTTTGTTCATCATGGTTTGTGGATGGGTGCTACTATTCCCTTTTGTCCTTGACTGATTGGCCAAGCTGTTACTTCCTTCTTCTCTCATGTCTCTGAAAGTCAGAAATCAACTAACTTATCTGAGACATCTGGCAGAAGAAAATACATAGTAATTTGCTGATTCCAATGTTTACTTAATGAAAAATAGGAGTAAACCTAAAAATAAAAATTATTAAATAATGTACTAATAGAACCGAATTTATGACAGTGAATTTCAAATATTTTTATATCTTAAATTTATTTGTAAATGGAGGTCATTGATTAAACAAGATAAAGATGTTTAGAGTAATCTCTTAATCGCATCCAGTTGTACCAGTTGTCCTCCTTCTACTATCTGAAAAAAAATTCTAAGAAACTATAAATTCTGTTTTTGTTGCCATTGCAGAAATGTAATTGCTTAAAGGCACAGCATTTGTTGTCATTTTTCTGTAATATTAATTCAGACCAAAACTGTGGTTGTCTAATCAGTTTAAGACTAATTGTTAGAAAGTTTATTCTAATCTCTGTAATTCCAGAGGTGAGGGGAAAGGCAGTGTTTTGTCTTAAATATTTGCTTTTGGTATGCACAAGAACACCAATAGTTAAGATTATAGCCTGCTTGTTATTGAAACCAAAGTTTTGCGTGCTCTGTAAAAACTGCTTGAAAACTCATTTGACAGTGTAGTGGTCACGAGACATTTATTATACAAAAATAGAACTCATTTGATCAGCAGTACTTTAAATTATTACTTCCAGAGAATAAGTGGTTGTGTAAAGAGGAGTGTAATGAGTTGGGGTTCATATGAGATTCATGTTTCTGGGATGATCCTGATGTCATACAGTACCTAATGATTAGATTAAAATGAAATTTAACTTATTCATATGTAATAGTGATGCTTAGAATAGTAGGTTCCTGTGCATTGAGAGACAGAGGAAAAGTAATACTTACCAGTCTATAGAGAAATGATGGGCTAAGATGGGAGAGTACAAATTCAAACTATCTTTTCTTCTAATTCAAGTTCCATTTTTAAACTCAACAAACCCAATATTAAACCTCCACCAATAATAATACTGTTCTCAGGAAATTAATTTTTACTTCCTCCTCTCTAAAAAGAAGGTAATTAAAAAATTTCACAGACAGATCAGGCTGTAAAACAGAAAAGAGATATGAAAGAGACCAATCCTATCCTCTTAGTATTACTATTTGTAATTGAGGTTGAATTAAATGTGTCAAATCTGTGTTCTTGGGTATCACAAGAAAAATAGGTGCTTTCATTTCTAAACTTCTCTCCTAAAGGTAAGAATATATTCCAAACAATCTTGACCCAGTGGTCAGAATTCACCTTGTGATTGTGACATGTCAAAGAGGAGCAGAAAGTTGCAACTGTTAAATTACTTTAATCAGCTGTCTAAATCAATGGTCATTGATTTCTTCTAGGTTTAAAGAGATGACTTGCCCATGTTATCCAGAATATTTGCACAGATTTTCCTTGATATTCTCTTAATCTTTTCCCCATTAGTTCACCCTCTGCTCTCAATCCTTGTCTTACAATTTGAAGTAAGTCGTTTGCCTCAAGTCTCATTTGTTCTGTTTTTCTCCTAGTTTACCTTCAGATGCATGCAGGTATTTTGTAATATTAAGTACACATCTCCACAGCTTGCTTCTCTTTTATTTGGTCTGTCTAGCGAATAGAGTGACTGAACATCTCAGATAGGAATTTCTCTTCAGAATATGTTTCACTTTAAGGTCATACATTTGTATCTCTTAAGATCATGTACAGAAGTCTTGGCACTGAAGAAGCTAATGGTTTGCCAAGATGATGATCAGTAGAAATATTGCAGTGCTGCCATGTGCATACTAATGGAATGTCAAACAATGAAGCAATGGATGTTTCTGTTTTTAGTCTAAGTATAATGTTGCTGCATTGATGCTAGTTTTTTTAGTGTATGTATCATTGGTGCTTCATACACTTCCCCAGGACCTTCTTATGAGGCAGTTTGATAGTATTTCCTTACTGTCATTTTAATATTTTAGTTTGGCTTAAAGGATGATGCAGTCTTTACATTTTGGAAAACCTTGTTGGGAACACTATTCAAGATTAGTCATCACTTCCCTTCTCCTTTTCCCTAGTTTGTACTTTCTGTAGACCCATTGCAAATTTCTGCTAATGCAAATAAAATTCTTGACAGAAAGTTTAGCATTTCTTAGGCTACTTTACAGGGTTGCTGCTTTCAGCTGCTTTCCTCTTTCACACAGCTTGCATCTGACCTAATGGCCTCTTTTTTTTGCCAGTAGCCTCCTCCAAAGTGATCTACATTTTACCATGATTTTGTAAAAGGTGGCATACATTGCCAACTCACAACTTGTGAGTTGGGATTTAAAGGATTTCAGGTTCCTTTCCAAGACTGCCATGCACTAGACTGTCATTAACAATGACTTCATCTTCTGTAGCTCCTTTAAGGTTTTTTTTTTTTGGGGGGGGGTTGTGTGTAGGCAATATACACAAAAGCACTGAATTCACTACAAGCCCTGTCTTCCCAAAGGACCATTAAAAAAGAATGTTTTTTCTCCTCTGATGGACCTGCCAATATTTGGATTGAGCATTTAGTACCTTATGTTTGCTTATTACAAGGGATCTGATCACATCTGGATAGGCTTTCCTAAAATACTCTTTGCCTTACAATTCTATCCTGTGTACACATATGATTTATTTGTTTTTTTAGCTGAAACCACTCAGCTAAAACACTCAATAATCCCCCCATTTTTATTAAATGAGACTGAAATGTGCCATTCATAAAAGGTCATTCTCTGTTAAAGATTATATGGTTAATTTTAGGAATGGTGATTCACTATTGTCATTATATTTGTAAATAGAGTTGATTTTCCAATTATAGATACTCCAGGTCTTGAAACATAAGGTAAGTCTTTCCTTAATGTCTTCTGTTACAAAAGTCAGCCCTAGTAGGACTTCTGTTAATTTTAATGATTTCCAAGGTGTTAGTGCCACTGTTTGTGTATTGTTGCTTAAAAATCTAGAAAAACAGTCTGCCTTCCTTGTACTCTTGTTGCCCCATCCTCTTATGTGAGTGCCCTACTTAATCTGATAGCGTGGCTCATCTAGGTGATGCTGGCATCATGATGCATACTAGTCTTTTCCCATATATTAAAGCAAAGACTCTACTTCCTTGTGCTTGGTATCATTATCAAATAGTGCAAGTTCTGCGCAGTTTTGGATTATTACGAAGTCTAGTGGCCAAGGAGCTTAACCATTCAAGGAGCAAAGAATCGTAGGGCTATGCAGCTTTTGGTGCTGAAGGTGAAAGTGGTTGAGGTCATGTCGCATTAAAGGGAGACAGAAAAGCAGAGCATGTAGGACTTCAGTTGAAGAACACCTCTGAGAACAGCAGCTTGTCAACAATGATGCAGCATTATTTCTAGCTATAGTATAGAAAGAGAAAAGGGACACCTTCAATAGTTAAGCTCTTTGGCATGAGAAGAAAGCAAGGAATGTGCAATGAAGTCCTCTAACTGGATGGATTAGTTTTCCAGTGATGATTTTGCAGTTATTCTTTCTTAGCTTTGTCTTTACCTTTCACAGAAATTACTCTTTTTCTTTTGCTTGCTTCATCTGCCTTCCTTTTTCCATTTGCAGTTAACGAGTGACTTTCTTTGCTGACTTCTCCTTTACTAACAGAAAGTTGTATTACCTCACTTACTGTTGTCATAAACATCCTTATACTGTGGAATGAGAAAAGTATGTCTAATGGTACTAAAAAAAATAAACATAGAAATCTGTACAGTCTGCTGTGAGAACTCTAGGGGACAAGTCTTCTTTGATCGACGCTATGCTGTATTGGTTTTACTTTTAGTCTGCTAATTAATATGACTGTTTGGCCTTTATTGCAGCCTTTTGAAACCAAGTCTAATCTTTCAGCTAAAATATCTTGGCTTGTAGTGAAGTCTTTATTCTTTTTTACAGAATAGGAGTGTCTGCAGGAGAGTCATTAATTCTGGTACAGTTTGTGCTGGTAATAGCTGTATAAATACAAGCTCCTAGGTTCCCCTGATCACACCAAACCCAACCCCCCCCCCACCCTTTTAAAGATAGCCATTGTTTTAAAGTACTGGAAAGGTGATTTTTTAAATACCTCTTTGTGAAATGTTATTGAGGGCTTAAACATAAAATCCCTGTAAAAGATATTGCTGATACTGTGCAGTAGCTGCAGATGCACAGCTTAGTATCCATTAATGATAATGTGTAGGTTAAAAACTTTTATTTTTCAGTGTTTGAAACTCTGATATTTTCTGTGCAGACACACTTAACAAAAATTAGGGTGGTTTAGCTAGCATCATGAAGTTAACACACATTTTAAAACCTCCAAAGAAGGGCATGCTCTGGTGAACTAAACCCCTTACATTTCTGTATGTTAGTACCTAAATAAAATGTTACTTTACTTTGTGTTATTCGGTGTTACAGCTTTCATGCTTAGTTTCTGCAGTGGATCTGAGACTTGGTCATGATTTGTGTTGTCTACAAGGAAACACTAGTGAGTCAAAGGGCTGGTCCTGCTCTGGAAGGAGAGTGACTTAAATGAGATTTTTGCAGTCATCTCTATTGCCTGTGATTTTGTATAAAATTAGTAGGAAAGTTTTTGAATCCAATCAAAATGTTGGCCATATGGACAGCTTAGAACTCGACACTTACTACAGTTCTACCATGTTATTATTAGAAAGGACTGGAAAAATTGGAAAGGGCAAACAGAAGTTGGAAGTGACAAAATTAACCATTACAGCATTCTTTGAATAATCATTCTTTAAATTGTTATTTTAAAGCAATTTCACAGCCTGAGTAGATATCCCCCAAAAGGAATCTGAGACAGAGTAAGCTTTTTAATGGAGTATATTTGTTAAAACACAGGCAAGCTGTATTTTTCTTCCTTTTATTTTTCCGTCCCCTTGTTCTTCTTCATGTCAGCTTTCAAGACACTGTATGATTTATATTTACATTTGCAATCAGTTTACTTAACTTTTTTGTCTGTAATTCTTATAAGTTTTAAAAATACCTGTAAATACGCATCTTTTTATGATTTGCCAGCTGTATATAAAACCTGCAGGCTGCAATAAAAAATACTTTCATTTTATTTGCATTTTTGTCGCCATTGAAGTTAAAAGGGAACTGTTACACTGGATTCAGTTCAACAATATGGGCTAACAGTTGATGCAAAAAAAGGTTCTGCTGAGGGAATGATCTGCATATAAATTGATCAAGACATATGGTTGAAGTGTCTTACAGAGGTTCAAAATTTCTCTGCCATTCCGGCAGTCTGTATTCATAAGTAAGGGTTGATAGGGTATTTGATTAGCCTTTATTTCACAGAAGATTGCAGCAAAATGTACATTATCTGTGTTATTTATCATTGTCGAAACAAATTTATTCTTCCTGTTATGTAAAATATCTTAGTGAATGTAAAGGCTATAAAAATGCAACTTTGTTGTGGAATCATTAAAAGCAAATATATCTCTCTCTGCACAGAATTTCTCTGCCTCACGCTTTATACTCAGAACTGTTTAGAATAATTGGTTTTCAGTGAGCTGACTGGAGGACCTCATTTTCAGTGAGATGTACGTGGGTGTGTGCAGGGTGGTGAGTTATGTGGGGATTGGAGCCCTGACAGCTGTGTATGTTGGGCACCAAGCCCATCCAGTAGCTCTTTGACCAGCACTGGCACACTGGGGCACTGTGGATTGTTCCCAGGGTTTCTGTGGCAGAAAAGTATAATCTCTGAAGCGTGAGGCTTCGCTTTTTCCTGCACAGAGATGTTCTGTATCTTAAAACGGTACCTTAAATTAATCAAGAGCTATTTGCACAATGGTGAATGAGCTGGGATTATTAAGCTCCTTGTGTTTGACCTGCTTCTTGTTTCAGTAAATAGCAAAACTTCCAGTGAGAATAAGATTAAGCTGTTACTGTATTTTGTATGCTTGCATAATAAAATAGTGGTTCTTGCAAATATTTCCAATGATAATTTCAGGTACTGAAACACCAGCTCTGCTCAGAACAATGCTGAAATTTGCTTTATTTGTTTTCCATGTTTCATAGAGGATGAACTGAGCCACTTCTAATTTTCAGGGCAAGGCATTTCAAAATATCTCCAGAAAAGGATGCTTGATGAAAAAGTGAAAGAGCTGGAGGGGTGGGGAGAATCTCAGACTGGTTTATGTAATAGATTCAGCTAGATGATTTACAACATTTCTGAGTGTGCCTTATTATAGAGAGCAGCAAAAAAGATCTATATGTTTGTGCCTTTTCTGATTTATGAAGCATTAGAGGGTACCTCTGATACTGTAACAATTCGGAAATGTTTGTCTGACATATAGAAGTGTTTTGATCGATTCGTAGTCCTTTAGAGTAAGCACAGAGGGCTTCTTGAAACAGATTGCTCTATCCAGGTTGAAAGCAGTGGAGAAAGTTTGTGTTAATGGTGAGGATTTAGTTCACAGGCAGAGCAGTTCTGAAATAAAAACCTTGAAAGAGCCAGGACTTGGGAAAATATGTCAGTTGAACTTTTCAGGTTTACCTTACTGACAAGTGAGGCCAAATAAATGAGAGTTTGATTCCATAATGATGACTTTGTTTCAGAGGAAGTTGTAGAACCCATTTCTGTTGGTCAGATGCTGTGAATTTGTTCTTTTAAATGCATCATCCTTGTTCTGAGTTTTATATTGCTGTCAATGAGGTTTAGATCAGACCTTGCTCTCCAAATGTTTTTAAAAAGTACTCAACGTAATTAAATATTTTGTGATACGCAGGTATTATGCAGAATTTCTGTTTATTTCTTGTAAACGTAAGTAAATTTATACAATGAAACTGTCATAGAATATGTGATTAGAAGAGCTGATTTCAGCTTTGTTGCATGGGTCATGAATTCAAGTGAAAGGATACACACCTGTGCAATAGTGGTGGCTTGCCACCTAGGATGAGCCATATGGTTAAATAAGTGTTATGGAACAAAGTAGACGGTATGCTGCAGCTGAGATCTAGGCATGCCCTTTACTTCAGTGCTTTGCATGCCATATGCTACAAAATGCTGTATTTTGTTGCATTACATGCTGATCAGATGTATTTATGGACGATATTTTAAAAGCCTGATGCTGAACCTGTTAGAATGATGTATGTGCAAACCCTGATTACCCTGGACAAAGAGTGTGAGATTCTAGATTACTCTTAACAAAGTTATTGTAATGTATGTAGCATTTCAGTTGAACATACTAAGCATGGCTTATAGAGATGAATATTTGTAATAATCATCATTTGGAGTAATCTACATGCTGTTTCCTGATCTAACTGGAAAAATATTGAAACAAGCAAGCATGCTACCCCCAACCATATTATCCAAAAATTCAAATAGCTACTGAATTTCAAGTAGGGAAAACACTAAAAGCCATATTTTCCCTTTCAGTATTAGGATAGAGCAAATATTTTAGCTGTTCGGCTTGAACTTCAGCAGTTGATCAAGCTGTTGTTTCTTAACTCTGAGATTTGTGGTCATCAGCAATGAACGAATAATGCCTGTGTCATTCAAAACTTAACATTGTGGTATTTCTATAAGGCGGCAAGGAATACTTTCAGTCTACGAATAAAACCACTTTGATTTGCCAAAAATAACAGAGTGTTTTAGTAGAGCTGAGGCACAGTAATTTTTTAAACTGTAGGAGCTCAGCTGTGTTTTATAGCTCTGAAGTCTAATTATTCAAGACTGGACTCAGCTGTCTGCAGCGTACAGCAACCACTCCAGCTGACTTGTGCTAGAAATTTTCAATAGCCCTTGGAAGATTAACAGATTGGTCTACTGGATCTGTGGCATGATTGAGTGTATTTTGCCAGTTCTTGGTGTCCACTTCATAAAACAGACACTCAAATCATGACACTTGCTTGAAAGTCAAAAGTTTCTAAAATTAACAGGAGAGAAGATGGGTAATAGTTCTTTGGGAACTGATGCATTTAGGATTATGTCGGTCAACTAGGGCTTCAAACAAAGCACCAAACAGATACTAATGGTAAGACTGCACAAGATGTCAACATGGATGAACAGAATATCTTTTGGGTTGGGTTTTGTTTTGGGGATTTACTTATTAATTTATTTATTTGTGGAAAATTAAGTATTTGTTAAGAACAGAAAGACTCAAAGCTTAATACTTCTGTTCTGGGGATAAAGTCCTTTTTAAGATGTGAGTGAAAGAACAAGAAATACTCAATTGTCATTAAGCTTAATCAGCCCAACATAATCGGTTCTATTGGTCAAATTTTATTTGACATCATGTCAAATTTTAGGTCTGTCGAAATGGAAATATGTTTTTCACACCTGCTGAAAATACATGGGTGCTTCCACTTGAGTTGAGTGAGTTTGGATTAAAAATGTTTTATTTGAAGAAAACTTCCTAATCAGCCCTGATTCTGCTTCTTGGTTCTCATTATGGAGTGGTTTAGGAACACAGTCTTTGTTAATTAAACTCGACACCAGTGCAACTAGTCTGCCAGTGGGCATTTAGTCCATGAGGCTGACCTAAAGTTAAGCCAAAGTAAAACTCTCAAACCATATTTTCAATCTATTCTACAGATGTGCTCCTGGGGCAGTGTGCTGCTTGCTAGCATACATGTAGAGGCACAGTATGAATGAATAGAGCACAGCATATTCTATATAGTGTGTCTCCAAGTGGCTGGGGCATGCAGACTAGATCTTTAGTCAAGTCTTGCCTTTTGGTGTGCAGTGCAGGTGGTAATTTATTATTTTTTTTTCCCTAATAGCAGTCATCTATTCCTGCAGTTTTCTGTAAGGATACTGTAATGCTTTTCTCTGATACTTGATAAAACGGAAAAGTGGGTTTTCATTTCGGTGATGTAAATGTGCCTGGAAAAGACAATTGTTCGTCTAAATCTGTAGCTACAAGCTCTTAATAAATGACATCAATTTCAGGTGACTGTTAGCCAGGGAGATAGGAAAGCTTTATTTACTTTACTATGGCAAATTTACTAAGTAGTATTTACTAAATAGTGTAGGTAAATATTTTAATGCTTGTTTATCTCAGTTATATTATGATAAAATTTTAAAACGTTACATGAAATCATTATGGTAGAAAAGCTAATTTTCCAAAAATGAGTTCTTGATATTATATGCACAACAGACAGTTTCCTGACAGTGAGATCTGCTTTGTTCAGCTGAGGGCAGAAGTTTGAAACTAAAAGGCAATATAGCGGTTTTGCAAGTCTTTTTGCGATGCCTTGGGTTCACCACAGAAACAGCAGTTCGGCTGATGGAATGGCAGTCCAACCTAGTAATGCTATAAGCCCCTGCAAAACTTGTATACAGTGAGAGATCATACGTAATGTAGCAAGAGGTTGCCATAGAGAATACCTATTAAAGGCCCAGAAACTGTTACACTCAGAGACCATGACAATGCTGAGTGGGAACACGTTTTCACACTGGTTTAGATGTTGGGCAGATTTAGTCTATAATTCTTTATTTTTAATTTGGTGCAGTGTATATGCATGTCTGTGCATAGCATGCAGTATAATGTTGATGCTCAAATTAGCTTAGATGATACAGGCAAAACTTAGGAGGTAAACAGTGTGAAACTTCACTTCAGCTAATAATCACCAGTTCTGTGATATCTGAACACAGGAGGAAAAAATCTGGAACTTTAATTTCAGTCACAGTGAAGCATATATTATAATGTTTTCCACTTTGAAGGATGACTTATTGTTTTATTAAAGTAACTGGTAATGATGTGCTTCATCATTTATTTGTTAAGTTTTGGTCGACAAGAATTTATTCCACTGATGCCAATCTGAATTTTCCAAAATAGTAACAAAAAAGTTAGAAACTTCTACTGCATTTTTAATTGCATTAAGTTGTTAAAGATTAAAGTAGCTAAGAGAGGAGAGGCAAGTTCATTTACTTCCTGTGCTTTCAATGAGAGCTCATTTTACTCTATAATTTTAAAGCTTTCCATGATTTTTTATTTTTTAATGTCTTTTTCTTATAGTTAAAAAAATCATATTGTCAGAACAATAAGCTGTTCACTAGGGTTTCCTAAGTATAAACAGGGTTTCCTAAGTAAGAAGTTTTTACTGGTTTTCTGATTTGTGTAACTGTTTATTGACTGGTATTTGAATACTTCACAAATAAATAATACGTGTATTATTTCTACAGTTATTGAAGAAAATAGGGCATGTGGATAGGAGAGCCTGTGATGTGAGTATTAGACTATTTGTAAGTAAGCTAATTGCTGGGCTTTCTTTTTACTTGCTGATTATCCCAATGAATATAATAAATCTGTAAGATGTTACAGGTAATTAGACTGTGTCTGGAAAAATAGCCTAAAAACCCACGAAAAAAATCACCTTTTGCTGTGGCTCAGTGATTTAGGTTAGAACAGTGCTGGATGGGAGTTGTTACAGGTAGAAAAGTCCCATCATTTTTCAGTGAGGGGTATAAGCTGTTAGACTCAAGACAGTGTAGGAAATAGAGGTCTCTTGCTTATTGTTATATTTAATCATTAATATGTATGAGATATAAAAATGCCTCTGCAGAGAGGAATGCCTACATTTTTAGTTAGATGACTTATTCTAAAATCAAGTTCAGCCATCTGGAGGGACTGAGACTTTAGGACATGTATAACATGTTAGTGCAGTAGCGCTGTGTGTTACAGTGTTAGCTGCGCTGAAATGCAAGTTCTAGGCTGGACTGTGTTGGGTGAATAAAACACTCCCAGTTGCATCATTACAGAGAGAGATATGTAAGCAATAAGTGTCTAGGGCTAAATGTCTGACTTTCTCTGAATGATGTGTATGGCAGGTCACAAATGACCAGTTGGAAAGAAACAGTTTATTCCTTTAAAAATATAGTGTGAAGTCTGCTGAGAGTACCATATCACTTACATATTTTCTGCTATACCTTCTCTGCTTCAGGAAATCCTCTTTATTCCCTACAGCAGTTTCCTTAAGATTTATTCCATTTTTTTTAACTTTTTTTTTTTTTTGTATTTTGCATGAGTCAGCCTTGGAGTCTTTTCTCATAGCTATTCCTATCCTTCTAACAGAGAAACTCAATACTGAAACCATTTCCATCTAGATGCTGTAAGGTGTTCCCAGGCAACGTTAGACAATCTGTTCAGGAGTGATTGTTGGCCTTTCTAGCTCAAGGAGAGAAAAACAAATTTCATAAATTGAATCCCAATCTGCCAATGTATTAACAAAAAGTAGTTGTACCTGCCCAGTTAATGTTACCTTGTTCCAAATCCTTTACAAGTTTTCAAATACACAGCTTTACAAAATGACATTTTTGGGGTAACTGGAAGATGATTAGTTTAATGAAGTATAGAAAAGGCATGCTCCCAGGAATGCTGATGGAAGGGAAGAGATGATGAGTGTTCTGTTGTACATAACTTATCTGTTTTCAAAAGTTTGTGAAAAAAGTCATGCTAAAACTGGAGAACGACACTTTTAGTTGGGATTATTTCTATTTGCTTTGTTAAATTCAGTAGAATTGTGCTTGCAGAAGCTAAGAGCCTGGCCCTGCTGACTTCTCCATCACTTACATCATGGCTCTGAAAAGCCAGTAGTCTTTTCTTAGATATGATTACCTGCTTCTACATCTTGGAGGTGATACTTTTTTGAACACAGAAGTTTTTGTTATTGAAAGCTGTAATTACTGGGAAATGTATAAGTACAGTCAGAAAGCCAGCCAGGCAGATTTGCGAGGTGACTTCTTAGATATGAAGGAAATGGAAGAGTAAATTTTATATGTAATTAAATAGGAATAACATGTTTTTTCTTTGGGGTAGTGGGAAGAGAAAAAGAAGAAAGGCAGGGTAGAGAAGCTTCCTGAAGAATGCTCTGATTTTGGAGACAACTTTTTTTTTGAAACAAGATAAAGTTATAGTTCTGTTATTTGACAGAGTTGCCAGGTCACCACACTCAGGGATTGGGAACCATTCTATCCCCTTTTGCTGCCAGTAAAGGGAATTTTAGGTAAATACATTAGGATCTTAACAGTTCTGGGAAGAGCTGTGTAAGAATTACATAGAATATGGGTGCTGGTTTTTTTCATGAGACAATTTACACTGCATTTTAATTTTATTACAGGAATCTTGTTTTAGTCGAAAAACCCATAATTGTTTTAAAATGGTTACTTCAGTGGTGTTTGTAGTGATTTCTTTTGTATCATTGTAATTGCCTACTGCAAAAAAGATTTTTAAATGCTTACAGTACACAGCCAAGCGATATGTAATTGAATGCAGCTGTCATTGAAACAGTTTTTCTGACCTGTTGTTTCAATCTGAATATGAAGTTTATTTACCACCTTCATTATTGCAGCATTAGCATATAGAGAAGCTGTGCCACATCATCATGTACTATCCTAACAGATGGCCACTAACTTCTTGAAGGCTTTTTTGTACTTGCTTAAAATACCCCATACTGGTACAAAGTTTCTTTCCTCGGTGTGATGTATGATTGACTGGTTGAAATAGATTAATCTGCCTCTCCGCTGGTCTTGGAGCTTCTTTCATACTGCAGCAACCCAGATTTTGACTCTTAATTTTGCAGAATGATCAAAGCCACTTTGCTGATAACATAGTGTGGAAAGTTCCTTTTGGTCGTATAATCTCTGATGCAGTTTAGGTCATAGCAATAACTGAAGACTGCATTTCTGCTAGAAAATGTTGAAAAACGTCCTTTGTTCCTGCTCCACTGTAATTGTCCTCTACAGACATTCCAGCTTCAGGATCTAAATGTTGCTTTCTTTTCTCTCTGAGGCTGTAAGAATTTCTCTAGTTGTCTCTGTGCAAAACTGGGGCCACCTTTCTGTTATGGAATGTTTGTTTGCTGTCTGGCCATTGTGCTAAGGTGTATTTTGTGCTTTAATATGCTGAACGTGTAAGTGAGGAACTTGGCAGTGAATTATTGGAGGTACGCATCTGTGTGTGAGCTCAATATTAGATGCTAATCTTTCCATTTTTTGTTTTGTTTTTTTCCCATGATATACATACATATGCATGGTCTACAAATTGGAGAATACAATGTTTAGGTCAATATTAAGCGGCTGTAATTCAAGGCATGCACATTTTCTTAAATGCACAAAATAAGGTAAAAAATCCACATTTATTGGCACTGGAATCAAACTTCACAAAAAAGATACAAAAAGGAAAATGCAGTGTTTTGTTGTCCTGAAGAATAGCGTATTTTTAGTTCTCATTGCATTGATTTATGTCTCCATTTTGGTGAATGGTGTGATGGGATTTTAAAATGACAGCTTTGATTTGGTTTTTGTGTCCATGTTTTATTGAATCCAAGCATGAAGCTTTGGTCCATTGTCTTGTCTTTTGGTTATTATGCTCTTCTTTGAGTCTTGGGAAACTGTTTTTTCCTAATTTTATTTAGCCTACCATGGCCTTAGAAAAATAAACTTCATCTCAAGTTGTGCTATTTGAATACATACTCCTTCATGGTTCTAAATAACACTTTGGGTGGTAGTTCCCTATGCCTTATTTACTCTTCCTGAAGAGACATTTACCCCTCACATCTAGAAGGTAATCATGTAATCTGAATGAGTAAAACAGACCATGCAGATTATTTATAATATTGCTACAAAAAAATTCTGTGGTGTATTAAAGTGTATGCAGTATGCTTTCTGCTATGCTTTAATTTTCTTAATGGCTTTGAAAGCAATCTGTATTGTTTATTTTCATAGTAAATTTCTGATGCAGTCTCAATCATATGTGAATTCTTTTGGCAGCTGTGGTTCTTGCTTATTTTTTGTTACTTTTGTTCCATCTATTGTTTGTAGTTCCTTTCTACTGTCTGCTTGTTCTTAATGTCGCCTTTCTGAAGCTGAAATTACCAACTGGGCATTCAGTTTCTGCATCCTGTTCCTGGCTGCTTCCTACGTTTCAGACCAATGAGCTTTTCCTTTGTATTTTGGTCCTTTTTTGCAGAGGCACTGCTTGGCTTTTGTTAATACTTGTTATATATATTTTTTTCCCCTTAAAAGTAAGAGAATAATTATTCTACTGGATGTGATTAAATACCCTGCAGGGAAGACTTATTTCCCTATGTCAAAACTGGTTTGTTAACACTATAGTAAACCAAGTTAGCATAATAACATACGAATGTGGCTGGATACTAAAGAGCATTTAGAATCTAGGCACTGAATGAGACATACTTTCTTAGTAGTTTTAAATTTTCCTCACTGGACAGAAACTAAGTATCAAAAATCTCATATAAATAAAAATATATAAATAATTTGAGAAGTTAGAATGTTAAGTGTCATAATACATTTTGGAAACTTGCCTATATCCAGGTACCATTAGATACTTGTTTCAGTAAGTCAAGTGAATGCCTTGCTAATTATCTTTGTCTGATTTAATTATCCTTGAATGTAAACAATGATTAGGTCCATTACTCTCCCTTTGGAAAGGAAATCTTGGCTTAGGAAGACTTGATCAGGAGTAGTTTCTAAGTGTGTGTATTCAAATGCAACTATTTCTAAGTGATTTTATGCCTTTAAAGACTCAATTCTTCAGTCATGAAAATGCGCTGTTGTTACCAAACTGGCATCACCTTGTTTTATAAAACTAAGCATATTTGTAACATTTTTATAATATCTTTTGAATTTTCAAATATACTCTTCAGTGGCTCTTCTTGAGTCTTAAGAAAAAGATCGTATGTATCACAGAAGTATGTTCTATGTGATGAGAGGCAAGGAATGTGTGTTGCTGTATCTGTTTCTAGAGAACAAGTTATGACCACAAGACTAAATATCAGATTATCCTTCCTATAGAGTTCATTGATGAAACAGGATAGTGAAACGAAGAAAGTGTGAAAGAGAGAAAGGTGTGAGTGCAACATGGTAAAAAGGAGATCTGAGAAGCAACAGATGTAGTTAACAATGGAAGAGTTAGTAATTGAGCAAGTTTCAGCCCTTCTTTGACAGGGGACTTATTTCTCATGGCAGGCTTAAGCTTAGTTTTGTGGTTGAACAAATCTGGGCCCTAGCTTTTGGAAAAAAAGACGAGAACACATTTTCAATATTCTGGCGAACAAGGGAAAACTAGTGTTCTCAGAAGAACAAGGAGAAGCCAGGCATGAAATTAATTAATATTAATTCTTAACTTTACAATTCCTGGGAACTGTTGTTTTCAGGTACCTTTAATTATTTACCTCATTTCTTGGAATTCCCCATTACTTGCCCCTTTCTAGGTGAGTCTCTAGAAAGGTGATCAGCAGATGAGGTTAGTTTATTTTTGCCCTCATGTTGCTTAGTAGGCCATTGACTATTTCTAGAAAGGCCATCATAAATCCAAAGAAAAACAATTAATATAGAAAAGCTTGAAAGAAACAAATCCTGGCAGTTGCTTCTACTGTCTGTAATAAAACAGGTCTTTCATGTTTCAAGGGCTTATGAGCCCTAATCATCATGATTTTTTTTAATCTAATAACCGAACAGCTTGTGATTCACCATTGTAAAACTAATGTCTCCCAGAAATAACAGCATGACTGTAGACTTAGTTGGAGGTGGGAATCCTGCCAATAACCAATTACACTTTCTGCTTTATCCACTGGATCACCAGTATATAGTTGGAAGTACCATCCCTTCTTTCCCCTCCTGCTTCTTAGAGACCAAATGCTCCAAAACAATGGCAAGCACTTGTTTCGAGACAAAAATTTAAATGGTTATTTTTAGAAAGTATTTATTACATGACATAGGTGCCCTCCCACTTATCTTTAGAGGAATTTCACACACAGAAGTACAGCACTGAGGTTCTTTAGTGCACAACTATGACACTGATCATTGCTGATGAAAATTTAGTTCTACTTGGGTTAAAGTTGATCCCAATTTTCTGGTTTACCCACATAGCTTGATATTTGGTAGTGAGTGTCATGTCCCTAACTTCAAGTTCTGTGTTAGGAGTTTTGATCTCACGTTCAGGAGGCCCTGGATGAATTAACCAACAGCTTATATCGTGTGGCAAGTTTCTTAATAATTTTAAAAATATAAAACATTTTTGCTTTTATCTTAATATTTGTCACGATTGAATATATGTGTGTGTGGAATTGAGCTTTTAAGCTGCACATCGTGTATGAAGCTGTAACTGCAGTGACTTTATTTACCTTACCTAGCTGGAAGTGGTGTTTTGTTCTCATCACTTCACTTTATGCAGTAGAGGAGATCAAAATTCCAGTTTTATTCAACTTCCCCTGAAGATGACACATATGTGTAAGCATGGATGATTTTCCAGGTTTAAAGCTTATTAAATGGAGGGACATTTAATGTTAATCCTAGAGAAATGTGTTTGGTCAATAGGCAATAAGTAACTAGCAAAAGGAAATTATAAGAATTTGTGCCTTGTCAGGAAAGATGTAGAGTTCTAAAGAACAGCACTTTTCCTATGAAGAGTAGGCTGGTTGCACATTTATGTCACTGAGGAGGTACAGAACTTCACATGCTTGAGTGCAGGTTGGCAATATTAACAGGTCTGTCCTGTGGGTGGAAGGTGGAATAACACCTTTAGTCCTTTCTGGGTTTATCCCAGCCAGCAGCCAAGCACCCACACAGCGAAGGAAGAGCAAAAGTGAGACAACTCATGGGTCAAGATAAAGACAGTTTAATAAATCCAGGAAACAGCGGAGAAAAAAACAACCCAACTGAATCAAAGGCAATCTCGCAACCCCTCCTACAAGAAGACTGATGTCCATCCCAGTCTCCAAGCAACAATCACCTTGGAAGTCAGAGCCCCAGTCCCTCTTATTCCTTCACCTGAGTTTAATGGTTGAGCATGACATTACGTGGAGTGGACTATCCCTTTGATCAGTTTGGGTCAACTGGCCTGGCTCTACTCCCCACCCAACTTCTTGCCAATCCCCAGCCTACTTGCTGGGATGGGCAGAGGGAAAAAGTGAATGCCTGGAGTGCAAGCACTGCTTAACAATAGCACTAGCGCTGTGTGAGCTGTTGTGTGGAGAGTGAACATCGTCCCAGCCAGACCCCGTACATGCCCATAGTTCACTTTTGAAGCTTAACGTAAGTAATCTAGGCTCTTTTTGTTTGGTTTTTATAAGTAATTTGATGGTTTTATTTGTTGTTTTCTTTTCGAAGTGTAGAAGTTTTTTTGGAAGTTCAGATCTGTTTCATTACATGAGCCAGGACAGACCCTTAACTAAAACATCCCCAAAGTGTGGGCAGGTTGAACTTCATTGGCTCAAAGATGTTTACCTGAGGCGTGACAGGTCCAGATCTCTCCAGTGTCAGGAAGAGCAGGAGACGATGGGGATGAACTAAGACATAGATGGGAATACAGCTTTCTGAAGACCCAGACTTTTCCATATTAGGCTTGGCAGTGGTGTTTCTGGGAATGCTCCACCTATGGTTTTCAAGTTTTCTGATGCTGGTAGCTAACCCTGGTCAGTGGCTGTTGTAGTCAGCTTTATTTCATCTGTGCTTAAAATAATTGTCTGGTGACTGAAGAAAAGCAGTGTGACAGGAGATATGGTAGTAGCCTAGGAGTCAGTAATACTAGCATAAAACTAACTTCTTATTGATCTTGGTATGACACTGGTTTTGTCTTTGTCACCTTCTATACAGCATTAAAATGGTTTAACACAGATCTTGGTAGTGTACTAGTAACAGTCTTCTGAAGAATCCTTGCCTAGGAATCCAAATGATGCTTTATTTTAATGTGCATTTTCAAAGGTGAATTATGAGACACCTGCAGTATAGTAGAAAGTTCAGAAAGTATTTAACCTTTGCAGCAGATGCAAAATAATTTTTCATGAATATACTTGGAGGTAGTGAGTTGGTTTTGTCTCAGCAAGAGCATACTGATTTGGAACAGAACAAGGAGTTCACTAACTTAAACAGAAAAGCTGCTCAGAAAATTCACAGCCTTTTCCAAAACCCTTTGCTCCAAATGAGCAGGGTTATACCTTTAATACACTTGAGATAAATATTGGAAGTTTATGTAACAATTTGCAGTTGGAACTGAAGAGGTCTGACCATCTTGTACCCTAGCCCTGGGAAACCTGCAGTGTCTTTTTATAAAGGGGTATTACTCATCAAGGTTTTAATCACTTGTATTTTCTCACCTAAGGTGAAATTCTGACCTAATTAAAATTAATATGTGATAACTGTTGAAACTTGCATTCAGAATTTCACCCCTACTGTTTAGGTGCTTTTAATTGGGGTATAGAAATAATTATGGTATGAGATAACTGTGGTAGCAAGGATAGGTAGCCAAAGCCATGAAAAGAGAACAACAATGAATAACAGGCATAAAGGGATGATATTTAAAAAAAAATGTAAAGATACAATGACTTTAAAAGATAAAATACTGTATTACCTAATCTAAGAATTATAAAAAATAAAGTCAACTTATTTTTGCCCTTACCTGAATTCTGTTCAAGGATTAGTGCACTAACTAGCAGGGCAAAATTAGTTTCAGTTGCACTGTGATTTCTGTCTATAAGCAGGTCATGTGTGTCAGGGATTGCAATGAGGCTGACTAGATGTTCAAGGTGACTATTTACAGACCAAAGAATGCATAGATGATAAATGAGAACTAATCAGAAATGAACATTACCTTACTGTAGCCTGTTTCTAGAACTCGAGCGCTAGTATAGCTTGCAGTGTTAAAGATAAAAGAGCCAGGAGCTCTTCTACACAGACATTGCTCTTTTCTCCTGATACGTATGTGGTCAGACATTTTCGTTTTTTCTTTTATATATATATATATATATATATATAAATGAGAGAATCTTCAATAAATTTTCTGAAATAATTCTCCCACCTAATTGTTTTTCTTTCTCCCTCCTAGTCTGCTCCCAGTTTTCAAGAGGAGTCTTTGCTATTTTTGGATTCTATGACAAGAAGTCTGTAAATACGATTACATCCTTCTGTGGAACTCTTCATGTCTCCTTCATAACTCCCAGCTTCCCAACAGATGGAACGCATCCCTTTGTCATTCAGATGAGACCTGACCTCAAGGGAGCTCTTCTTAGCTTAATCGAATATTATCAGTGGACCAAATTTGCATATTTGTATGACAGCGACAGAGGTAAGATGTGATACTTCTCATCTGTGTGCTGTTGGCACTGAAATGCGGAATTAATATTAGAAAAGTAAACAAGGAAAGGAATATTTACCTGCAGCAGGTGTTAAGTGTAAACTTAAATTTAGAAATGAGCTTTTGGAACAGAAACAAAATTGTTTAAATGAGAGTGAAATTAATACACTGTGTATTAATAGAATTGCAAGCGTGCTGACAAGCAATGTGAGAGTAATCAGATGTTGTGAAACAGTTCCTATGAAAAGTTTTTTCTTTTTTTTAAAGAATCACCTAAAGAGAAAAGAAAAATCCATGTGAGAAGGGCAATCTGATATCACAAATTCACTCCAGATATGCAAAATTGATAGCTGAGCACCAAGAAAGCAAGAATCTTGGATATGCAGGCCCTGCTTCTGTGCTGACTGCTTTTAATATTAGAGCTCCTCTACTGAACTTAAGATTTTTTTTTTCATGGTTGTTGATAAACCTATATCCACTGCTTGTGAGCAGTTTACTCCTCAGTACAGCCTTCTCAGGGTTGATGCCCGTTTATAGCTGTAGTAATAATGTAACAGTTTATGAAATGTGCATTTGCAGATTGTGATATATCACTTAATTTTCTGAGATGAAGCAGCATTATGTGGAAGTGCAGTTTTTGACTGCCCTTTCTGGAATTCCATTATTGTCATTCTGTTTTCAGGTTGTCCTCACCTAGTAGTCCTTGTCTTATTCTCAGCTTCTCCTGTTCCCTTTCAAAAGGCTCTTTTGTGGCTTACCTGCACATTCGTTGGTCACAGTTGAATATTCAAGTGCATAGTTAATGGTAAGATGCCACTAGATTTAAAAGACGGTAATACCACACCATGATTCGTTGAGTATTAGGATGATATTAGATTCTGTGCATTGCAATGGCACTTTATACATTATGTCATTCAGAAGCTGAAGGAACCTCCTGAAGACAGTTCTGTATCACTGTTGTCAGCTTTAAAGTAGAAAAACTCATAGTGGGTGTAGCCTCCAACAGTTATGTCATCTGCAATGATGAACTGTAAGCCCATTTCTTTGGCAGATCCTTCTCAAATTCACATTAAAAACACAAACATTTACTACCTTTTTAGAAAAGACAGGTGTAAACCTACTTGCTTAGCCAGTATTCTGTCAATCAGCTAGCAGTGCGCAGTACATGATCTGCATGTGATTTATATTTAGGAAATGCTGAAAACTGCCTAGTTCTTGTGGTCTGCACTGGCTGAATCTGGCCAGGAGTAATGGCATGAAATTGTTATTCATAGTCACCCTTTGGTTATGCCTTTTTTTCTTATTTGTCAGTTTTAGTTGTGGCAAGGCACCCCAGTGATAACAAGCTCCAAGTCATGAACCTCCTGCCTTAATGTTAATTGTTGCTCCCCAGTGCTCCCACTGACTGCACAAAGTTAGTCTGCAGAGTCAAGTGGTACTTAGTCAGCACCACTGACATGAAACCTGAAAACATAGGGTCCACAGTTCCTCTAAACACTTCTGCGTAAGTGTTATGTTGTGACAATGATGTATATTTAAGGAATGATGTATAATTTAAAATGTTTCCATCTTCAGGAGTGGGAAAAAAAAGAGAGACTGACTCTTTGTGGAAGCTGTGACAGTTAATAGGGATTAGTTTGATGACTTATTCCAAAAGAAACTTTTATTGCTACTTTTACAGTTCCTCTGTGGTTAGGAGCTGACTCGTTGAACTGCAGGGCAATTTTGTATCTCATTCCGATCTATAAGAAGCAAAGCAATTAGTATATAAATGTCCATCCTATTACTGTCTTAATACGCAGTTATTCTCATGTAATGTGGGTTATGTTCTGTATCCTTCTCTCCTCCTCTGTGTTGCAGATACTAAACAGTGGGTTTTGGAAAAAGTGATGACATTATTGGAGGATTCTATCTGTAGCAGAATTGCTAATTTATTCAGCATTTCTTCTGTCCTCTTTTTCAGAGCTCACTGAATTAAGAGTTTGTCTCATGATAATCAAAGAGGTTCAGGCACATAAGGTTCCCAAACAGAAGTGTACCTACTGTTCAGAAAAAGCAAGTGGAGATTTTAGAAGTTTACTTGTCTGCAGAATCCCACTTTCTTTACCACTCTCCAGATACTTCCACATCCACGGAAGTATTGCTGTGAATGCTTTTTTTCTGTTTGTTTTTCATTCTTTTGCAATGGTTATTGTTATCAGAATAGACTGAACTATATAGGTATGACAAATCTGCCACCTATAAAAAGCAAGAAAACCAGGCAGCTATTTGGTATCTCTGCAGATAGCACTCCAACAAAAGGGAGTCCTTAGGAAAAATGAAATATTAGAGGAGTAAAATTCAGAAACCATTTGTAATACGTAGTATTAACATTAATAGCTGCAGCAGCCTCTTAATTCATGCCTAACTAAGATTCTGTTTAACTCGGAGGAAGTATATATACAGAATGGAGTACCTGAAGTCTACTAAATGATCTCTGAAACAATGATTCAGATTATATATATTTCTGTTTGGATAGGGATTTTTGTGATTTGTTCGGGGTTTTTTTGAACTATTTTAAATGGCCATTTAGAACATTATTTTGAGGTATAGGCTTACTTTAGTGTGTATTAATGTTATGGTATTCTCTACATCTTTTAGTTTGCTTACATCAATTATCTGTTCCTTTTAGTACTAATTCTTCACATTTATGTTTGAAATATTATAAATAGTTTATATGTACCCCTGGACTATAGTTATCTATTATTTTTAAGTAAATATTAATTGCATGACATACAAAACTTCATATCAGTTTTCTTTAAAGAAGATGTAGAAAACCAGAACAATTTGCAATAATCATTGAATTTATGCTTTTGGAAGCCTGATGTTTTCTGCCTTTGATGACCAGTCTTGTGTAGTGCTATATGTTATTACTAGTTTCACTGATAAAGCTTAATTGCTAAATGCTGACCAATCTTAATTTAGTTATGTATATACAGACTGTAAGACAAATGAATTCTTAGTGCTTTCTTTCTGTGTTTATGGGCATAACCACTATTATGTCTCATGAGTTATACCTGAAGCTTCCTTTATGTACCAAGTCATAATTTTTTCTCAAAGAAATAGCTCCTGATGTTCTGTGGTTTCAGGGGAGATTAATGTGCAAAAATGCCAACTGGCTTGTGAGAAAGTCTATCTTCATATAATACCATCTACTATCCTTAAAATTGCTCTCTAGGGTTATGCAGAATTTTCTGGAAGGAATTTAAACATAACAAGTCTTGTTCCTGTACTGCTGGAAGTGGTTACTGTAGTGTTTGTTGTGTAACAGAAATTAATTTCCAGTGGTAATTTTTATGTTCCTATACTCTGTTTTAATTCAATCCTTGAAAAGGAAAACCAGTCAAGTAAAATCTTCACTGATTTTACAGTGTATTGTAGGCAGTTGCAGCTGTACAGATATTACAGCTTCCTGACAGGAATGTGCCAAAAGGATAAAATGAAAGCAGACTTCTGTAGACTGCTTGTAGGTGTTAGCATTGAGCCTATATGGAACAGTCTCAGCACATCTTTTATTATCAGGGGTATGACTGTAGGCAACAGAATTAATAACTCCATTAGCGCCACTGCAGAACATGGGAATTTTGTCATAGACTTCGATGTGGTCTGGGTTTAAATACAGTACTGCTCAGGCACTGAGAACAAAAGCAATTCAATAACATTTTATAATAAGCAGCTGATCCTCTTGCTGTAATTGAATCCCTTTTCTCCTAGAAGACCTCTTTCCCAGTATGTGGAATCCCAGCAGTGGATCTGTGAAACTGGCAAAATCCCTATCTGAAGAATACTGACACAAAACCAAAAGGCTGTCCTACCAAGGCTCTACCCTGATCCCTTACAGTGGTGTAAACAGAAATTTCATGCAAAAAGAGCTAATTAGACCCACATGTATCTTCATTTCTGAGTTCTAACAATGTGTGACAGGTCAGACAATTTGCAGGGAAATCTTAGATAAGTAATCTCATAAATCACATTCTGGAAGCTTGTTATTCATAAAGCTTTATTTGTCATATCTTTTGTTTTTTTCTGTCCTTCACTAGGCTTATCAACACTGCAAGCTGTGCTGGATTCTGCTGCTGAAAAGAAATGGCAAGTGACTGCTATCAATGTAGGAAATATTAACAATGACAGAAAAGATGAAACTTACCGTTCGCTGTTTCAAGATCTAGAGGTAAAAAAGGAAAGGCGAGTGATTTTGGACTGCGAGCGCGATAAAGTCAACGACATTGTTGATCAGGTTTGCTATTCTCTGTACTTCAGTGACATCATATAGCTATGTTCTATAAGTAAATATAATGAGTTCATTTCTCTTGATCCTATTTTTGTGATTATTATGCATCATATGAAAGTGACAGGTTTGTATTGAGAACTACATATATATCTCCCAAAAACTGAACATACAAATCCTTTAATCCCTCCCTTTGAGCAAAGGCAAGATAATTCTATCTGGATGATCCCATATGGTTTTATATCCTGATTATTTAAAGAAAAAAAAATCTCTTTAAGGCTATTTCACAACCTAAGTAGTATACTATATTCTGTGGAATTTATACACTATTATGTATGGTGCATTAAAAGTAGTTATGTTATATTATATCTAGGAATTAGTTCTTCTTACACCTAGAAAATATTTTCTGCTTCTATTGCTTTTTCCAAGAACGTTTTACATCTTGGGAAGACTGTATCAAAAGCTTCTCCTCTCCATTTAACTTCCTTTGTAGTTAATGTATCTAAGCTCTTTGCCATTTGTACTGTCCTTGAATCTCTCTTCGTTTTGTCTCCCTCTTAAAGCGTGTTAACCAAAATTGGGTGCTGTTTCCCATAGCTAAGGCCTCCTGAGCTTTAAATAGAACAGAAAATTATGTCTTCTCTCCACCCATGCATATATTATTTACTAAAATGATTTTTTTTATTTTCTTTTTCACAGCAGCATCACAGTGCTCTGATTCAAATTATTGCGTTACCTTCAAATCCACCCCTTCAGTCCTAGCATCTAGGGAAGTCTTACTGTCTGTATATCTTCTTTTCATGCATGCAGAGCACAATGGCAAATTATAAGGATAGCTCCCTGCTGGCTTGAGCTTGACAATGTGAAACTGAGCAGCATCTGTGGGAATGTATCATCAGTGTGTAGATGTATTGGTTTGAAGATTTTTTAGAAGGGCTTGTTATTTTGGTCTTTGTTATGAAGGTCATTACATTTTGCAGAGGCTCAGACAATGAGCCATCCCCTAAATTGAGCACATTGTATTTGTCTGTTTTACTTGGAATTCACATCCACAAACTGTTTCTTTACTTTTCAAGATCAGTTTGAATTTGATCCTGTTATCAGAGCATTTGCAGCCCCCTTTTCATCTGCATTTTCTTAAAATCATATGTTCTGACTTGTTATCCATGTCAAGAAACGTACCGAGTAGAGCAGTACTTGAGAGAAATAGTACTTAGAGGTCCCTTTCAGCTGTTTCTGTGTGGGTTTTCAAAAAGTTGTTTGCTTAACTGTATAGTGACTGTTTTGTCTTGTCCATGTACCCTTAAGTGCTGGTAATCGTAGAAGGATGGAATGGTTTGGGTTGGAATGGACGTTAAAGATCATCTAGTTGCACCTTCCTGCTGTAGGCAGGGGCACTTTTAATTCAGTCAGGTTGATCAAGGCTGCATCCAACCTGGCCTTGAGCTCCTCCAGAGATGGGGCATCGACAGCTTTTCTGGACAACCTGCTCCAGTGCCTCACCACCCTCATAATGTAGAGGTTCTTCCCATTTATCTAGTCCAAATCTGCTTTCTTTCAGTTTAAAGCCATTACCTCTTGTCCTATCAGTACATGTACTTGTAAAAAGATCCTCTCCAGATTTCTTGTAGACCCCCTTTAAGTATTGGAAAGCATCCCCAGAGCCTTCTGTTTTCCAGACTGAACAACCTCAGCTCTCCCAGCCTGTCTTCATAGAAGAGGTGCTCCAGCCTCGCCTTTGTGGTCCACTGGGCCCACTGCAGCAGGTCCCTGTCTTTCCTGTGCTGAAGGCTCTAGAGCTGGATGCAGTACTCCAGTTGGGGTCTCACCAGAATGGAATGGCAGAATCACTTCCCTTCATCTGCTGGCTGCCCTTATTTTGATGCAACCCAGGATATGGTTAGCCTTCTGGGTTGCAAGCACACATTGCTGAGAAGCTCAGCATGACCCATCAATCAGCATCCCCAAGTCCTCCTCCTCAGGGCTGCTCTCAATGCATTCTCTACCTAGCCTATAATTGTGCTTGGGATTGCCCTGACCCATGTGCACAACTTTGCACTTGGCCTTGTTGAACTTCATGGTGTTTGCATGGGTCCCCTTCTCAAGCTTGTGTAGTTACCTCTGGATGGCATCCCTTCCCTCTGGTGTATCCACTGCACCACTCCGCTTGGTGTTATCAGCAAACTTGCACTTGATCACACTGTCCGTGTTGCTCACAAATTGCGCCAATGCCAATACTGACCCCTGAGGAACACCACTTGTCACTGGTCTCCACTTCAACATTGAGCCATTGGCTGCAGCTCTTTGAGTGTGACCATCAAACCGATTCCTTATCCACTGACTGGTTGTCATACAGGACAGATGCCTTATTATACATAGATCTGTCATATCAATTTCCTTCTTTTCATGAGGATGCCTGGTGTAGACCCTTTCTGTCAGTATTCCTTTTCATTTTCTGTGTATTTTTACTGAGAGACATGCAATAGGCTTTCTGTTGACTAGATTTTTCTTGAATGCTGAAGTATTTGCCTTCTTGATGCAGCAACTCCTTTAATTTCTTCCTTGCTTTTGATTCTTGAACAAACCTCCTATTGTAGTGGCTTTGATTTATCCCATTAACATTTTAAACTGTGGTGACAATCTCAGGTTCACCCAGTTGTGCTCTGTAGTCCATGGATCTTTGTATAGATGTACGATGTGTTTGCAAAATTGCTTCATGATTCTTGTTTTTTGTCTTGTGTTATAGATTCTCGGTTTATGTAAGTTGAAGTTAAAAAATATTTCAGTTCCCCAGCTCTTCTCAGACTAGTTTATATTCCTGTTCTTTGATCTGACGGGCTAGTGTCAGCATACTCTTCATTGTATAGATTCTTTCTCTCTTTTTTGTAGAATCTCATTTCCTTCTCATAACACCCTTTAGGCAGTCATGCAGTTACTGCTACTTTTGTCTGTCCCTGCTTGAGATGCTAATCTAAACTAGGGACACTGATAAATACCTTTTGTGTCCACAGCTCCTTCATCATGGCTTTTGGAGCTACCACTGAATCTTCTCAGTGTTTTAACTGGCAGCATCCTTAGCGTTCATAAGGATGAGTGACACAAAGCAATGTTTTGGAAAGCTAGATTAATGAAATAGTACTTAGTGGCATTTAGAGCAGAATCACTGACTACTGATCCAAAGACTTGCAGCTACTGGCCATTTTTTTGGATACTGATGATGAAGAAGCATTTTATGCAGAAATTATAGTCTGTTTGTTCTAACTGAAATTTCTTTGGAAGCAGCAGCTGCATAAGAAATACATCTGAACATAGTTCTTAAACCTTTTAATAAGTAATGAGTTTTAAGTAGCCTGAACAAAGTAATTGTTCTAGAATAATTAAGTTCGTATGTTGTGTATATTGACCTCAAAAGAGGAGTAATTCAGTAATTTCTACAGCCTCTCTGTCTTAAACTCTAGTAATATAAAACTTAGTATAAAACGTTGCCTTCAGTTATTTTTCTGTCGCTTCATTAAAGTATGTTTGTGGAATATTGTTCACTACTAGCTTGATATCATTTACAGGATACCTATTCTGACTATTTTAGTTACATGTTAAATGAGGAAATAAGTGAATCATTCTCTAATTATTTAAGTTGTTCTCATTGTTCAGAAGATGGAAAAAGCCTCTAGAGCCCTCTTATCTCCAGCATCCTTCCTCCAGAGAAGTGTTTTGCTTCAAAATGCAAACTTCCCCATGCAGCCATAGGTTTCATTAGGCTTATTTAGGAGCAGAATGCATACTATGTGCCTGCCAGTGGAGACTGCTGGGGAGCCACGAGCTCTGTAGGAGATGATGGGGAAGCATTAGAGCAGTAAACAACAATTTGAACTTCAACTGACTTCTCCATAATGAAGATGCTTTTATTAATGTCCGCGGACTTCTAAACTTTTTCTAGTTCAAGGAGTGTTTCAGTTCTGCTACAAAGACTGGCTGCAAATTATAAGCAGGAATCTCTGAGTCACAGTGCTTCTGCTGCATGATGCCCATTCTCTCCTGTCCAGGTTATGCCTTTAATACACAGCACAGTAATTAGCATTCAGCTCTTCTGTTTACAGATCTTGGAACTTGCATTTCAACATGATTAGCATGAGAGTAATGAGTAAACAGCAGAGAGTGTGTTCCATGGTGCTCTAGGTAAAATTAAAAGTAAGGCACTGAACAAACTCAGTATTGTGTACCGTAAAGCATATAACTAGCTTTTACATCATACTGCATTTTGAAGTTTTTAAGTATTTGTCCATATATCAGGTGAACATTTCCATTATGGGGTTATTTCTTCTTTTTCACAGGTTATCACAATTGGTAAACATGTTAAAGGATACCATTATATCATTGCAAACCTGGTAAGCATTTTTAATATTTAAAATAACTGTCTTTCTCATTTTTACTGTTTATGGAAGCACATCAAACAGTATTTTGTTTTAAATGCATTTTGGAAAGTAGAAAAAAGCTAAATGTCTTTATCCCTGCTAAATGAATTCATACGTTGTGATGGTATTTGTTGTATTGACTCTTTCCAGGGCTTAAATGCCTCCTGTGATATTCCTGTCAGTGGGAGGGAAGGTTACTCAGCACCTTCAGTAGAGCTTCATCCCTTTTTTTACTTACTTTAGAAAAGAGGGATAAAGAAAACAGTAAAGCATTAGACTGATACATTCTTTCAGCAAACTAATGTTTCTTCTCTCACCTCTGAAGTACTTGAAAATTACAGCTTGTGGCTTTCATTCTGCTGGCGAGTCTCAGGTTTATACCTTTTGTTCGTTGCATTGACTTGGTAGTCAGTTACAGTTTGTTATTTCTTGAACATAGGTGATCAGACAGTGTAGCTAATAGGGGGTGAAGTTCAGAAAACACTAAATTGTTTCAAGATAATTTTTTTGAAATTGTTTCTAAAGATGAAGGGTAATTTTACTGACGTTAAAGTCAACAACAGTTGTTTACTGAAGCTAGGGAATCTAGTCTAGTGTTTGTTTGTAACAGACAAAGCAAATTTTGCAGGCTTGAATCTCAGTTATTCGTTTCCAGAAAAGAGTTTTGGGAGTTACATGGTGTGGGTGCCTCTAAATATTACATGATGTCCTCCTGGAGTGTGATAGTGTTTTATACAAATTCCCAACAGGGGCCAAGAGTGCTTTAATTTGTACTCTGTCTTCCATAGTGCTTGGAGGGGCCTGAGGAAACAGAACAACCGTAGTGCATCTGTCACACTTCAGACATAACCCCTGTCTCCCCGCTCCAGGCGGGTCGTATTCTGAAGAATCACATATGTTGCTAGACAGATGCAAAGGAGCCTTATACTCTAAAAGCAATTTTAAAAGGAGAACAGAGGGGTGTCATTTTTTGTATTTAGTAACTACCTCTTAGGATAAAGAAGAAAAGATACTGGTATTCACAAAATAAGCATAAGAATCTTACCAAGTCCGGAAAATGCCCTAACTGTAAAACATTTGTATTTTGCATTGCAGATATTGTATAAACAATATTTTGAGTCTTAAGATAAATAAAGATTTTAGAAAAATTGCCTAATGTATTTCATTATGTTAATTGGTGGTTATTTTAGCCTTGAAGTTTGTAATAGGAAGCCTATAAGATCAAAAACTTAATTGAATCTTGTGTTTTAAAGCTGTTTAGTATCATATCTACTTCCTACAGATTTATACAGTTTAAATGTAGATATGGTAGATCTTTCGTATAATGGCATATAAAATATATATGGTAATGATTTTTAAATTATGTTTTTCTCTGTCAGAAAGAATTTTTGTAGTATGTGATCGTACATTCCATCTTTTTCACTGAATTCACCTTTTCTTTTTCTTGATTGATAATAATGTTCTCCTCCAGTCTGACCAGTCAGTCCAGATGTTGATCTGTTTTAAGAGTAAAATATGATGATAGATGAAGAAGACATCAGAGTACACAAGGAAAGTTCCTGTTCAAATGTCAAGCTCATGATAATATTGAGGAAGGTTTAGTGATCCCTTTAAAGTGTCTGTATTGGCAGGCAGCAATACAGACACTGATGTACATCATTAATATGCAATAATTCAAAAGCACCTAGTATAGTAGTTGTAGCAACTTCTGATAAAGTGGTCTGAAGTTGCTACTTCTTATATTCACTCAGAGTATTCGTTTAGATTGAAGTGTCTGAAATCAGTATTTCATGTAAATTCATTTGTTCGGTTACTTGGGGCAAGTTAAAACACAGAATATGGGAAACAGAACAGATGTACTGTTTGTAAGCAGTAGTTCTTCAGACTTGAGTGAGGAGGCAGGGGAGATGCTAAGTCCTTCCACATGCTGTAGTGTTCCTATGAAAAAGGGAACACAACTGAAAGCTAAAACTTGCTTCCTAACAGTTGCTCATGTCAGTGTTTCCTTTTTCATTTAAGCAATCCCATTGAAATTAACAGGATAGTTCAGGAAAGTAAGTGTGGCAGGGACAGAACCACTCAGCCCTTGCTCTATGAAAATGTATATCTAGTGAGCAACAGGAATCGTTGTTTGCTGGCTGGAAGAGCTGATGACTTAATCCTGGCAGCCCAGGATTTAAACTTGGATCCTCTTTGAAGAAAATGTTGGCTTACATTTCTGCAGTAGAAGTTACATGGTAACTCTATATTTGTATATACTATTGAGAGATCTGCCAAAACTGTTGGAATAATGGCCATAATGGTTTCTGTTACCAGGGATTTACTGATGGAGATTTGTCAAAAATTCAGTTTGGAGGAGCTAACGTCTCAGGATTTCAGATAGTTGACTATGATGATCCTCTGGTGTCAAAATTTATACAACGTTGGTCAACATTGGAGGAAAAAGAATATCCTGGTGCGCACACTAGTACAATTAAGGTATGTCTTACATTTTTTTTAACCGTGACAGTTGTACAGGAAATGAGAAAATTGGAATAGGAAGAAAAAGAAATCTTCAAAATCAGCAGTGCAAACACAATTTTATATTTCTCTGGGGTGCTTCTAACGTTCTCAATCACAGGTTGAGCAAAGATGCTGCACTGTCAAAAATGTTCAGCCTAACTTTAATTTTTCTTGTGTTACTGTAAATCTGCACCTGACTACTTCTTAGGTAATTGCTGTGGGTGTGCTAGAACCATAGAATCACCAGGTAGGAAAAGACCTCTTGGATCATCGAGTCCAACCATTCCTATCTGCCACTGAACCATGTCCATGTTAAGTATCTACTGACGTTTGTTAGTTTTTCTCTGTGTTTCGAAATGTTTTAAAAGCAAATATGTAGTCACCTATAGGTATTCCAAAGGAACACAGATGTAGCATTTTCTGATACAACAATCTCCCAGACAAATGGTAAGACAGTTGATGTGAGACAGGTGCCTAAATCCTAGATAGACTTCTAGAATTGAATGGTATGCCTTAGGTACAGAATCATGGTCTGATTTCAGGCCTGAGTGACACAATATATGTCATTGAGCATGTGGTTAAACTTCCTTAACTCGGTTCTCTCTCTGAATAAAACTAGGATAATGGTACCTTCTTACCTTCTTGTGACCATTGTGAGAATCAGTTAGTGTTTGCAAGATGGTAAAAAAATAGTACTATTTTAATACTAAATAATTTTTCTTTTAAGCAATACAATCAGAAATTTTACTAAGAATAATTCACTTAAATAACTCTTAAAATGTATTAAGACAAAGAGATAAATGGCAAGTGTTCTAGCCATAACTTTTTCTCGTGGTGTAGTTTGAATATAAGGCATATTCTTGATATTTTTTTATGAGATGGATAAGAAGTTTCAGTGAGGAATGGAAGAACTAGTTTTTAAATTCCTGGAATGCAATCCTGTAAAGCGTACAACCTTAATTAAAATATAAAGTTTATATTTTCCTTTTTTCTGAGGCCAGATTTAGGAGAGACTTAGTCAAAGCTATGTTTTTCTGTGGTTGTTTTTGTATTTGAAAATCTTTATGACAGAATAAGTTGATTTCTGATTTGAAAACCAGACTGTTTCATGCCTTTAGATACATTCATATTACATAGGTGTAATATACATAGTATGTATTACTCTCATTTTGGAAAAAAGGAGGGGCTGTGACTCTGGTTGATGAACATAATTCTTTTGTCTGTTCAAGATCATGGACTGGAAATAATTACCGTGAAATGCATGATTAAAGTAAAAAAAGATGCAGATTAAAGTAAAAAAAGATGCACATTTGATTTAAAAATAAATTGGTGAGACACAGTGCGAAGGATTCTGGTATTATTTACAGTAGGGGGGAAATCCCGTGTACTCTAGATAAGGTGAAATGGTTGCAAAGTTTTATTCTAACACTAACATCTGTGACTTCATCACAGGTATTCCATTTATTTCTTCCAGGATTGGTGCTTTGAAGTCGAGAAATTTAAAGGGTTGAAGGAGAGTATTTGGAGTATCTGATATTTTCAAGGTTTATTTTGTTCTGCATAGAAAAAATAAATATTTATTTTCATTAACTTCATTAACTTTAAACACATTTTAGATTCAAGTAGAAAGGTTGTTTTGCCATCCTTTATATGTTGTCTTCTCAAAGAATATGCAAGATTGCACTGATACTCAGTCAAGAGACTGAGACCTACATTAAATTATCAGATAATTTATAAATGCTAGAGGCATAAACGAAGGGGAGTGGATGTATATTGCAATGTTTGGAAAGGTTGATTGTATCAGTTAATGTATTTCTTTGTGTAGCTTTCTGTCTTTTGACCTTATACATGTATAACTTGTCAATTTTGCCTGCCATTACATGTAAGGATAGGGAGATGTCACATTTCCTTGAGGGAGAGCAGAATCATAGAAACCATAGAAACAGTGCAAGTAATGTCTTTGAGCAGTCAGTCACCAGGCTTATCCTTCCTGCATGAAGACAGAATCAGATATATCCGTGCAGTTGCTGTGATTAGTGATTTCATAACTTCCCCAAGCGTTCTATTTCTTAAGCAGTCTTATTTCTGTTTTTCTTAAATAATCTTTTTGTTTGTTTGTTTTTGCTTAACCTATATCAGGCTTTATGTCACCTAATCCTTTGTCTATTTCTAATGGATATGAGGAACTCCTCCTTTTTAGCTGTCCATCTGTATTTGAAAATGCCTGCCACATTTCTCTTGCTTTCCTAATTTTTTTTCCTTTGCGTTTTTCACTCTCAGATCCTATTTATCCTTTTGTTCTGGAACCTTTCCAATTGGTACCCATCTTCTTTGAAATTGCAGACCAAGTTCTACACTGCATCCAAGTGCTGTCCTGTAGAAATTGAAATAATGGCTTCATGTGTCTCAGAGACAGTGCTCCTTTCAGGGCTTCCTTTTATGTTACACCTTTTTTTGTTTGGTTGGTTGGTTTTTTTTAATTATTTTTCCCTCACCACTGTAACACTGTTGAAATATATTTATCATGAGATACACACTAACATCCAGATCGTTTCCTGCATTGCTTTTCTGTACTGCTCCTGATTTAGACAGTCTCATACCATGTCTGTGGACTTGATCATTCTTTAAAGTACAGATTTTTCATCTGTTCTTGTTGAATTGCATTTCCTACCTTTCCTTGCCAAGCTCTGTTTGTTATCCTTTGCTTCTTGGACTAGAGTATAAACATCAAAGTTATTGAACATGTTAACTCACTAGTCTCCCATTTCTCCCTTCTGTTGATGAATAACCTTTCTTCTTTGGTTTTGAGGCAGTTGTCCAAATTTGCAGTGGTTATAAATAAGCTTTTGCCACTATTTCCCAAGGAATTAAGGAGGCTGTCACTGCAAATCCTGTGTGGAATGGATAGGAAAACTAATAAAAGCCCTGTATTATCTATAGGGAAAGGAGAGGAAGTTACAGTATTGCAACTGTGTGTGAAAAGGTGCATTTCAAATAAACGTTCTCTTCAAGAAAGACAAGTAGTGTTGAAAACCTCTTCCACAGATGCCCAGAAAAGGACCTGGATCAAATTGCTTTAAAAATGTATCTTTATAATTTATTAAATATTAATTTTAAGAAATGGCAGTCTTAGGCTGTAGATGAAAAAAGTTACTGATTTTATTTGTAGCTGCACTGTACCTCTACCAATAAAATCCACAAGATTTAAAGCAGCAGCCCAACATTTAAAACTAGTACTTCCCTGTCTTTTGTAAAAAGGTCTTCTCATCTTTCAAAAGTAAAACTGATATACTGAGATTAAATTTAAAATATATTTGTGATAACTGATGGTGTTACCACTCGCTGCATGAAATTCTAGAAGAGCTAATGATGTGCCAATTGAAATGTGTTACTGAGCATCCTGGCAAATTTCTTTGTCAGGGACCAAAACAAAGGCATATTTAATTTCACAGGACCTAATAATAAAAAGTTGAATTCCTCTTTTGATCTGTTATTCTATATTTACAAATGCCCCGGGCTTTCTGAGCCTTAATGTTGCGTCAGACTGCTACGTCTAAAAGGCAAAAGGACAGTGAAGGACAACACATCATTCACACCCAAATTCTTAATATGGTTAACCCATTCTGTTTTGTGGCAGCCTTTGGTCTAATTCCAGGAAGAACCTCAATTTGTACCTCATGAAGGCTAGTGAGACATAATATGTGGTATTGGATTTGCATGGCAAGATTTTTTTAGCAGGGGTCTACAGGGGTGTCTTCTCTCAGAAGCTGCTGGAAGCTTCCCCCATGTCTGATATAACCCATGCCAGCTGGCTCCAAGATGGACCCCCCACTGGCCAAGGCCAAGGCCATCAGCAGCAGTGGTATTGCCTCTGTGATAACATCTTTAAGAAGGGAGTGTAAGGAACTGTGCAGCAGCAATTGTAGCCAGAGAGAGGAGTGAATATATGTGAGAGAAACAATTTTGTGGACACCAAGGTCAGTGAAAAAGGAGGGAGAGGAGGTGCTCCAGGTGCCAGAGCAGAGACTCCCCTGCAGCCCGTGGTGAAGACCATGGTGTGAGGCAGGCTGTCCCCTTGCAGCCCATGGAGGTTAACAGTGGAGTAGATACCCACCTGCAGCCCAAGGAGGACCCTGTGCTGGAGCAGGTGGATATCAAAAGGAGGTTGTGACCCTTTGGGAAGCCTGTGTTGGAGCAGACTCCTGGCAGGACCTTTTGAGTCGTGGAAAGAGAGAACCCATACTGGAGCAGTGTTGGAGAAGTTGTTGGATGACTGCCTTCCATGGGAAGAACCCCATGCTGGAGCAGACGGGAGGGTGTTGAGGAGCAAGGAGCGGTAGAGACAACAAGTGATGAACAGTCCACAAGCTCCATTTCCCATTCCATTGTACCACTGGCCAGGAGGAGACAGAGGATTTTGGGAGTGAAGTTGATCCTGAAAAGAAGGGAGAAATGGGACGAAGGTGTTTCTAAGATTTGGAGTTTATTTTTCTTGTTATCCTACTCTGGTTTGATTGGTAATAAAGTAAATCAGTTTTCCGCAAGTGGGGTCAGTTTTGCCTGTGATTCCAATTGGTGAGAGATCTCTCCCTGAGCTGATCTCAGTCTATGAGCTTTTTTGTTATATTTTCCCTCCCCTATCCAGCTGAAGTGGGGAATTGATACAGCGGCTGTGGTGAGCACCTTGTGCCAAGGTCAACGCACCACACGGGTATTAAGCTGAAAGCATTTAAGTATAAATGAGGAGAGGAGTGGCTGGAGAACAACCCGGCAGAAAAGGATCTGAGTTGCTGCGTGACAGCAGGCTTAATGTGATTCAGCAGTACCCTGGCAGCTTAGAGGACAAAGCACGTCCCGGGGTGCGTCAAACACAGTATAACCAGCCAGTCAAAGGTGTTGATTGTCCCACTGTGTTCAGCATTGATGCTGCCTCACTGTGAGTACTGTGTGCAGTTCTGAGCCCCACAATTTCAAAAACAATGTGAAAGTCCTTGAATGCATGCAGAGGAGGGAAACAAAGCTGGTGCAGGGCCAGATGGCACGTCCTGTGAGCAGTGGGTAAGGACTCTTGAGTTTGTCTAGTTCGGACTAGGTGATCATTGTCCCTTCCAATTGAAATCCTCTTTTCGATACTCTAAGTCATCCTGCTATGTAATGAGCTTTTCTAAGAGCAACCTTAGGCTTGGCACGTACAAGAATTGTCTGAGACAACATGTACGATACATACAGCAACTATGTTGGACATGCAGAAAATAATTTGGGGCTGCTTGGTTGAAGACCTAAACCGGCTCAGACTCAGAGAATACCATTGTGTTGGAAGATGGTAGCAACCTCAGCAGTCATTGCTGCTGTTCTCGATGGCTTAAACTGCTTCATGCTCATACATTATGTTTCAGATGGTCAGAATTCATACAACTTTATTCCAAGCTTCGTAATCTCTTAAGACACACAGGCAATCAATGCATAGCTAAGAAAACAAAATAGTAGATTGGTTTTGCTGTCTGATATTGCCTTTAATAGTTTTACACCTTCAAGTGTTTGGGGTTTTTTTATAGTCGACTCATATAGTCTTTTAGAAAATTATTACAAAATCTGTTTTTTTTCAAAGGTAATGTGATTCTAGAATTCAAAATGTTTGTGTAGTAACAAACAATGTGGTGTTCTTGATAAAATTACAGAAGTGGAAAACTACAAATCTTAAACTGTAAGTCAGGAAGAATGAAGCTTGTAATTGAAAGCTCCTGGTTTAACTCCATCAGTGCTGGGGTACGTCAAGGGTGGAATACAGGGAACATGCAGAGAAATATAAAAGTGCATATTACATTGCAGAAATATACAAATTAGCTGACCTACTGTTAATAAGGAACAAATAACAGCACAGTGAAAATGTGCCTCTTGTGATTGCAGTGTGTTGGAAAATGGTTTTATCATACCAGGCATTTTAGTAAGGATTAAGATATTCTGTTGCACCTGCTACAGTTTCTTGGAAAAATGTGATTGATAATGCCTGATTTCAAGTAAATTATAATGATTTATAAATAAGAAATTTTAAAGAAATAGTTAATTTCAGTATTTTTTATGTGATTTAGTCAGGAACTGAACTGGAGTAATTGTTTTTTTCAAGTGTCCTTGTAAAAGTAGGATTTCTGTCTGTGTTTTCCAGTCATTGTGTTTTGGTTTCCTAGGCATAGAAGCTATGCATCTAGGAGATGGCATTCCAGTTAAATGGTTTCACTGGGCTTGTGAATCGTAGTATTCATCTCTGCTTGCAAAAATATATATGAAAAGTGTAAGCATGAGAAATTTCAGTGTTAAACTTCATGCTTTTTCTTAATAGCTTAAGGCTTTTATGCATAAGTAATGACTCATTCCAGTATAGTTGGCTTGTTGTGTTGGTTTTGCTTTTCAGTGTTTGGTGTGGATTTTTTTTTAAAGAAAACTAAAGAATGGAACATTTAGTTGGTGAAAGGAGTGGATGGTTTGAAGCAGTATCTGTAGATTTGTGTCAGACATATAAAGAGCCTATTGACCCAGATCCTTAGATGCTGCAAGTTAAACTAGGGGAGCTGTGCCAGACTTCAGAAAACTCTAGAGCCAAGTCCCAGTGTTCTTATGCAGCCCTGCTTATTGGAATTTGAATCCACTTATTTTCTTAGTAATTATAAGCATTGAAGGATCTTAGGCCAATGAAGTGCAGTGCATTCCTCCTGCCTGTTTTCCCAGAAACTCCTTACCACTTTTCAACAAGCAATTCACCTGAATATGTTGTGGTAAGCAGAAGAAAGCTACTATTCCATCATACTTCAAGGATTGAGCAAGATCAGGCATACCTCTGGCTTCATCAAGATTCATGTCATTTAGGACAGAAGAGCTTGATGGAGAAATGGGGATAAGAAGAGAAGGGGGAGTGATGCATATAGCTCAGATGAGAAGGAGGAATGTGTCACGCAAAAAAAAAAAGCGGGGGGTCTGCAAAGTGAAAGGAGCCTGACAGGCACAGGAGGTGATGATAGCTTAGAGCGGGAGATGCATCTGCAGCTGAATGTTTCTTGAGTCGAGGGAATAAGAGAGGAGGAGAAGCACTGGATATCATTTAAGTGAACAATGAGAGGACTCATGTAGACTTATTGCTGGGGCAAGGTTGATATTAAGGACCAATCAATGTAAGGTAGCTGCCTGTATTAAGCTGGGGATGACAGAAAAGCAAACATGAAGTGTTTATTATTCTCTTACAGTAAATATTTCATGGTAAAATCAGCAACGTGGTAAGAATGGTGTATTTAATACTATTAGCATTTTATTTGATTTAGATTGGACCAAATAAAAGAAAATGTTTCATATTTGAGACAATAGGCAAAACGTTGTCTCTTCTTTTTTTTTTTTCTTCCCCCTCCCACCCAGTAATGACTTTGTCTTTGACTTTGACTCCTACAGACTGTTACAGAGAATGACAGTGATTCATAATGCATTAAAAACAAAGAGCAGATAAAAAGATAATTTAATGTGGTTTTATTTAGTAAGTTAGTCAAAAATTTCCAGCTAAAGAATCCCTGTATGGAAGTTCCATATAGAATCATTTCTGTTGTGGTGGTGTTCAGCTTCTGGGGTAAGCAATTCTAATAAGTCTATGTCGGACTTTCTGTTGACTGAATAGGAATAATATGCTGAAGAGCCTAACTAATGTAATTTTCAGATTCCTATTATTCACTTGGTGACTCTAATCTCTCTTCTACCATTTTCATTAATTGCGCCAACCATGGTCATTCTACCAGATTCAACCTAGAACATTCTATGAGAAAATTCTCTAGAATACATTTTATAATCATCTAAATAACTTTGTCTTGGTTGATAGTTCAGCGCAAGGATATTTATCATAGTTAATAATGCATGAGTGGCTATTTTTATTATAAAATGTGCACTGGTTGAAGACTGTATTTCAGTAAATATTTCAGTAAAAGGGCATTTTATATTTTAAAATAGACGTCTGCTCTAAGTCACATTGCTTACTGATGTGTGACTAACCTTGGTTTTGAAGACAAAGTGACTATTGAGATAGAACATAGGAATTTTAAGTGACTCAAGTGTATTTCTAGGGTAAAGCAGCAGGAAAAAAAAATAAAACCCCTCCACAAAACAAATCACCCACCCCCAAAAAAAAACCCAAACCTCCCACTTCAACATGTTAAATATTCATAGTAGCTCTTTCAAATGCATTTCTTAAAGCATGGTTTTTTTCAGAGAAGCGTTTTGCCTTCCTACTTGTACCCTTCATTATCATCCTCTGCTTTAAATTTTCCTACTTGGTTTATTTTCAGTACTATAACCACAGGCTTCAGGTTTTGTTGATGGATCTTGCTGATTTTTAATACTGTGAAGAGTGACATACTTTTCCCTAGCTTATCCTCAAAGAAAAAGGTTTTATGTGTTCCTTAAAAAGGCATGTGTTCTTTGTGGTTTAAGGAAGGTGAAAGGTGATTTTTATCATCATTGGCATTGCTCTTTTGCAAGTGCATTCTGTTTAAAGTTAGAAATAAGATTACGCAAAAAAATTGTAAAATACTATTTATTTTGTCAATATGTGTATTTTCCACAGGCAGTGGCATGGATTAGAAGACATCTTTTTTTTATAACTAAAATGTTGTAAGTGTCAATTCAAAAAATTGGGTTTATTATTTCTCTCAAGCTGTATGAATTCAAATTCAAGTAATTGGTTTTAATTGTTGTCAAACTCTGTATGTTTCTTTGAATGAAGTTCACCAGGAGTAAGCTTTAGGTTTAGGAATTAGGAGGGTTTAAAAAGCTTCTAGAAAAATACAAGAATAGGGCAAGAATAAGTAGTCTTTTTAAGGAACTTGATTAAAAGAAATCAGTTTAGATAGCAAACTTTCCAGCCCTTGAGTAGTGACTGGAGATTTTAGATACCTCCTATGATTTTATCTTCATAAAATCATAGAATCACCCGGTTGGAAGAGACCCACTGGATCATCGAGTCCAACCATTCCTATCAAACACTAAATCATGCCCCTCAGCGCCTTGTCCACCCATGCCTTAAGCACCTCCAGGGAAGGTGACTCAACCCCCTCCCTGGGCAGCCTCTGCCAGTGCCCAATGACCCTTTCTGTGAAAAATTTTCTCCTAATGTCGAGCCTAAACCTCCCCCGGTGGAGCTTGAGGCCATTCCCTCTCGTCCTGTCCCCTGTCACTTGGGAGAAGAGGCCAGCTCCCTCCTCTCCACAACCTCCTTTCAGGTAGTTGGAGAGAGCAATGACGTCTTCCCTCAGCCTCCTCTTCATCAAGCAATTTATTACACAAGGTAGTAAAAGTGCAATTTACATTTGTTCAAATATGTAAATTATGAATATTTGAGAGTTGTTTCTGCTGCTGTTTATTTTTACTTATTTAGAAAATTTTAAAAGAAGGAAAGGGAGAAAAAAGAAGATTTGCATTAAAAGCTACTGTACACTTTTCAAGATCTAGTTTTAATACCTGATAGTTACTCTTTATCATTAAGTATTTAAAGAAAAGATATTTTGTATTGCAGCATAGTATGATAGATTTAAAAAAAGAAAGGCTGCAGCTGTGAATGGTTTTTTGGTTGGTTATTGTGTTTTCTTTTTTTAATACAGGCATGAAACCTGCCATGTTTTTTTTTTAATGGCACTGGCTAGGAGAACACCTTGCAGAACTTGGTGCTTGCTTCAGTATTTCATTGACTTTAAGACTTTAAGTTGCTTATACATGATTCTTGGAGCAACAGCAAAATAAAAGCCCTGTCCAGCAGTGCAGTATTTGCTTGTGGGTTTATTTATATACTTATTAAGATTTCTGTATATACCAATCTCTAGCAGTTACTTCTGAAATGACAAACAATTCGATAGGGTTTTGCGAACATTTTTGACCAAAAAGCACAATTATTATACAAAGCAATATGAAAAGGCAATTCTGCTTTTCTGGTTTAGCACCCTTCCGCCAGGTCAGCAGCTAAATGCGGGCACTTGTGGTTGCAGTCCCCGCTCCCCAGGGAAAGGGAAAAAGGAAATGAGAAAGAGACTTGTGGATTGGAAACTAAAGCTAAAGCAGCTTTAATAATAACACGAATAATAAAAAATAAATAATATTGGTAAGAAAATAATAAAAGATACTTGTATATACGAAATCGGACCCCCAGTGACTGTATGTCACCATGGATTCTTTTAGTGTTATATCTTAAATCTCTAACCATATCTCTCAACTTCGTCTTCAGCACACGGACAGGCATTTGCTTAAAAAAAAGCCTAACAGGCTAATATCAAATCTTTTTATAGTACCTTACATCTTTAAAATATATGTATTAAAAAAATCATGTGCTTCTGGGGATGTTTCCTGCAATTCCATCTTAAGGAGATTCAGTTACTGATTGTACAAAATAGGATACTGGGCCTTTTAGTTAAAATTTTTGGTATCTTTTGAATTGCTGGAAAACTGCTAAAGTGATGAAAGTCAACACCTTGCCAGTTTTTCTGGGATAGCACATGATTAATATTTCTACTTAGTCTGAGATTACTGTGTTTTGTCTTTTCAGATACATCTTTGTCATTGCAGCTTAATAATTTTGTTAAGGCCTATAGTACATTTTAAATTTAAAATGAGTAAAATTGCATATAGACCTTGTGTTTTCTCTTCTTGGCAATTAGGGCACTAGAGGGAGAGAATTCTTTTCATGTGACATGCATACAATCCATATTCTGTAGAAGATAATGTAAAATCCTTATGCACTTCTGTGCATTATGTTCGAGTTTATATTATCAGCTCGTTGTCATAGTTCTAGAATTATGAGGACATTTTTTTGCATATTCTTTGTCATGCTTTAATTAATATGGATGGTTCTGTAGGAACTTTAGGGGGCAGCATCTGTAATATTTTGTGTTAAACTTGCTGATTTTATCATGTAAAGTTGAAAGGAACTGAAATTAAATTAGGAGGGTTACACTACTGTAAAAGTAGTAGGCTGTAAGAGCCCACTCCACTTCCACAGAATATTCCAAGTAGTACTCCCACTTATTTCAGTGCTGTAGATCAGAATGTGAGTAGATCTCCAATATAAAACAAAGTCAATCGAGGCACGTCAAATATAACCTTTGATTTACAACAATTTTATTTGTTATGCAGACAAATACACACACGGAGACACACCCCTGTTCATGAGAAGGGTATCTTTCTGTCATTTCTTGTTTATGGCAGTGAGTTCACCTTTTTTTTTATTTTGTCAGCTTTACTTGTATTCATTAAACTATAGTTAGTTTTAATAAGCCTCATGAAAGGTATCAGGAGCTGAAAGCATATGTGAAATAAAGCAGTGAGAAATAATGCATGAGTTGTTTTCTTTCATGGCATCTCCAATAACATGAAGGTGTAAGATGCTCGTAAAATATTTTGACATTCTTAGATTAAAGCTGACTTAACCTAAATTGAAGCATATGGATTATATGTATATGTGATGACATGTATACACATACAGTTATAAACTGATAGGCAAAGCCCTGCAGAAACTGAGTTTATGACTGAGTTGTGAATGTTCGAGACAGTAATTACATACTATAGGGATAACATTCGTGAGATAATATAATAAATAGATCCCAATGATCAATTGAAACATAAAATAACTAAATTAGATAGCACCGTAACTTCTCAATTTCAAGCTCCTATTTTCTCTGTTACCCAAAGTATGTTTCGGTGTTTAATCGCCATGCTGTATCCAAAGTTTTTTGAAACAGTAATGTGGTACGACACGTTTCTGTACTGCAAAGAGCTGTGCTTAAAGAAATATTGCCAATCAGTACCCTAAAAATGAATCAGTGGTTTTTCTTGTCTCGCTGCTACTTTATCCTTATCTCCAAATCCATGTCTACCTCTCAGTTACTGCTATTCCAGTAGCAGGAGGTAGTATTGGCTTCAGCCAGTTTTTCACTTCATTCTTTGGCTGTTCTGATCCCTTTAAAGGTTTCTGTGCAAGTCACTGAGAGAATGTTCCTGAGAACATTCACATTAATCATCCAGTAAGATTATACGTCTGAAAAAAAAAAAAAGAGTTCTACCTTCCTTCTCTTCCTCTCCAAGGTCTAACAGTTGCATACAAAAATGACCTTAATTCAGGAGCCTGCCTTGGTTACAATTACAAGAACCTTCTGCATGACTTGAGCTAGCTAATTAAAATTGTCATTATAGTCTGAGCCATTGAAGCAAAGAGCCAATATATAATTTCTCTCTGCTTTATAGTTTATATATTTTAGGCATCTAATAGCCTTCATAGGGATCATTGCATTCATTCATAAGGCTGTAAGTATTTATATTCTGGCCGATATTTCCAAAAATGTCCCTTGTATGTGGCATAATTGCAATGTTCTGGACGCATAAAATCCATCCAACAGTCTTCGGTGTACATGCACATGTGATTTCTGGTCATTTAGTTAAGATGTAAATTTTTCAGTGACTAAAGTTTAACTGCTTTTGACTGTTAGTCCCACCTTCTGATGCATGTGATTGCAGTGTTCTTATCTGATGTCTCAGAAGTTTTAAAGTTCCTTATATTGCGTCAGACTAGGAGCATGGGGCACTTGCTCATCTGTATTGCTTTTTGAGGGGCACCAGTTATTCCAGTCATCTCGGCCCAAAACCTGTTTTGGCATGGTGATTACAAGGTGTTGCATACTTGAAAATAGCTATTCCTGAGTTTTTTGTATTTAATAGAAAATAGTTAAGTACACAAGTGTATATTGTTTGCATTTGTATGTATTTATGTGGGAAGAGATGTAGCCTAGACAGCTGTATATAGATGCATCTCCATGAAAAGTGTAATCAGAGGAACAATTTCTTATTTTTAGAGACTAACTCAAGTTGGATAGTGGAAATTCTTTCTTTTTTTCGTCTTTCACCTCCATGGACTTCCAGGCACACAGGACAATTATGCACATGTAGGAGTGTAATTCACACTAAAAACAAGCATAAATCTTCTGTTTAGATTTACAAGCACTGTGCCTAACCATGCTGATGGAGAGCATGTCATTAATTTTTATAGATGCCCCTCAGAGGGCAGTGAATTCCAAAGTAACCAAAAATTGTTCTGATTTCAAGTATAACTTACTGTCCTTTCTATTTTTCATATTTTTCTGTATTTAGTGGATTAACGAATGAATTGGAAAGTGTAGTGGAGCTTAAGTTTTTTAATTAAATATTTTCACTTCTTTTCAGTATACATCTGCTCTGACCTATGATGCTGTTCAAGTGATGACAGAAGCTTTCCGTAACTTGCGTAAGCAGAGGATTGAGATCTCCAGAAGAGGAAATGCTGGAGATTGTCTTGCAAACCCAGCTGTACCCTGGGGTCATGGTGTAGAAATAGAAAGGGCATTGAAACAGGTAGCTTCCCTGGAGTGAATGTTGGGATGAGTGCATGTGTGAAATTCTCTATAAATGAAAAGAGCCTTCCAGTCTCCTAACCTGCCTGGTTCTTGCTGGGAATAATACGGAAGTGAACTAAGGAACATGTCTCATACTAATATAATAAGAGCCTAAACTGAATGTTTTCGAGATACCATTACAATACAAAATGCATTTTCTAGAAAGAAACAAACTTATTTTTTCTACCACTTTCATCTTCACATCTATACAGGTTCAGGTGGAAGGTCTAACAGGGAATATAAAGTTTGATCAGAATGGAAAGAGAATCAATTTTACAATTAACATCATGGAACTCAAAAGTACTGGTCCTCGGAAGGTAATTTGAATTGTCTTACAGTGTCTTTGTAGGTTTTACCATGCTAAGCAACGAGTTAAGGTAGGTAATGAAACACTGTAGATCAATTAAAGCATAAGCTGTGATAGTATTTATTCATAGGTGTGTTCTACAATGGTCTTGCAAAACAAAGTAAAAATAGGTATTGTTTATTTCTAACAAAGAGGAGTTTTTATTTCTGATAAGTACTATGTAAGAGTATTTTTCTTTCCATTTTGTTGACTAAATTTTTTGCTTGGTGATCTGAATTGCTGAGTGTGAGCTGGTGTTTGGGGAAATATGCTTCTGAATGACAAACGCAGGATGCAGCTTTTCAGTGACTTTTCTTTAAATGTGATTATCTTTCTGCTCTAATTCCAAACATTTCAGGAAATGCCAGTTTCTCATATCTTCCTAATCTGGAGTATTTCATAACCCTCTCAGTCCTACAGTATGTGATGTTGGTACTAAAACCTGTTAATATGTGCATGAAAATGGTATATTAGACAAATGGATTTGAATGAATGTCATTAGTTCAATCTTTTTACTATTTGTCATAGTCTTTAACTACATAAATAGAATTATTTACACTGGTAAATTCATAGCTAAAATAGTTATCAGTGAGCATAAATCAAGGGCTTAGTAATAACATGCTTTACATTTTCTGTGAAAGTTCATATTTACTCTTGTCTATGCATCCTATAAACTCTCTTTAGATTGGATATTGGAGTGAAGTGGACAAAATGGTTGTGAATCCTCTTGATGGCCCTCTTGGAAATGAATCTTCAGGACTAGAGAATAAGACTATTATTGTCACCACTATTTTGGTAATTAACTTCATATTCTGTCAGAAGATGATTTGTCCTACAGTGATTTGTTTCTTGTCATTATGTTAGTTTAAATATACTGTCTTTTTATTATTTGAGGTTGTGCCTTGTTACTTATGCATAAATAAATTCTGGAAATGAAGGAAATGTATGTGATTCAGCATGCATGTTTGTTTTGTAGAAGACAAAACAGTCATTAACTGAACATGATAGAATGCTGAAATTCTTAAACCTGAAAGTGGAATGAAATTGCTGCTTTCAAAGGAGAGGAACTTTTTCTGAGAGGTAGAACCATATCGTGAAGTTTTAGAGAATTGATTTTGACAAACAGTAGAGAGACTGATTCTTATGTTTCAGAACTGTAGTTGCTACAGGTTTGTGAAATGTAAAATAAAACATTATAAGTTGTATTCCAGTTGTCTAGAAAATAACATTAAGTACTGTCATAGCATAGCATTTTTCTGTAAGTTGCGCAGCCTCTTTATCTGTTTGGACAAGTCACAGACTAGCAAAGGAAATTCACTGAATGCAAGAACAATTTGGTAACAACTGAACAGAGGAGACGCATTACTTTAATATGATTTATGACTCATCACTAGTTTTGCTGGTGATAGAACTTTACTGTGTAGTTGTAGATATCTTACCTATTGTTTATGTAGTGATTCAATAAAAATGTAGCCTGGAGAGTTTGAAGTGTTTCCCCAGGGAAAGATGTAATTGTGAAATAAGAAAGAATTTTCTTGTATTAAGACAACAACAGAAACAACTAAATGCCTTTGCCTTCTTCCATCCAAACTGTATAAGAAAAAGAAGCTGATTTTGGAACTTAACTCTTTCTTCTCTGAATTCTTAACTCCTGTTAACATTCATGATCCTTATTAACATACTGCTGGGAATCACTACACCTGTAAGTATTATTGTTTGTGTATGACTGTGGAGAATGCAGCTTTAAAATGTATTACGGACACATCACATTAATGATTAACGGCTAACATATACATAGCATGTATGATTCAGATATTACCTTCTGTCTTTTTTTCCATACATTAGTGGAAACATATTGATCTGTGAAGGCCACAATTGATACATCTGTCTCTTTACCAGGTAACTAAGGCAAGCTTTTTCTGTACAGGAGTCCCCGTATGTCATGATGAAGAAAAATCACGAAATGCTTGAAGGAAATGATCGATATGAGGGCTATTGTGTGGACTTAGCTACAGAAATCGCTAAACACTGTGGATTCAAATATAAGCTCACAATTGTTGGAGATGGCAAGTATGGGGCAAGGGATGCAGACACGAAAATCTGGAATGGGATGGTTGGAGAACTTGTTTATGGGGTAAGAAAATCTTTTGTAATAAAGCCATTAAAAATGACTGATGGAAGGAGTGGGATTTGGTTTCGTTTTCTGTGTAGAGTAAAGAAAAATTATATGATTTCTTTGATAGTAAATTGTATTAGCCTGAAAAATTTTGAAAGTACACATGAAATTAAATTCTAAATGCAAAAGATGTTGAGGGGTACTGAGTTCATATTTCATCCTCCTGACCTGGTGAAAGGCAAGGTACTTTACTAACACCTTTAAATGTCACTTCTAGAAGGGCATATTTAAAAAAGGGAAGCCTGGAATATGCCAACCATATGGTTTTGTGTATTTCAAAAAGAAGAGTTTCAAATAAAAATTTCTGAAATTCTCTATAGGACATGCTTGGTAAAAAAAATGTTGCTGTCTCTCCTGCCCTCTTTTCTATTTGTGAAATGCAATAGAAACTAAACCATTCTTTGCTATAGTCATTGTACTAGCCATTATTTGCTTTTTTTCTTCCTTTACAGAAAGCTGATATTGCAATCGCTCCATTAACTATAACTTTGGTGAGAGAAGAAGTGATTGACTTCTCAAAGCCCTTTATGAGCCTGGGGATATCAATAATGATCAAGAAGCCTCAGAAGTCCAAGCCAGGAGTGTTTTCATTTCTTGATCCGTTAGCATATGAAATCTGGATGTGCATTGTTTTTGCCTACATTGGGGTCAGTGTAGTTTTATTCCTGGTCAGCAGATTTAGCCCATATGAGTGGCACACTGAGGAATTTGAAGATGGAAGAGAAACGCAAACTAATGAATCAACTAATGAGTTTGGGATATTTAATAGTCTCTGGTTTTCCCTGGGTGCCTTTATGCAGCAAGGATGCGATATTTCGCCAAGGTTGGTTACTCACTCATTTCAACTTTGTGCATTTTTGGTCTCAGCCATCTCAGCTGGAGAAGTTCATGGTGCATATATTTTCACCCTTGGAAAGAAATTAATTGCTCCCTAAAATAAAAAAAAAAGTCCTTAAAATAAAAGCAGTCGTCTGTGACATAGGGTCATGATGTATTTGATTGATACTGTTTTAACGTCGATCATGTATTTGCAAGTGAAGTTATATACACCATGCAGAGACTGTAAAGTGCATAAGGTTCAAGTCATTTCATGCCTTCTTGGAGGGGTACCGTGTTTTTGCTGCATATTCCCATTTTACAGTTGACAGTGCTTATGGTTCACAACTGTAATGGGAAAAAAGGGTAACATACTAGTCACGAACTACACAGGCAGCACTTTTCCTCTAAAACTCACTATCTGTCATAACACAGTTATTAACTCACTGTTTTTCTACAGGACAGTCTTGAACTGAAATAAAAGTCATGTGATGGCTCTCATTTCATGTGAATAGTTGCAAAACACGGCTGTTCCATGGCCTAGTTCTAGAAAAGTCACAGAGGAAATCACTACAGTGAATTTGAAGGTCCAGTTTATAAATGCTTAATTCCTCATGGATTTTCACCTACTTTATTAGGGACAACTGTAAAGCAGTTAAGTTAATTCTTTTGCAGCTCATTAAGTATTTTATTTCCCTTGTGCACAAGTGGTTCTAGCCTCGATTCGGCTAAGTGGTAAGTAGGTGGGTAAATAACTACTTGGTGCTTGAAGGAGCTACGGTAATAAGTGAAATAGGGCAGCTAAGGAAATCAATTCAGGAGACCTACCTATTTATACTAAGCAATTTAACTTTCTTCTGAACATCCTAAAGTAAGACAGAGAACAGGTCAATTTACAACAAGTCTAGTGGTTAGTGTGCAAAATAAATCATAGAATCATAGAATCACTAGGTTGGAAGAGACCCACCGGATCATCGAGTCCAACCATTCCCACCAATCTCTAAACCATGCCCCTCAGTACCTCATCCACCCGCACCTCAAACACCTCCAGGGAAGATGAGTCAACCACCTCCTTGGGCAGACCGTTCCATTGCCTAAAAACCTGTCAGTGAAGAATGTTTTCCTTATGTAGAGCCTTACCCTCCCCTGGCAGAGCTTGAGGCCATTCCCTCTCGTCCTGTCCCCTGTCACTTGGGAGAAGAGGCCTCTCCCACAAACTCTTCTCAGGTAGTTTTAGAGAGCAATGAGGTCTCCCCTCAGCCTCCTCTTCTCCAGGCTAAACAACCCCAGCTCTCTAAGCCGCTCCTCGTTAGGCCTATTCTCCAGCCCCTTCACCAGCTTCGTTGCCCTTCTCTGGACTCGCTCCAGAGCCTCAACATCCTTCTTGTGGTGAGGGGCCCAGAACTGAACACAGTACTCGAGGTGCGGTCTCACCATTGCCAAATACAGAAGTAGAATAACCTCCCTGGACCTGCTGGCCACACCATTTCTGATACAAGCCAAGATGCCATTGGCCTTCTTGGCTACCTGGGCACACTGCTGGCTCATGTTCAGTCGGTTGTCAACCAACACCCCCAGGTCCCTCTCCTCCTGGCAGCTTTCCAGCCAGGTTTCTCCTAGTCTGTACCTCTGCTTAGGGTTGTTGTGCCCCAAGTGCAGGACCCGGCATTTGGCCTTGTTAAACCTCATGCCGTTGGTCTCTGCCCAGCAGTCCAGCCTGTTCAGATCCCTTTGCAGAGCCTCCCGACCCTCCAGCAGATCCACACTTGCACCCAGATTAGTGTTGTCTGCAAACTTTCTAAGGGAACACTCGATACCTTCATCCAGGTCATTGATAAAGACACTGAACAGGGCTGGACCCAGCACTGAGCCCTGGGGAACCTCACTTTTAACTGGCCTCCAGCTGGACTTAACACCATTTCCCACCACTCTCTGGGCCCGGCCATCCAGCCAGTTTTCCACCTAGGAGAGTGTGCGCCTGTCCAGGCGAGAGACTGACAGTTTCCTAGGCAGAATGCTGTGAGAAACTGTGTCAAAGGCTTTACTGAGGTCCAGGAAGACCACATCCACAGCCTTTCCCTCATCCAAGAGTCTAGTCACTTGGTCATAGAAGGAGATCAGGTTAGTTTGGCAAGAAGTTGCACCAAGGGTGGGCTTCTTGGATATAAGTCACCCATCCCAAAAGGCAACAGCAGGTTTTCAAGTTGTTCTGCTGTGGAAATAGTATGTATTGCATGAGAACTTCTGCTATTCTATGTAAAGACTGGTGTATCACAGTGAGATGCCAGCCTTAATGATGAAAGACGTGATGCATGTGGCACATAACACAATTAAAAATGCACACAAGAAATGAGGCAGTGAAGAAAGAGCAAAATGTTTCAGGTTATGAGAAGCTGTGTTAATTTCAGTCCTGTGGGAGGTTTGTATTGATTACACACTTTACAGGTTTAGTTGCTTGCAAAGTCCACTATTAACTACAAAATTATTTTTATTGAATCAAGGCCATAATAGAATAATGATTTCATTATTATTATTTTACTGTCTGTTAAACCATGACAGTTGTTGTGCACGGTTTGATAGCTTTTCAAAGGTCATGTAAGAGTAATGATAGTAAATGGTTATCATTAGAAGTGCATGAAACTTGGATCATTTTCAAGAGTCAAGATGTAGTTCCAGTAAGTGTTTAACACGTGTTATTACATTCTAAACATAGTTCTAGGAGAGCGGTTAGTTTCTCGATTACCTGTTTATTGTAAAAAAGGCTGAATACACCTGTTATTTTTGGGTTTGCACCAAAACTACCACTATGGAATTTGAACTCCCTGCAAATGAATCAGACTAGATATGAAAAGGAATATCTTCAGGCATCAGTAAAATACGTTAGTGAAGGTAAATTTTACACTGTTGCTCTTAACATTTTTCTAATAAAAATGACGACCACAGTAAGAATTTCAGAGAATAACTAGGGCTTCCTGACTCTGAAATAGAAGGTGGTGCCAAGTAAGATTTAACCACCTGGAAAGTGGTCTGCAATAGCACTCCCCATGTGCTGTCGTGGATAGTGTTGAAACAATAGAGTAGAATAGAACAGAGTGCTATATTATATGATAATGATAACTTATAGCAAAATTTTATTCATCTTCTGTTGATATGTGATTGTACTTTCAGTATTGCTAAATAATACTTTTCTGAGTATAAAATGCGATGCACAAATTTAGGTAATTGTGCCACAGAAGTTGTTATTTTAGTATTTAATGATCTCATGAATGAGGTGCTTACAGATTGTGGGTTCATGCTAGTGTATAATTATCAGTCTTCAGAAATTTTTCAAAATACACATAAAAAAAAGAAATAATTTATTTAGCTGGGACAGACCTTAAGAGAAAATTTTGAATACAAGTGGCACCCAAAGAAGTTTACTTATAAAAATGTCATGTAGCAGCATAGTGTCTGGGTTGCTTTTTTTTTTTAACAAAGTCAGTGGTAACTTTGCTGATGGATCATGGGCTTTTGAAGATTATTGTCATTTATAGCAGGTGTCATCAATACAATATCAAGTGCCATAAAATTGCCAGTTTCTAAATACACAGTGGCAGGGGTTTTACCTTGCAAATATATATTTTATCACATAATTATATTTTTTACTTGTAGAATTATTTTATACTCAGATTAACTCCATGTCAAAATAGATTTGTAATATTTTTTTCCCAAAGGTGACAGATAGCACTTTTACAGACCACATCTCAATTTAGAAGGAACTTGAAATAATTCCTTTTCTATGGTCTCTTCTTGATAACATATTCTGGACCTTACCTGACTTGATTTTCATGTAGCAGAGTGAATTAGTGAGTGAGATCACGTATCCCTTCCTGTAAGGTCTCGTTTGGAAAGAAAGTAGTAAGTAATTTCGGACTTTAAAGGATCATTAAAAAATGACAAGTTTGATAGTAATGGCAATATTAGTATTTCTCTTCTGTTGGTTTTCTAATATTGGAAATGATTGAATTTATCTAGTTGTATGCTTTATATTGTTTTATATAGTTTCTTGAGTTCTCTTTTCTTCTCTCTTCTTGAGCAGGAGATGCAAAAAAAAGATCCAAAGAGCCAGTTAAAACCATCGGCTGCAGTTAAAACCATCACATTATTATTATTTAAAAATACACCTTCTTCACCTTTTTTTTTATATTATCAGTGATTGTTTCATGTCCAGTCCTCAGTTTGTTAAATGCTTGTGTGTTTCAAAAGTTGTGTGCACTTTTTAGTTTGTGGATATTACCTGGGCCAGGTTTTATTGCAAATAATGCTATTTGTTTCTCAGTATAGATTGTTCACAGCATCATAAGCCATTGTTTTGCGGAAATCAGTCTTTGTATGTGTGAGGAAAAAAAGCAAGCTAAAGTCACTTGATTTTTAAGTGCATACTGGTTTATCTAAAAGCACTATTTCACTGCTTGTTTGATTTTCTTCATAACATTACACATTCTCTTCAGATTGTGCTACAAGCTTACGTATTAAATGTAGCACATGAGATGGGAGTGGTTTCCTTTCAGGGTGTTCTGAACTTTGAAGAACTGGATCATTCAAAATTCTGGAGTCCTGATTTCAGTGAAGTCCAGGAGATGTAGTGAAGTGTGCCTTGATTTCCTATCTGATTAGTATGCAGAGCTATGCTACAAGATGGCCTGAAATGCTTCCCTATAGTATAATGCGTCATTTGCATAAAACTGATAAAATATGTTGCTTTTTAGGACTTTCATTTCACTTTACAAATCCATTTCATACTTATTATTAGATCCCTGTCTGGGCGCATTGTTGGAGGTGTGTGGTGGTTCTTTACCCTCATCATAATCTCATCCTACACGGCTAACTTAGCTGCCTTCCTGACGGTTGAGAGGATGGTGTCTCCCATTGAAAGTGCAGAGGATCTTTCCAAGCAAACAGAAATTGCTTATGGGACATTAGATTCTGGCTCCACTAAAGAGTTTTTTAGGGTAAGAATTTCTACTTTTTAGATTTCTGTTTTGTTTTAAATAGGTCTTTGCTCATGCAAATGTGTTTTCCTTAGGCTTTATTAAAAAGTTGCTATGAAATGTGATATGTGCAGCCTAACTTGCAAGTATTAGTGTTGTTGTTTGTTCATTATTGTTGCATTTTATTTTCTATATATAAATGTGAGAGTCATGCATTTGCATATTGAAGCAAAAGTGGCTGTAAGGGATTACTTAAGAAATATTCCACTGCAAAGTAAAAGAACAACAGATATTCAGAGAAGTGCGTTGATGTTATTTGCCTAAGTTGTAAGAGAGGAGCTAACAAGGCTCTTTAATAGCTGTGCTGTATTTTAGGTAGTCACACAGTGGGAAGTGGGAAGGTCCACAGTCACGATGTTTCAAGAAGTACTTCACATGATTTTTCAACCTTGCAGATGGGGAATGTGATACAAACCTACTGGCTACTGTAGAAAATCCGTACCAGCTTTTGAAAGCAGTTACTATTTGTATTTGCATTACAGTAATGCCTTGGAAGCCTGTCAGTCCTCACCTTCTACCTCTGTGCATTACAATTTTAAAAATGCCTAAGCCTTCAAATGTATTAGTCACAGGCTGCCCTTCAGACACCAGCAAACATGGTGAAAACCATCCACCAAATGAGTGAGACACTAAGGATGCTGAGAAAAATACCATGACTGTCCTGCCTTGTCTGTGTGCAGTTGTGTCTCTCCCTGTAAGATGCAAGTGGATCTGAAATGCCACTAATATGAAAAAAACTATTCTTTTCACATTTTTCAATGGATGGTGATAGTGTTACTTTTAAACAAAATGTGGTTTAAAATAGTTATAAGTATTATGTTTACATTTGAAACATAGCCAGCCATGAAAGTGAAATGAAAAAAGTTCTCAAAAATACATTTTTATGTACTGTATGGTCAGAGCAATAACTGCTAGATTATGGATTTCACTGGATATTGTAATGCATACCTAACTGGTAATATGCCAGGTAAGAACCATATGTGTTTCATAGAATCACTGTAGCATTATTTTCTGATTTTGATGATAGGTCTGGTAATAAGACCTGCTGATAGTTGTATTCCTGTTGGCTAAACGAAAAGGTGTAAAACATCAGGTGTATAAGCTAGTAAAAATGAGATTGGGTTTGTACTAGGAGTGTTGAGAAATATTTAAAAGCACACAAGCATGTGTTCCTGCTTTTGTGAGTATAAACCTTTTAGGTCATGGCTATAATGAGAATTACATGTGAACTAACAGTAAGTCAATTCTTATGAATAGTTTCTCTTTAGAGATTTTTAAGTTTTCTTTAAAAAAAAATAATGTTTGTATATGCATGCCTCAGTATGTAGTTTTTGTGATCCTAGCACATGTATACATCTATCCAATTACACTTTTACACAACTAGCATTTCTGGTGAGTGCCTCAGCATTAATAACTTATTTTTTGTAAAAATCAGGTGGAGGTTTTGTGAGGGCATATTCTTCACCTTTGGTTAAGTCAGCTTTGGCTCTGCACAAACAAGACTAAAGTGACCTCTGGAAATTCTTTTTTAGCAATTTCTATTAGAAACAATTTGGTGCATTATGTCTAGTGCAGCTTCTCAGCCTGATAGCTCTATTTACCTTTTGCTAAACACCTACATTTGCCCAGTTATTTTTCGAGAAATAATAGCTGTCAGAATTTCTTCCTAGGAGGCCTGAAACTCAAGTTTCAAGAATGAAACTCTCTGCTGAAGGTTATGTGAAAGCAGTCTCTAGCACTAAGGAGACTTAAAATTTCACTAAGAGCATTTCTTCATGGTGGCTGGGTTGGAGTGGATGTGTGATTTTTTATATGTTCTTTGAACAGCTGGCAACTACTTGAGTATTTTTCTAGCAGTATGTTAAAATGGACTGGCTTTTGTCTGTCACTGTCATGAATTAAAAGAAACAGTCTTTTTCCCCTTCAAGAAATGGCATTACTTGCAAGTTTGTTTTCTATTAATGGAATGTATACTGGATCTAAGTCTTCACTAGCTGAGCCTTACTTCCTGGAACAGCACAAAGCTGGGGATCTCTATATATTGTGAATGAGAACAGTAAACTGAATTTTCTTTGCTTCTAAAAAAAAGTTTTCTGAGAATACTTCACACAAATGAAAGAGACATTTTTCAGCATTTTCATAAAAGGAATCCTCATCAATAATCCTCGTCAGTTAACTGAAAGAGATGGGTTCAAGCCTTTATCCAGCTTCTATGTCTGCTTAAATGATGTGAACTTGTTGAGATGTTATGTTAGTTTGGGTATCTTAAGGATGTCACAATAGTCTGTTTTCTGTTTTGTTTTAGGATTCTAGTCATTCAGCCATCTACAGTAGGTACCAACCAGTTCACATGTGCAGTGACTGTGGCTCCAGTGGCTACCATGCTGAATAGAGTAATCCATATAATGGTTAGAAAAAAACAGGTAGAGGAGAGAGAGGGGCTCCCCGCACACCCAACAGGCAGTATGGGAGCAGGTGTACAAGCTAGTCCACATTGCTTGGAGACAACAGCATTGGTTATTGCCTTTGCTCTTTGCCCTATTTTAGGTAAATACTTCCCAGTTTTAAGAGTAGTACAAACTAGTAGGACATATTCTTGCCAACAGTGAGTACAGCATCAGATGGCACTGAATCAAGAAATATTAGTGAGAACAAGGGATGAAAAGGCATTGTACTCTTATGTTCCTAGTGCTGCTTTAAGATGAGGAGCCAGAAGCTTGATACATCTTGAGTTGAAAATATCAGTGCAGAAATAATGTATTTAACAATAAATATCAGCAGGAAACTATTACTTCTTAGTGATGAGGTTGTAAATACAAAATTTTTCTTTAATGGCAGATCCATCAGATCTCTTGATTATATATTTGTAAATACCAGAATGTGTAGTATTTTTCTCAGGAGCTCTCAAAATTGCCACTGACAGAACTGTATGATCCAAGTCTTCAGAGTTCTGTTCCACTGAGTTGGGATACTTAGCACTTCCAATACTTTCACTGGTGCCTGTGTTTTAGGGGTAGTGCTTTTAGACTTCTAAGGGAAGCCGAAGGTGTATACAAGGATATGTAGTACATTGCTGTTGTGTTCTCTCTTGGGTTTACAACATGAAATAATGGGCAAAACATTAAAGAAAATGTGTGTGGCTGTGGTTTTCCAGAAGTGCATTGTTTTTCTCAAACTGGGAGTAGATTATAGTGATGAGAGTGGTAATAGGACTGCAAGCACAGCCTGGAAGATCCAGGAGTCATTTCAGTTGATCTTGTATAGGCACATCATCTCTCTGATTATCAGGTAACTACTTCATGGAGCAGTAAATGCTAGGACAGTGGAATTCTATCACTCTGGTACATACCATTGACACTATCCACAGTCACTCAGTATTATTACCTTCAGTGATTTCTCAGCAGCTACTGTAAACATAGTTGATATATGCAGTAGCCAAGACACATTTTTGTACTTTGAAGGGGAAAAAATAGTCATTAACCAAAGAAAACAGAGTACTTCTCATCTAACACCACAGGAATTAATTTTGAGCATTGTGTTAACTCCTGAAGTTGCTTTGCTTACTTTTATGGGTTGTGGTACCGGAAGAAAGAAACAAAGTACAAATATGTAAGTATACAAGCTTAACATTCACTGGAATATTTCCATGTTTTCCAACTGCTTTCCACCAAAATAAATATCAAAGTGATACAAAGAGAACAAAGACTAATTGCTTTTAAGAGTTAATCATATTTTTGCCTTATGCCCAGCTATGCTCATCAGATGTACATACAAACCTGATAGACAAATCAAATCAATTGTGCTACTTTTTTTCTGTTTTAAAAGATGAATTGTAACCAGTCTTATGTGTAAGGTAAGAAGACATATAAAAAAAAGAAGAAAAATATACAGGGCAGTGATTAACTGATTTATGTTCTCTCTATCTGCATTATTTTTTATTTAAAATGTACCTGGTTTTGGTACAGTGTGACATGGACAGACCAGTCTGTTCTGTTTTAACTGTTTTGGTGGTCTTTAAGAGTAGATCCTGTGGCAAATTAAAAGCAAGTAGAACTGTCTTATAACTAAGAAGTATTCTTTAGCTTTCACTGAAAGACTATGCAGGAGTTGTTTATTCTTGTTATGAGTCACAAGTTCTAGAATAAAAGTTTGGCATGGGAGGAATGCTGTAAGGATGACAATCCTTGCTGTCTTACTAAGAAGTCCTCTTCCATAGCGAAAAGCCAACAACAAACATAAGAAGAGCTGACAAAGACCCCTTGAGTCATTTCTCCTGCTTCTTTCATGGGAGGCAAAGAAAATTTGGCCTGAAGATAAGTATTGCTGTCTTTTCTGAGGATATTCAACATGGTCCAGTGCCTTTAGATTTATGAGTACTTTGAAATAATTTTTTTAGCTTATAAAGGTATTTAGGTTGATGACTGTATTACAAGAGGTGATATAAAACTACAGAAAGTATACAGCAGTCTGCCTGTGAACCTCAGTCTGTCTTTATGCGCATATTGAAGCTTAGCAAGTCTCTGAAGTGAAAGAAGAAACGCTGTGTTGGTTTTTTTGTTTTTGTTTTTTTTAAATGGAATTGAGGTAAAAATTTATGAATCATGCCTCAGTTTTTGAAGTTTGAGGTGTACCAGAATTATAGAACATGGGTTTCCAGAGTTAAATTTTGACAGCTACACAGAAGCCTTTGAAAGGCGAAGGATACAGACTCAGTTATAAAATCTTCTGTAACTTTTACCATAGACTCTACTCAGTACCTTAAGAGGCAGAGGCTATAGCACTGGCATTGCGTGAATCTGTGAAGCAAATAGAATTAGAGAGTTTGGGTTTGGCTTTTAAAGGTTTGACAGGAAAAAAGGTGCATGGGTGAAATACTTTGAAGAAGTAGATCTGAGCATTGAGATAGTGGAAAGATTGCCTTAATGTTTTTGTCAAGTTTTGTTGTGTTCTGACCAAAGTATGCTGTGTAGTAGGTAATTTTGAGCTGAGTAAAAATTAATTTTCAGCAGTGTAGCTTGAAGATTCTCCAGTGTTGGGTAATTTATTTTGTAAATTGATACTCTCTAAAGTATAAATGAGTATAAGTTCTCTTTGCAGTCGTCCTGGGGGCAGACCATTCCAATGGCTCAAAGTCCAGATGGAAAGCAGTGTCCCTCAGGGGTCCGTACTGTGACCGGTACTGTTTAATATCTTCATCGATGATATTGGCAGTGAGATTGAGTGTACCTTAGCAAGTGTGCAGATGACATCAAGCTGAGTGGTGCCGTTGCCACACTGGAAGGATGGGATGTCATCCAGAGGGACCTGGACAGGCTGGAGAAGGGGGCCTATGAGAGTCTCATGAGATTCAACAAGGCCAAAGTGCAAGGTCCTACACCTGGGTTGGGGCAACCCCTGTTTGCAGTACACGATGGGGGATGGTGTGATTGAGAGCAGCCTTGTAGAGAAGGACTTGGGGGTGCTGGTTGATGAGAAGCTTGACATGAGCCGGCAGTGTGCACTCACAGCCCAGAAGGCCGACCGTATCCTGGGCTGCATCAAAAAGAAGCGTGGCCAGCAGCTTGGGGAAGTGATTCTGCTTCTCTGTTCCTCTCTTGTGAGACCTCATCTGGAGTACTGTGTCCAGTTCTGGAATCCTCAACATAAGAAGGATATGGAGCTGTTGAAACAGGTACAGAGGAGGGCTACAAAGATGATCCAAGGGCTGGAGCATGTCCCATAGGAGGACAGGCTGAGAGAGTTGGACTTGTTCAGCCTGGATAAGAGAAGGCTCCGAGGAGATCTTACAGCAACCTTCCAGTACCTGAAGGGGCTACAGGAAAGCTGGAGAGGGACTATTCATAAAGGCTTGTGGTGATAGGATGAGGGACAGATTTAGGCTTGATATAAGGAAGAATTTCTTCACCATGAGAGTGGTGAGACACTGGAACAGGTTGCCAAGGGGAGTTGTGAATGCCTCTTCTCTGGAGGTGTTTAAGGCCAGGCTGGATGGGGCCTTGGGCAGCCTGATGTAGTGGGATGTGTCCATCCAACCCAAACTGTTCTATGATTCTTTGATAATGGCACATTTGTTACAGTTTAAACAATTCTTCATTTTCCAGTCTAAATTTGTCCTTCATTGTTACAGTACATTAATAATTATTGTGGGGTTTTTTTCCCTTTTTGGTGTTTATATTCCTGATGGCATTAATACAGAGCAAGTATGAGGGTTTTTTTCTGAGCTTTCATATCCATTGACAAAACTGTATTTATATTTATTTCCAAGCAAGGCATTTTGGTCCCTGATCATCTCATAGCTCTTCTCTGTGTGTGTGCATGCGTGTGTTGTAGTTTGAATTAATTGCTCCTGAATGTAGATGAACAGAGGTATATGTTGTATGCCATCTCACATCTCAGCAATGCTTGTACAAAGGCATTAGTATTTCTCTGTCTTTTCTAGAGATAACTTTTTCCCAATTGTATCACACTGTTTTCTGGTAATAATTTTGATCATAGTGATAGATTTTAATTTCTTTTGTTTTTATCAGCTGAAGGTCTTCAGTTTTATTGCACATCATCTTACCAGTCCCAAAGTGCTGGACCATGTTTTTGAGCTAGAAAGTTTTGTTTCAGTTCTGTTGTTCTAGTGCATAGAATTTTCCACTTCTTGTATATAATAAATAATTTCTCATTGTCTGGCTTGATGTGTTTAGAAATCTTAATTTCCTTTCCTCCAAATGCTAGTAATTTCTCTGTTTCAAAATGGTGTCACTCTAAAAAATATCATCTGAAGTTTCTAAAATATCATCATAAGCTGTGCATGCTGTACGATACCTTAGATGAAAAGAGTGGTGGTTGCTTTAGTACTCTCCAGACAGTATGTTTATGGTTATAGACAGCAGAATAGCACTTGCAATTCACTACAGAACTGTGATTGCTTGAGAAAGTGCTTTTGTATTTTGGGATTTAGTTTTTTCCCGCTCCCCCAGTATGGGTGCAATAATTTCTTTTCTGTTTTGCATCCCTCTTATTTTGATCATTTCCATTTCTGTACCCTCATTCCTATTGCTTATTCTTCCCTTACTTTAAGCTCATCGAAACCAAAGCTTAAGTATACAGTAAGATTATAGTTCTGTGTGTAGACTGACTCTTTTTTTCTAAGTTTCTTCCCGCCACACAGAAGATATACTTGCCTTTCTCTCATTCTTTTTTCACTCATGAGGTGTGAAAATCTGCTACCGTCTTCTGGTTTTTGCAGTTCAGTTTAAATGTCATACTCTATTTTATCAGGTTCCCCTGATCAAATCAAGATCCTGCTTACAAACCCATATTTGTATTACACAGCCAAGCTGTATTTAGCAGCTACTGCAACATGACTGTAGTACAGCTGTCCCTGTATCAGTAGATTTATTACAGTAAAGTTACCTCTAAAAGTGGACAGTGGTTTTTCCTTGTAACCAGCACTTGAAAAAGAACAGGTGGATTTAGCTCATCATTTTGGAAATAAATTTGTGACATTTATCTGAGTTTTTCATTAAATGAGATTGAAATGGTCTGCTTTGATTTGATGAATATGTTGAATGATGGGGAGCTATTTTGATTCTGTTGAAACTGAAATTCAGTAGTCTCAGAGGAGGAATAATTTCAGCAGGTATTTTAAAAGCAGTTAAATGGTCTTGAAACTAACAACACTTTGTGAGACAAGCCTCCTTGAACACTTAACTCTTTGAATCACCTGAAGATTATGATGGTGACATAAAATACTTGTCTTATACAGTCTCAGATATGATTATTGTAAGTAGGCTTTTGATGAATAAGTTCTTGAGGTAAAACATTTTACAAATTTCATTAATAAGACCAAATGTACTAAAGCTATTTTAAGTAGCTCAATTAAGTAGTGGAACTGAAAAGCCATAAAACTGCATTTTAAGAACATGCAACTAATTTTTGCCAGTGCTGAATAAAATTAGCATTATATTACAAAAATTAGATCTTCCATCCCTTTGATCTTTCATTTACCTTAAGTATTCCCCCCACATAAGCAACATTAAGTGTTTTAAAGTACTTAATCTGGAGCTAATTAAAGAGGCTGAAAAGCTGGTTTTGTCCTTTTTGTGTTTTTTGGATATATCAATAACTGATTTACTGTGTAAATAATTAAGATTGATTTGTTAAGCTTTTTAGGTACTATAGACAATACCAATTCCTGACCTTCTATCTAGTGTGGAAGATCAACAAGATGGTTACACAAACCATATTTGAGAATTAAATTTCTGTGCTGCAGTACAAGATCATGAGGTAGTAGAATGTTAGTAGTTGAGGAGCTATTTCTGTCAAAGACATGCTAATTGCAGTACCACAGTGTTAAGAATAATAGGTCTTTGAACGGCAAAATTGAAAAGTTATCTGATGACCTACAAAATACAGTTAATTAATTTGATAAAGCTTTGCATAATTTAATTTCCTAATTAGTTTCTTAATGAAGGCTGTATTTTACATTTAAATAGGGTGTGTACTTTGTAATAATAATAATTTTTGTAGTCAAAGTGCTCAGTGGTGACATGATACCAAAAAACACTTATTAGCTCCTGGTGCATCTTTGTACATTGTTGTATTTTCAAACAACTGGTAAATAATGAGAGAAGAAGTGTTCATTTTGAGTATTAGGCTTTTGTACCGTGATGTTGATGTTGACTGAAATACCAAAGCTATCATTAGCTTTTAGCATTTCAGACACTGGAGTGTCACCTTGCAATACCAATCAGCCAGAGTAATTAAAAGCAGTGCAGGTTACTTCCTTGTTGTTATATTCTTACAGTCAAATAATACAGCAATCTACAATGGTTCTGCTGTTTGGATCACATGATAGAACGTTGTAATGGTTTTTATGGAGCACTGCTGGTTTTTTTTTGGTTTTGATGCCATTAGAGAAAGAAAATATAAGTAAGAGACTTGAAAGCCCAGCTTGCTCACAGGGCATCCTGCATTTGAAAGAATTCTCTTTCCTCATGGCTTAGTCTGCTGTTGCTGACAACTGCATGCTTTTCATAGTGCCGTTGGTTTACATATGTATAAAATATATGATCAACTATAGGACTGGTCAAATTTAAATAACAGTGTAATGTGCTTGCTTTTTCCACAGTGTATGTGAATTTGGATAAGCGTACATGCTTTTTTAACTATCAGATAATGCTGGGTTTAATGAGTGAATGTGTGTGTGCACACAGAATGCTAGATGAAGGTCTTGTAACAGTGCCCTTTTTTACATCATTTAGCTCTGCCTTTCAAATAACAGATAAATTCTGAAAACAAAATAATGAAGGAAATAAAATGACACAGTTCTGAAAGAATATATTATTAAATATATTGTGTAGCAATAGAAACAAAAACCTTAGAAGTCACAAGTATCCCCTAGGTAGTGGCTTGTTGCTCTTCTTAGATTTCGTGAGTTTAGACAAGGTCAAGAACTAGGTAGGGATCAAGACTCTGATCTGTACAAATTCCAGCATCATGCATGGCTGCAGAGGACTATGCGGCTGTGGCAAATTTTAAGTACTATTTTCTGGTGATGGTTTTTTGTTTCCATGGCTGTTGGGTCACGTATTCCTACTTGCATTTATACAGCAAGGACCCTGTGAGCCATCTAGTGGGAGGTTTCTTCTTAACACTTGACCATGTGGGGAATATGTTCCTTGTGCTTTTATCTGTTACTGTCCAGTACCTCTGTCATGGGATTTCCCTCAACCTTCCCACTTACACATTGTGATCAGATTTCTGTGAAGTGACAGGGAAGTGTCACTTTTTTCTTTTTTTTTTTTTGAGTTTGAATGAAATAGGTAGGACAGACTTCACTATACCTGTTACTTTTATATATATATATATGTGTGTGTGAAAACTCATAAAAGGTAATCTTAATAAACCAGGAAACAACAGAGTAAGAAAAGGCAGTGAGATCAGTTTATGAACCTGTATTGACAGTAAACTAACTGATATAAAGAATGCTTATATTTTCAGTATTGGAAAGTTTTTATAAGAAGAAAATAATGTTGTTTCAGCATAACCTCTTTTCTATTACAACCTGAGATCCAAATGTCTCCTAATGAAAGCTGTGTTGATGGGCACCTGAAAGTGTGTTGTCTGCTTTTGGTTGAACTGAACCATGTAAGACATCTCTAAACCAACTCTAAGTATTCCCCTTTATAAAGCAAACCTATGGTAGTTCATTAAGTATCACTGTAATGGTTTTTATAACACTGTCAGAAGCCCGATGCCCCTCTTTGTAGTGGGTAATTCCATGCAGCAAGTTGGATATATGCTGTCAAGTGAACGTTAACCTATGATAGGAATGAGGTGGAACATCGGGGTTTAATTAGAGGTTAACTTCAGAAAATGAGACTTCGGGGAAGATTAAACTCCTTCATATGAGGCTGGGGACTTTTTTGAGTCCAAGCCTGAGTGGGCTAAGGAAGGAGGAGATTGAGCACCCTTCAGAGCTGAACACGGGTAGCTCTACTTCCAGAGAAGTGAGCAACAGCAGCAGGACCCAGGAAACACGTGGTACAAATGTATGCTCTGGTGTGGTTGGTGGAGTCTATCACGTATTAAGTGACCTAACTGACTTAGATCTCCAGGTGGGAGTCTCTTTCAGGCATGGAATGCCATTTGCTGTCTGTTAGAGGACTCACCTGTATTTATCATGTAAATTGCAGGCAGAGAAAACTGCGATTTGAATTGTTACTGATATCTTATGGTACACAGTGATGGTGTACTTTGTGTATGATATACCAATATTTAGGATTCCACTGGTTTTTAGGGTCATATTTTTAAGGATCTTCTTAGAAAGAACAAAAATAGTGCATACAAAATACGGCAGGTGTTTCAAGAATCTGAAAAACCAGCTGCACTTTCAGCGCACAGTTATTTTTCTCAGTCATTCTGGTCATGCTGACTATATCCAACCCTTTTGATATCGGTGGATATACTGAGTATGTGTAGATCAACAGATCAGGATATGCAACAAGAGATCTGCAAGGGGACTTTCAAAAAGCCAGCTGTGCTGATGTACATGTAGATTCTGGTAACAGTTGGAAAATTTAGGTGTTAGAAAGCTTTCACAGTCTCTTAGTACTACCAGGACTTTGAATATTATTAGACGTTTAGAGACCATGATAAAACTTGAGCTTCAGAATCTTCCTACACTACATTTCTGGACAGAAAATAATGGTAAGTCTGGGAAATTGATAATGCTGTACTACAAGAACAGGGAAGACTTGAGAGGTAGTGAGAGCACTACTGATGCTCTTATATTTTATTATTTTATTTTTTTACTGTTATGACTGTAAATATTATATTTAGAGGAGAATTGCAGTTTTGACGTGTATGTTATGAGATATCTCTAGTAGAGAAGTGCTTTATACATTTTTTATTATACAGATTTAGTAATTTGCGCACATAATATCTAACAGAGAACTAAAGCAACTACAAAACCAAATGATGTTGGTTTTCTACAGCAAAGAAGAAATGTAATAGCTGAGTTACATGCAACATAGTATTAAATCTAGTGGTAGTTTATTGCCTACTTCACATAATGATTTAAATTATCTTCTCAAGAAATTCATTTAGGGTTGATTGTCAGCTACACAGATATTTTTATGAGACAGCATTAAATGTGACATATTACCACACTTAGGTTTTCTACTCAGCTTACTTAGGAGGAGATGATAAAAAATGTGCTTTCTAAATTCTTCGTTAGAATTATACAATATGTGGCAATATGAGAAATCTAACTTCATATACTCTTTGCAACTGGCTGTTGCTATCGACTGTGACTTGTCATGTGTCCTATTATGTCTGCTTTTTCTTTGA